>CM028331.1:37542894-38000838 GCA_016647705.1 Eucommia ulmoides
CTTGCGTTGGTACTCAACCAGGGTTTTCGATCTGTTGCCTTCTATACCGAAATCGCCGCCGTCGCCGCCGAAATCGCTGTCGTCGCCGAATTTGTTGTCGTCGTCCCCGAAGTTGTTCCCGTCGCTGAAGTTTCTGTCGTCGCCACCCAATTCGCTGCCGTCACCACCGAAATCTATGCCGTCGCCGAAGTTGCTGCCTTCGTCGCCGACCTTGCTCCCGTCCATGAAGTTGCTGTCGTCGCCGTCTTTACCGCCGGCCGACGTGTGAAGGGGTTTCGGGATTTATGGATTTTCCGACCACCGTCCTCGCCTTCGCCCTCACCTCCGTTGCGATTACAGGGATGGAATATGGTAATTGAAGTTTCGAAATCTTCCATTTTCATAGCTTCAAAGGTTTGATTGCTATGGATTTGCCTTAATTAGCTTGATTCCAATTTCCAAAAATACCTAAATAGCAAATGCAAGAACAAATCGCCCGTGAGACTTGTGGGTTTCAAAAATGGGGTTTTCTCAAAATTAAACTAATTGTTTGGGTGTTTAATGTTATGGGCTAAAGTGTATGGGGCCCATTCAAATATCAAGTATAAAATTGGATTTCTAATTAAAAAATCCAAAAAAATATTGGGGTGTAAATAGTATTAACCCCTCCAACAATCTTTCTATTTTAACTTCTTTTTTCAATTAAAATAGAGAGCATTTAACCAATTATTAAATGAAATAATGAAAGATAACCTAATTTTAAGAAGTAAATTAAAATAGACCCATAGCAATTATTATTATTTTTTTGATAAAATACCATTTAAAAAATTAATTATTTAAATGATAAAATTACCCTTTCTAAAAAAATAAATTGAATAATTTATTTCATTTGTCTAAATCTTCTCCGTATTATTCATCCTCACCACCATGCTCTCCCTGTCTCTCCCTTTCTTCCGCCAACAACTCTCTTTCCCTTTCTTCCATCTTCCACAAACAACTCTCACTTTCTCTTTCTTCCAATAAAAACTCTCTCTGACTTTCTTCCACCAACAATATAGGCCACCATTGCCTGCCTTCACCTGTAGTATCGGGCACTATTGTTGCCTCCAACATCACGTCGGATCTGTGTGTGTGTGTGTCCCCGCCACCACCACCGCATCTACTCCGCCAAGAGTACTAGCCACCACCTTCGCCGCCAACAATATCAGATTTTCTCTATCTCTCTCCCCCTCCTTCCCTTTTTTTCTAGATCTGGCCGTCGCTGTCCAGATCTGTTCACGATTTGGCGTCGATGTCCAGATCATGAATTGACAGACAAGATCTAGGTTTTTTGTATAGGTTGAGTTGAAATATTTTTTATTTTTTTAATTATTCGTAGATTTTTTTCGTATGTGAAATGAAAGTATATATATACATATTCATGTTTTTAATCGTATAATTTTGATATTTGTTGTGGATTAATTATTTGTGGTGGTTGCGGTGGTGATAGTGAAGATTTTTTGTGGTTGTGGTAGTGGTGGTGGTTGTTGAATACAATGTTTTGATAAACAATTAAACGTTGATATTTCAGATTTAAATTCCATACATTTGATTGAGAAGGAGAATCATTGAAGAATCTATAGAGGGTGCATAATGAAAGTAATGGAGATATGAAGAATATTGAAAATATTGAAGACAATTAAGTGAAAACAATTCATTGTGTTTATACTCTTAATGCAACCCAAATTAGGATCACACACGATACTTTAAAATGAATTAATCTTATGTGTGTAGTGATAACATTAGGGTTATAATATGGTTTTTAATGTTTCAAGTCATTAAAATATTTTTTGGTCGAGGACCTAATTGAAGATTTGGTTTTAACACTTAAAATGGAGACTTTTCGGGTCAATTCGGTCAACCGATAAAAGGGATTGGTAGACTAACCAAAAAAATGTATTTAGGAAGTGGAATAGGTAATCTACTGGTCAATTCGGTCAACCGACAAGTTGGGTCGGTCAACTAACGAATCCAATAGCCGAAATTGAAAAAGGGAAAGAACCTACTGGTCCAACTGTTCAACCAACCAGACCAACACATTGGTCAAAATTGTGACTGTTGTGAGGGGTCGGTCAACTAGCAGGTTTTGCCGGTTAACTAACGGCGACAGTCAATTCTTTAACTGATTTGTTTTTTGGTCAATACACCTTAGTTTTGATGATTTGAAGGGAATTAAGTGTATTTTCGAAATATATCATATATTAAATGATACCTATTTTATTGGTATATATATTTATTTATTCTCTTAATTTAATTAATAAAATAATTTCTATCTTTATAGATTATGATTTGAAAATGTTTAAGTAACTAAATTGATCTTTCCAAAGAGTATTTTTGAATGAAACTTCTTCTGAATATATTTGATATATGGGGTCTTGAGATGTCATTTAGAGTTATGACATTTGAAAGCTAACCGTTGGAGGCCTAGTTCTAGGTCTATTAATATAGATTTGGGAGATTAAGAAAAACTTACTCAAGAACATTCAGATTTTGGCTTTCTAAGAGAGTTTTTGTCACTGAAGTTCATAAGTAAGATTATTCATAAAGTTCTTAATATAAGGCATTCAATGTTCTTGTCATTGATTTGTGTTTTGATATCGAGTTATCATAATCGTTTTCAACGAATCCTTGTAAGATCTTTCTAAGCTATTGGGTTTACTTTTTTTTTTTTTTATATTATTTTGATTAATTTCTTGTATAAGGTATTTGAGAAAAATCATTTTCAAACTTAATTTTGTGAAAAAATAAAATAAAATTTAACGGTTTTCATTAGAGAAATCTGATTACTTGCTATTTGTGTGATAAATTATTTAAATGCGATTCTTTGCCTCACATTGAATCTATCATGTTGAAATTTTGGGACATTAATTGAGTATAACTGTTTTAAGGTGGTAGAAGCTCCTTGTGGACAAAAATTAGTAAATCTTTTGTATTTGCGAGTTTGAGCAGATTAGAAATGTTTGGGTTAGTGTCTAATCTGGGTAGCTAGGTTTTAATCTATACCTGTGAAAAAGATTGGGGTTTAATCTTTAGCTTGAAAAAGGATTAGGGTTTGATCTTTAGCTTGCAAAAATATTAGGTTTTAAATTCTCCCTATAATTGAATTTGAGTATTCTAAAAGTTTCCTAAACTTGTGAAAATGATAAGTGGGATAGTGAGAGAGTGATAAGTTGATTTTTAGCTTATGAAAAGAATCAGGGTTGTGAAAGTTGATTCTGAGCCTATGAAAAGAATCGAGATTATCAGGGTTTGGTTCCTACCTAGGAAAGGAATCAGGATTTAGTGGATTGCGAATCTCCGTGGTGCTCGAGGGACTAGATGTAGGTATGACTAACTTGCTGAACTAGGATAAATTCTCGTGTGCTGTTTTATTAATTTTCTGATTGTTTGGGTGGGCATCTTGATAAACACATTTCTGTTCCGTAAAATGATAATCAATTTAGGAAAATTGGTTATTTATGTTTGAATTTATTGCTTAAATTATTATAACTAACCAATTCATCCCCCTCTTAGGTACATCTTTGGGCCAACAATTGGTACCAGATGTGGTTTAGCTCATTAGGCTTAACATTCTAGCTAAAAAGATCACATGGCACACCACGTAAACACTCTAAGTGAAGGACAATCTATGCATCGTCCTCCGTTTTTCGTAGGTGATAACTATTCATTCTGCAAAGACAGAATGATTGTTTTTCAACAAGCTACTAACTATGATATGTGGTTGGTCATTGAAGATGACCCAGTTATTTCTAAAACAAGGGAGTTGTTAAAAAGAATGAACAATTGAGTTCGTCCGATAAACAGAAGTTATATATTAATTCTCAAGCTATAAACATTATGTTTTGTTCTTTAGATGTAAATGAATATAGTAGGGTTTCAAAATGTGGATCAACATAATAAATGTGAGACACATTGCAAATCACACATGAGATGACTAATCAAGTGAGAATAAAAAATCAATGCCTTGATTTGCCAGTTCGAACTGTTCAAGATAGGTGATGGAGAAACAATTCCGAAAATATACACAAGATTCAATAATATCTATAATAATTTTGGTCAACTCGGAAAGTTGTATGCCATGGAGGATAAAGTACGAAAGATTTTGAGATCGTCGACCAAAGTCTGGGAACCAAAAGTTACTGCAATTGAGGAAGTCAAGGATCTTACCATATACACTATCGATGAACTCATTGGTAACCTAATGATTCATGAGATAATTATTCGTGGATATGAGGATGGATTAGGAAGTAGCAAAAAGAAATTCTATGCATTAAAATCTCAAAAGAAAGAGGAAAATGATGATAGTGACAATATAAGTCTTAATAGTGAGCAAGAAGAGGATGTGACGTTTCTCACCAAGAATTTCAGAAAGATGACCCGATGAACATTTCGTGGAAGAAAAAAATTCAACATGAATAATGTTGAATGTTACAACTGTCGCAAAATCGGTCACTTTCAATCTGATTAACTAGAGCCAAAGAAGAAAAAAAGAAAAGAAAAGAAAAGAAAGGAAAAGAAAAAGGTGAAAAAGAGTAAGAAAAAAATCCATGAAAGCTACCTGGGATAAATTAGAGTCGAGTAGCTCGAAAAAATCAAGCAGTGATGATTCATCCATACTTGCTTTGATGGCCACTGAGGATAAAGTAACACAATGTTCAAGTTCTTGTCCTTTAAACTTTGATGAACTATTTGATGCGTATCAAGAACTAACACATGATTATAAAAATCAGTGTTCACAAATAAATGTCATACAAAGTATAATTAACACACTTAATAGGCAAGTGACTAAATTCGAATATGAAAACAAGGAATCGAAATCCAACATTTCAGATTTATATTCTATTGTTCTCAAATTCACAGGCGGTGAAAACAATCTGAAAATGCTTTTGGGAAGTTCAAGAGAAATTTTTGATAAAGTTAGAATTGGTTTTTAGAAAAATCTTAAATAAAGGCAATTTCACAAATTATTTTTTGAAACTAAAAGTCTTGTTAGATGTTTTAAATGTAATGTCGTGGGGCATATAACAAAAGATGTTTCAAAGATTATCTAAATATAACAAGTTTGAGTTTCTAAATGAACTAAAATTTTCCCGACAAATAAGATTGGATCCACTTAGATTGAGAACCACTTAGGAACTATTCGAGGTGCTCCTTGCAGGTTATTATGAAAGTATCAATAGGTAAGGAAAAATAGTTCCTGGATAGCGGTTATTCTCGACACATGACAGGTGACAAATCTAAATTTACGTCTTTAACACCTAAAGACGGAGGTCATGTGATTTTTGGAGACAACGCAGAGTGTAAGATTATTGGTATAGGTAAGATTATTGGTATAATGTTACATTTGATAACAATAGATGCATTATTAAGAATGGGTATGATAGTAGTATATTACTTGTTGCATCACGCGTTGAAAATGTCGATACATGTTCATTTGAAGATTTTTCTGCATAAATTTTATCATATTTAAATGCTTTATCCGAAAAGAGTTGGCTATGGCATAGACGTCTCAGGCATGCTAGTATGGAGTTAATATCTAATTTGTTTAAGAAGAGTCTAGTACGTGGATTGCCTAGATTAAAATATGTCAAAGATAAAGTATGCGATGCATGTCAATTAGGTAAGCAATCTAAGTCATCTTTTAAGAAAAAATTACATACATCTACATCAAAGTGTCTTGAATTGTTGCATTTCGACTTATTTGGTCCAAATACCATTGCTAGTTTAGGAGGAAAATTTTATGCATTCATAATTATTGATGATTACTCTCCACCAATATTGGTGTTTTTCTTATCTAAGAAAAACGATGTGGCATCTATTTTCTCTAAATTTTGTAATCGTATACAAAATGAGAAACAGTTATGCATAATTAACATTCGTAGTGATAGAGGTAGAGAATTTAAAAATGATGAGATTATCAGTTATTGTGATAAACATGGGTATGCATATAATTTTTCTGCACCAAGAACACCATAACAAAATGATGTCGTGGAAAGAAAGAATAGGACGCTTTAGGAAATGACTAGGACTATGCTGAATGAGAATAATCTTTCTAAATATTTATGGGTCGAAGCGGTAAGTATTACATACCATGTTATTAACAGAGTCTCTATCCGAAGAGATTTTTAATAAAACCTCTTATGAGATTTGGAATGACAAAACTCTAAATATATCACATTTTAAAGTTTTTGGGTATAAATATTTTATTTTAAATGATAAGGATAATTTGGGTAAGTTTGATGCAAATCTGATCATGGTATCTTTCTTGGGTATGCTTCAAATAATAAATGATACAAAATCGATAATAAATGTACGTTAGTTGTAGAAGAATCTATGCATATTGTATTTGAGGAATTTGATCCACTTGTGTTAAGAAAGGATTTGGATGATAATGATGCCGGTATAATGACTAAGCAAAACAACCACAAAAATGTAGACAGAAAAAGAGACATCAAATCTAAAGGATAAGGAACTACAAAATGAAGAGATGATTTTACTACGAGCTAGAAAGATAGTTCTGGGACACTCGGTAAAAGGAATTATTAATAATTTCAAAAATTGTACAAGTACAAGATATTCCCCTAGAGATATAATTAATTTTTTTTTTCATCTCAAATTGAACCTACGGATGTAAATGAGGCTTTAACTGATGAGTATTAGATCTTTGCGATACAAGAGGAATTAATTCAATTGAGAGAAATAAAGTTTGGTTTCTAGTTTTTAGACCTGATTTTCATCCTGTTATTGGTACTAAATAGGTTTATCGTAATAAAAATGATGAAACAAGAATGATAATTAGAAACAAAGTAAGACTAGTAGCACATGCTTATAATCAAGAAGAAATAAGTGATTATAACGAGACATATGCACCTGTGGCTAGATTAAAAGTTATTAATGTTGTTGGCATTTACTTGTTCACATAATTTTAAATTATTTCAAATGGATGTTAAAATTACATTCTTGAATAGCTTTCTAACTAAGGAAGTTTCACTACAAGAAAAAATATTTTTTATCACGCTTAGTAAATATAATTTATCTCGTTTTTTGAATAAACCATGATTGTAACAATATGAATGAGATATAATCTTGCTTGAAATTTATTATGTGATAAAAAATATTTTTTATCTCACTATTTTAATAAACCGTGATAATAAGTTATAGATTTTATCACAATTATAAATAATAAATGTGATTAATTTGTCTTTAAGGGAGACTAGCGCTGCTGAACTTAAAACAAAACAAAAAAACAAGGCGCTGGATCAAATTTTGGGTTCGCGCTCGTAGTTTGTGTTCGCACTCCTTACTAAAGATTTTAGGGCTTCTCCATCTCCTAGCAGCCAGTTTGTTTGCGTTCCCCTCTCTCTGTCTCTGGATCCCTCTCTCTCTCTCTCTTACTAGAACCAACCAGCAGCAAACCAAAAACCAAAACGAGCAGACCAAAAACGAACCCCCTAATCGAAAACCTGGAACCACCGCCTAATCGATGACCTGGAACCAAATCACCACTGCAGGTTCATCAAATCTGATGTTTAGATCGAGAAGGACAAGAACCGAACACTCAAAATCTCAAATCTGAGCCCCGACGAAATCTTCAACCGGTAATCATCCCATGTTGCAGAACTCCACTGCCTAGCCAACCTAGAAATTGAATCGGTGGCGGAGGAAGCCCTAATCGCAACGACGAAGGCGACGATTGGGAAATCTCAGGGTTTCTCTCTCTCTCCGCTGCGGAAACATTCGACTTCCTTGATTTATGATTATTTGTTGTTTTAATTTGTAATTTTATCCATGAACATCAAGAATCTATGGACATTCCTTCTTCATTTTCGGACATTCCTTCTTCAATTTGCTTATGAACATTGAGTTTGAGCTTGATGCTTTTAGTTGCCAGTAGATGAAATTGGTTTTCAATTTCAATTACAATTTTATATAACACAAATTAGTTGCCAGTAGATGAAGTTGGTTTTCAATTACAATTGTATATAACATTTTGGTTGTTTTACTGCAAAACCAGCTTGGTTGTATTAAAGATTAATCTTGAATGAATTATGTAGTGACAACACTACATTTTATGCAAAATGGTTGCATATGTTTGTTTCTTGTATTAAAGATAAATCTTGGGATGAAGGTGAAAGTTGACAGGGATGAGTCTTCCCCATTTACAGCTATGCTTGCAGTGCAGGATGTTTCACAACGATGCAACGTCAGTAGCTGTATATTTTGATGTTTTTGAGTGGTTTTTATTCTCTTATGGATGATTTGTTTATATTTTATTGTATGTGGTATTACTGACAGGAACTTGGGATCACTGCTCTTCAAATTAAGCTTCGTGCAACAGGTGGAAATAAGACAAAAACACCCGGCCCCGGTGCTCAATCTGCACTCCGTGCCCTTGCACGTTCAGAAATGAAAATCGATCGCATAGGTATTGCTCTCCTCTTTTTGGAAGATACTTTGATGTTTCTTAGAACATTGTGGCTCTCCCTAAGGCCCTGTATGTTTTGTGTCATTGTTCCTGTATTTCTATTTCTGTTCACACAAAATAGGTAACAAAAACTAAAGTATGGGAACAAAAGAAATTTGTTACAGCTCTGCTCCAAAATCTTAGAACAAATTTCTGGGAATAGAACATGCTAGTTCGTTACTGCCCCGTTTAATGATTTTGTTCTCAGATTTTTACTTTGTTGATGCAGCCATATTAATTCTGATTTATTTGTTTTATAATTCAGAGTCCGTAACTCCAATTCCCACTGACAGCACTCGCAGAAAGGGTGGTAAAAGATAAAGAAGGTTGTAAGCATCTTCTTGTTATCAAGATCAAACCCTCATTTTCGTTGTTCACCAGTACTTCATGGGGTGGGTTTAGCTGAAAAGATGTATTTTCCACAAATTGGCTGGTATTGTTTTGCACTAGTTTTGCAGCAAGGCAAGGGATTGTTGCACTGGTTTTGCAACAAGGCAAATGATTGAACTGGTTTGGCAGATGCTGAATTTTATTTTGCTTTGGTTTTGCAGCAAGACAAGGGATTGCAGTGGTTTGGTTTTTTATTGGTTTTAAACTTGATAGAAATTTTAAATTATTTATATTTGTCATCGTAGTAATTGAAGGTTATGATTTTTGTATTAAAAAACAATGTTACTTGTGTTTTTTATATTGATGTAAAATTCGTATGTCATCAATATTTTAGTTGTTTTAGAAATATGAAATTCATTATTTTTGGCTAATTTTTGGTATTTGTTTTTATATAGTAGTGCTGCAGTTTTTTTTGTAATTTTTTTTAATAGAGATATGAGAAACTATCATGGTTTTTAATTGTGATAAAATGTTTTTTTAATCTCGGTTTTTAAATGTGATAAAATGCTTTTTTTATCTCAGTTTTTTTATCGTGATAAAAGATATACTATCTTAGTGTTTAATTGTGGTAAAATGATGTTTAAATCTCGGTTTTTAAATGTGATAAAAAGTCTTTTTTTATCACTGTTTTTAACCGTGATAAAAAGTCTATCTTTTAATCACACTGCATACTATCACAGTTTGGTTTGGGACCAAAACCTGTGATAATTTTTTTTTCTTGTAGTGTTTATGTCGAACAACCACCAAGTTTTGAAAATAATATATTACCTGATCATGTTTTTAAACTTCGAAAGGCTTTGTATGGACTTAAACAAACTCCCCGAGCTTGGTATGTGAAACTTGGCCGATACCTAATTGAGAATGGTTTTCGACGAGGTCTAAGTGATATAATATTATTTATCAAGCAAAATGAATTTGTGGAACAAATATATGTGTATAATATTATTTTAAGTTCTACTAATGAGGATTTTTGTCAAGAGTTTGTCAAAATTATGCAGGTTGAGTTCGAATGATGGGGGAATTAACCTTCTTTCTTGTATTACAAATCAAACAAACTAAATAAGCGATTTTTATCAATCAAGCCAAGTGCACCAATGAGTTACTAAAAAATAATGGCTTGGATGATGCTAAATAATATAAAACTCACATAGAAATAGCTACAAAAATAGAAATAGATGTTACGAGCAAAAAGGTCAATAAAAAATGTGTCAAGATATGATTAGTAGCTTATTGTATCTTACTACCAATAAACCTGACATCATATTTAGTGTATACTTGTGCGCAAGATTTCAATCTTGTTTAGCAGAATCGCATCTAATAGCTGTCAAGCGAATCTTTCAATATTTAAATAGAACAAGTGATCTAGGATTATGGTATCCTAGGGGGAGTGACTTTAAATTGATTAGGTGGCGTTTAGTAACCACTCCCATCCCAAAAATTCTCATCCCATTCTCAGATTTTTTAGATTTATTTTTGGGCATAGCGTTTGGTAAATTCTGTTTCCGTTCCTATTCCATTCCAAAATGAGAATTGTGCCCACTTTTTTTATAGGTTTGAGAAACAAAAAAAAAATTGCTTCCAAGATTTCCCATCCCATTCCCATGGCCTAAAAGGACACGCTCGTCATTTTGTGATTTGTTAGTGAGATCCACACTTGAAACTTTGTAAGCTCCTTTTTTTTTTTTTTTTCCTTCTTCGTGTTCTTCGCGTCTGGTTCTTTTTTTTTTTCTTCTTCTTTTTTCTTCCTCTTCAACAATCGTCTCCATCCCATCTCCGGTTCATCGTCTTTCGCTAGCCAAATATTCTTCTTGTCATTCGGCTATTGCCTGCGTCGTCTTCGATTTCAGCCGTGTTCATCGCCTGTATCATCTTCGTTTGTTCATCCGCCATCGTCCGTCGTCATCCTCATTCGATGCTTATAGGGTTTCGATTTTGAAATCGAAACCCTGTCAATCATACGGTTTCGATTCCCGTCGTCGTCCAGCCTCCTCTTCAATCGAACCCTTTCGATTTCGATTTCGTTTTCGAAATCGGAATCAAAATCAAACAACATGTTCGATTTCTATTTCTAAATCGGATTTTGATTTCCATTTCGAAACCCAAATCGGATTTCGATTGGCGAAAGAGTTTTGATTTCAATTTCGATTTCAATTAGATTTTAGGATTTCGATTTCAATTGGGGTTTAGGGTTTGATTGCATGATGATTTCTTGATTGTGATTTAGAGTTCATTCTTGATTTCTTGGATAAAATTGTTACTAAACGCTATTATGTTCTTAGATCCAAAAACAATTATTATTACCGAACGCGATTCTGTTCTCAAGAAGAAAACAAAATTCTCATCCCATTCATATCCCACTGCATGAGATGGGCATGAAACGGTTACCAAACGGACCCTTAGTTACTCTGACGATGATTTTGATGGATGAAAAGTTGAGCATAAAAGTACAAGCAGTTCATGTCGCTTTTTGGGACAGACTTTAGTTTCTTGGTCTAGCAAGAAATAGAATTCAATTGCCTTAGCTACAACTGAGGTAAAATATATGGTAATTGGTAATTATTGTGCTCAAATTGTATATATTAAACAACAATTATATGATTTTGGAATATGTATGGAGGAAGTACCTATCTACTGTGATAATAAAAATGTTATTTGCTTAAGAATCCAATATAGCACCAATGAATTAAGCACATAGAGATTTGACATCATTTTATTCGTGATCACATTTAAAAATGTGATGTATCTATTGAATATGTTGATACCTCTTATCAACTTACTGATATTTTTACTAAACCTCTAGTTGAAGATTAATTTGTTAAAATTATTCGAGATTTAGGTATGATTAGGCATAACGATGTATGCTTAGAGTAATATTTTGATTCTTCATTACTACTTTTGAGATGAAAAATGGGAAGAAATTGATGTTTAGAGAATTTGTTCGCCTAAACATTACAATTATAAATTAGAGAAATTTCTTGCAAATTATATTAGGGGAGAATGACATTTTTTATGTTTATATATATATATATATATTATTAATGATGCTTAAATGAGTTTAAAAAATCCATCCTCAGATTTAGGGGGAGCATGGTTACATTAACTTTTTGAAAAAATATTAAAGTTGATTGTTATCATGAAAAATGAGAAGATTGTTGAACCCAATATTTTGATGAACAATTAAACATTAATATTTTATGGAATTAATATTTTTGTTTATTGGTTTCAGATTCAAGTTCCATATATTTGATTGAGAAGGAGAATCATTGAAGAATCTATAAAGCGTGCAAAATGAAAGCAATGGAGATATGAAGAATATTGAAGATAACTAGGTGAAAACTACTCATTTCTTTTATACTTTTAATGCAACTTGAATTATGATCATACAAGACACTTTAAAATGAATTAATCTTATGTGTGGAGTAATAATTTTAAGATTATAATATGGTTCTTATAATGTGTCAAGTCATTAAAATGTTTTTGGTTGAGGGCCTAATTGAAGATTTGGTTTTAACATTTAAAATGGAGGCTTTTCGGGTCAATTCAGTCAACCGACGAAAGGGGTTGGTCGGCTAACCCAAACAATGTGTTTAGGAAGTAGAATGAGTAGCCTACTAGTCAATTTAGTCAACTGATAAGTTGGGTCGATCGACTAACGAATCTAGTAGCCAAAATTGGAAAAAGAGAAGGACTTACTAGTCTGATCAGTCAATCAACCAAACCAGCACAATGGCCAAAATTGTGACCGTTGTAAGGGGTCGGTCAACCAATGGCGACAGTCAATTCTTTGACTGATTTGTTTTTTGGTCAATACACCTTGCTTTTGATGATTTCAAAAGAATTAAGTGTATAATCAAAATATATAATAGATTAAATTATTTCTATTTAATTGGTACACATTTATTTATTCTCTTAATTTAATTGATAAAATACTTTCTATCTTGATGGATTCAGATTTTAAAAAGTTTAAGGGACTAAATTGATCTTTTCAAAGAGTTTTTTAAAATGAAACTTACTTATTTTGAATATATTTAGTATGTGGGGTCTTGGGATGTCATTTAGAGTTATGACATTTGAAAATTAGCCGTTGGAGGCCTAGTCTTCAATCTATTAATAGAGACCTGTGGGATTAAGAAAAATTTACTCAAGAACATTAAGATTTTGGCTTTCTAAGAGAGATTTTGTCGCTGAAATTCATAAGTGAGATTATTCATAAAGTTCTTGATCTAAGGCGCAACTCAATGTTCTTGTCACTGGTTTGTGTTTTGTTATCGAGTTATCATAATCATTTGCGATGAATCCCGGTGAGATCTTTCCAAACTTTTGGTTTTACTTTTTTATATTATTTTGATTAATTGCTTGTATAAGGTATTTGAGAAAAAACATTTTCAAACTTAATTTTATGAAAATCTTTTTAAAACGGTTTTGATTTGAGAAATCTGATTACTTGCTATTTGTGTGATAAATTACTTAAATCAGATTGTTTGCCTCACATTGAATCTATCATATAGAAATTTCAAGACATTAATTAAGGATAAATGTTTTGAGGTGGTAGAAGCTCCTTGTGGGAAGAAATTAATAAATCTTTTGTATTTGCGAGTTTAAGCAGATTAGACACGTTTGGATTGGTGTCTAATCAGGGTAGCTAGGTTTTAATTTATAGCCTGTGAAAAAAAGCGGGTTTAATCTTTAGCCAAAAAAAGAATTAGGGTTTGATCTTTAGCCTGCCAAAAGATTAGGTTTTAAGTTCTTCCTATAATTGAATTTGAGTGTTGTAAAGGTTATTCCTAAACCTGTAAAAATGATAAGTTTAATAGTGAGAGAGTAATAAGTTGATTCTTAGCCAGTGAAAAGAATTAGGGTTATAAAGGTTGATTCTGAGCTTATGAAAAAATCAAGATTGTAAGGGTATGATACCTACCTGGGAAAGGAATCAGGGTTTAGTGGATTGTGAATCTCTGTGAATCTCGGAAGACTGGACTAACTTGTCGAACCAAGATAAATCGTGAGTTAGGTAAGATTAACTTGCCAAACCAGGATAAATTCTCGTGTGTTGCTTTGTTATTTTTTTAATTTTTTGGGTGTGCATCTAGATAAACACATTTTCACTGCGTAAAAAAATATGATAATCAATTTAGAGAAATTAGTTATTTGTGTTTGAATTTATTGATTAAATTTTTATAACTACCCAATTCATCCATATCTTTCGTAGATCTTTGGGCCGACAGTGGTGATAGTTAATATTTGTTGTGCTGATAGTGAATTGTTTTTGCGGTGGTGGTGATAGTTAATATTTACTATCGTTATGGTTATTTATTTTTTTTGTCGTAGTGGTGGTGATAACAATTATTTATTGTTGTAGTGGCGGTGGTAGTAACAAATATTTGTTGTGGCAGTAACGACGGTAATAGTAAATATATACTATCGTGGTGGTGGTGGTAATAAGAATATTTGTTATGGTTGTGATGGGATAGTGAATATATTTTAGGATGACTAATGTTTATCATATATATATATATATAATAAAATAGGATGGCTTTTTGGCTGACTAGGACAAACTTATGACTAGGACAAACAAAATATGACTAGGACAAAAAAAAATATTGACGAGGACAAACAAATGCTGACTAGGACAAATATAAAAAAAATCAATTTTGGTAAAAAGTTGACTCAATTTTTTATAATTAATTTAATTACATAATTGAACAATTATACAATTCCTTAATTAGATATAACAATTAGTGAGAATATAAAAAGCTAATTAATTAGTGAGAATTGATTAATTAATATAAAAAATGAATGGTTTATTTAGTTAAAAAAAAAAACATGTATTTTTTTTATATATTCCATAATTCTTTAAATATCTATATAATAAATCAGAACGGGTATATTCACGGCTGTCGGATGAGAGACAAAACTCTTGACATTTTAAGGCCATATGATCTTTTCATTTTTATTTTTATTTTTAAATTAGGGCCATAAAAGAAAACTGGGTTTGTTGAAATGAAAATAATTGTATATCATTAATTGATTTTTGGCTGAGTAAGACAAACTTATGACTAGGACAAACAAAATATGATTAGGACAAAAACAATACTGACGAGGACAAACAAATGCTGATAAGAACAAACATAAAATAAAAACAATAAAAAAAAAATCAATTTTGGTAAAAGGTTGACTCAATTTTTCTTAATTAATTTAATTACATAATTGAACAATTATACAATTCCTTAATTAGATATAACAATTAGTGAGAATATAAAAAACACATTAATTAGTGAGAATTAATTAATTAATATAAAAAAGAAATGGTTTATTTAGTTACAAAAAAAAAAAAAAAAAAAAAAAAACATGTATTTTTTTATCTATTCCTTAATTCTTTAAATATCTATATAATAAATCAAAACGGGTATATTCACGACCGTCGGATGAGAGACAAAACTATTGACATTTTAAGGCCGTATGATCTTTTCATTTTTTTTTTAAATTAGGGCCATAAAAGGAAACTGGGTTTGTTGAAATGAAAATAATTGTATATCATTAATTGATAGGATTTGTCACCTATAACTAATCATCTTAATTCCTAATTGTGTATCACTTTTATAGAAACAAATGGCTAATTAATTCTTAATCCTTAATTGCCTCTAAATTTTATGGAAACAACGACGCTTAATTCCCGTAATCCTCTCATTGTCTTTTTCTCTCCCTAATTGTAAAAACATAACACCGAGATTTCCAAATTTGAGAGTCCAATTGAGTAACTGTTGCATTTGTGAGGGATCAAAAGAGTCATTAGCCTGAATAGAAAAGAGAATTTATGAAAAACTCTATATAGTATATAAATAGTATGAATTAGTAAAGAATGTATAATCTTCTTATTTTACATCGATACATTTTTTAATTTTAATTATTGGTTATTAGTGATGTTCAACTGTTATTTATTATTGATATTCAAATTAAATAGGTGCATGATATTAATATCGGTTGTTATTTATTGTTAATGTTTAAATGAAATAGGTCAATTCTTTATTTTATTTTTGTTGTTTTACACCCGTGCCTTCAGGCACGGGTTATACGCTAGTATATATATATATTATTTAGTCCTCTAAAGATGGTAAAATTATAAAAAAGACATTTGATTCAAATAATTAAGTTTATAATCCTCAAAGAAACTATAAAAAAATTCCTAACAAATATTCTTCTTGTTTATTCTTATTTACGAACCGTGCTATTAGAACTTCTGTGTAAATGTTTACTTAGTATTTAAGAACAATTTCAGTTCAGCCAATATTTCACTCAACCATAATTCACATATTCTATGTGAATGTTTGCTCAATATTTCTGAACAAATATTGAATTTAATCAATTTCATGTTCATTCAATGTTCACTCATATATTTCACTCAAAATATGCCAATATAATAGTTCACTTAATGTTCACTAAATATTTTATTCAGCAGCAGTTCACACTTCTGTATGAATGTTTACTCACTTAAAATATTTCAAAACACTTGAAACCCTATTAAGTTTTGAAAATTATTATGTTACAAAAAGGGTTTCTAGTGGCAGAGAGAGAAGAGAGATCGATTTTGAAAATAAATTAAAAAAGTAATATAAAAGAGAGAGAGAGAGAGAGTAATCAAAATCGATCTCTCTTTTAATTTACTCTTTTGAAAACCCTATTTATTTTCTATATCATGTTACGTATATTAGATTTTTTTGGCCTAAAAGCCCACTACTTATTAAATTTATTCTCACTCTTCTTTTTTATTTTATGAAAACCTTAATTCAAATATCATATTATTTTTAGAGGTTTTTATTTAATAGCTCTTATTTAAGAGTTTGTTTATAAAAAAAATATTTTAAACAGTTATGTTGTATTGTAGTTCTTTTGTAAAACATTATTAGTGTATAGTGTGACATAATATAAAAGAAAATTACTTATATTAAATTGAAAAAAATTTTAAAAATAATATATGAACATTAAATATAGTAATAATACTCAGATATTAAATTTATAAAAAACTAAATTAAAAAATAATATGAAAGAAAAAATATAATAAGCATAATCTATGGACATTAAATTTATGAAAATTATAGAAATAATATGTGGACAAAAAATTTAGTAATAATATTAAAATATTAAATTTATAAAAAATAAATTAAACAAATAATATAAAAACAGAAATATAATATACACAAATTATGGACATTAAATTTACGAAAATTGTAGAAATAATATATTGATATTAAATTAATTAATAATACTAAAATATTAAATTTATAGAAATTAAATTAAAAAATACTAATAAATTATGTTCAATTTTTTTTTACACCCGTGCCTTCTAGCACGGGTTACACGCTAATCTATATAATAAAATAAGATGTACATGAATTCTCTAGATAAATCACAATCGTTTTTTATCTCTCACATAAAGAGCGATCCAGATTGATTCTCTAGATTAACATAAATAAATAAAAATATATGTTAGCTCAAAGAGCTACCCAAGAGGGGGGTGAATTGGGTAGTTTCTAAAATTTAAACAATTAAACCAATTAAACACAAATAATCAATTTCTCTAAATAGATTATTATCTTGATACGCAACAAAAATATGTTTACTTTTAAACGCACACCCAAATACAATATAAGAAAATTAGCAATGCATCACACAACAACATATCATGGTTCGGTAAACTACTCTTACATACATCCAATCCCTCAAGATCCACAGAAATTTGCAATCTACTAAACTCCTTATTCCTTTCCCAAGTAGGAATCAAACCCTTACAATCTCAATAATTTTTACAGGCTCAGAATCAACCTTTATAATTATCATTTTTCCAGACTCAGGAAGAATCTTATCTTTTTACTAGGCTCAAGACTAACCTAATTCTATTACAGGAAGAATCAAAACCTAATTCTTTTAACAAGCTAAAGATTAAACCTACCATTCCCTCATACTTTTACACTTATCCTCTTCTAAAGTTTAGAAAGCACCTTTACAATCACTCAATTATATTATAGAGAAAATCAAAACCTAATTCTTTTTAAGAAAAAAATAATAGCATAACATTTTTACAGGATAAAGATCAAACCCTGATTTTTTTCACAGAAAAAAGATCGAAACCTAGCTACCTTGACTAGATACCGTTCTAAACATGTCTAATTCACTCAAGCTCACAAATACAAAAAATATGAGTTTCTTCTCTCAAGGAGCTTCTACCACCTCAATACGATTATACTCAATTTAGTAATAATACTAAAATATTAAATTTATAGAAAATAAATTAAACAAATAATACAAAAACAGAAATATAATATAAGCAAATTATGGACATTAAATTTACGAAAGTTGTAGAAATAATATATTGATATTAAATTAATTAATAATACTAAAATATTAAATTTGTAGAAATTAAATTAAAAAATACTAATAAATTGTGTTTAATTTTTTTTTTCACCCGTGCCTTCTAGCACGGGTCACACACTAGTCTATATAATAAAACAAGATGTACATGAATTCCCTAGATAAATCACAATCATTTTTTATCTCTCACATAAAGAGCGATCCAGATTGATTATTTAGATTAACATAAATAAAGAAAAGTATATGTTGGCTCAAAGAGCTACCTAAGAGGAGGGTGAATTGGGTAGTTTCTAAAATTTAAACAATTAAATCAAAACACAAATAATTAATTTCCTTAAATAGATTATTCTATTGATACGCAACGAAAATGTGTTTATTCTAAATGCACACCCAAACACAATATAAGAAAATTAGCAATGCATCATATAACAATATATCCTGGTTCGGTAAACTACTTTTACATACATCCAGTTCCCTAAGATCCACAGAGATTCGCAATCTACTAAACTCTTAATTCTTTTCCAAAGTAGGAATCAAACCCTTACAATCTCAATCATTATTATAGGCTCAGAATCAACCTTTATAATTATCATTTTTCCAGACTCAGGAAAATTCTCATTTTTTTGCTAGGCTCAAGACTAACTTAATTTTATTACAGGATGAATCAAAACCTAATCCTTTTAACAGGCTAAAGATTAAACCTATCACTTTCTTACACTTTTACACTTATCATTTGCTCAAGTTTAGAAAGAACTTTTACAATCACTCAAGTCTATTACAGAGAGAATCAAAATCTAATTCTTTTTAAGAGAAAATAATAACATAACCTTTTTTACAGGACAAAGATCAAACCTTGATTTTTTTTCACAGGAAAATGATCGAAACCTAACTACCCTGACTAGACATTGTCCTAAACATGTCTAATTCACTCAAGCTCACAAATAAAAAAAAATGAGTTTCTTCTCTCAAGGAACTTCTACACCTCAATACGAATATACTCAATTAATATCCCGAATAATTATTACGTGATAGATACAATGTGAGACAAATAAAATTTAATTAATATAAGTAGGCAGCACAATTTAAGCACGTAATCATATAATTAAACAAAAATCGCTTAAAAAGTTTTTTAGGCTTTTATGTTTAAAATGATTTTCTAAACAATCTTATACTAAAAAATCAATAAAAATATAAATTCAAAGTAAATAATAAAGCTTGGATAGATATCACGGGGAAAACACCGAAGATAATAACAATATTGCAATTAGAACTCAAATCGGTGACGCCAAACATTTAGCGTTTTAGATGAAGAACTTGAATAGAATCTCTCGTAGAAATCTTAGCAAAAATATCACTTTTATAATAGTTCAAAACTGATGTTCTTGACGTGTTGATCTATATTCCTGCATGTCTATATTAATAGACAAATATCAAGCCCTCCAACGGCTAGTTTTTCAAAGATATGCTTCTAAAAGACACTCTTAGACCCCATATAACATTACCTTTCATTTCATGTGTATTCGACATTAAAACATCTTTCAATTCTCTCAGATAAGTCCAAAAAATAATTCTCAATTTAAAACCATACAAATAGAAAATATTAATCTATTTAAATTAAGAGAATCCATAAGTATGTAGACCAAATAAATAGGGATAATAGAATAGTGTAGGGGGAACGTTTGTTACACACTCGTGTATTGACTACTCGCAAGTGTACGATGTCAAAATTTTAGTATAATGTGATCTTTAAGATCAGGTATCATATCCACAGGGATTGGTTGTCGTTATTATCGAGTACCATAATTGTCATGACCTAACTTTATCTAGGCTAAAAAGAATGATTTTAAATTAATTAATACTAATATAACCTAATTTAATCTATACTAATTATACTAATATGAGATGGTTAGGGGATAGATTATCTAGGGATTAATTTTATTTACTTTAACACGTTTGATTTTGTTTAGTTTACAATAATGGTGTTCGACCTATTCAACAATCTCAGTTCGTAAACTCCCCCGCCACCTCTCCCTAGTGTAAGATGAGGGAATACGCGACTTCATGTCAACGAAGAAGTCCTCCTCAACGTCTTAACGACTCTAGGTCACGTGAGTTTCACCCCAATGTCATTGATTGCACATAATCCAACTCCCTTCCGGGTTATTGGATCGTCGCGTTGTGTTTACCCTATCGACAATTTCAGTTCGTAAACTCCCCTGCCATCTTTCCCTAGTGTAAGATGAGGAATACGCAACTTCACGTCAATAAAGAAGTCTCTCTCAACATCTTAACGACCCTAGATCACGTGAGTCTTACCCCAACGTCATCGATTGCTCATAATCCAACTCCCTCCAGGGTTATTGGATCGTCACATTGTGTTTACCCTAGTCCGAATTCGGGGTTACCTTTTCCAAGTGTCAAACCCCGAATTCTCAAAATATCTATCTAAGCAAGATAAAAAGCAATACGGCACACACAATCAAAATAGTGAAGAACAATCATTAAAGAAACACAACTAAAACAAAACTACATTTTTATAAATAATATTAATCCGATATATAATCCACGTTTAACTCGTGGTCATAATCGTTTATACATTGAAAATTGAGCTAAACATGCTCAAACAATTATTGAAGTTAAGAAATAAAAGGAAAAACGGATGAACTTAGCCGTAGTCCAAAGATTAGCCGCTAAAATTGTCAACCGATCGCTTCTCCTTCTCTGCGTGGTAATCTTCTTCTTCGTATTTGTTTGAGCACTCCCTATACTCTCTCTCTATTCTATACTAAGCCCTAAGGGCTCTAATGGTCGGAGTTTTTAAAGGAGATGGGAGAAAAGGGGATTAAATAGAGAAAATGTCTCAAAACAAATATCTAGTCTATCCAGAAGTGACCGCCACGGCGGTGGAGTATGTTGGTTTAATGTTCGCCTAGGCGGTGAAGAAAGCGGTGGATTCAGGACCATCCTACAGTTTCACTGTCGCGGTGGTGGATGTCCAGCAAGATAAGCCCACTCTGCATTTTCACCGCGGCGGCGGCGATGGGCTACTGTTCTGAATATTGCCCTCGTGCTTATTTTTTCACCATTTTTCGATCGTTTTTGGTCCGAATTAGTCGTTTACGCTCCGATTTCATACATTTTCACTCCACGCACCTAATTTATACAAAAAGAATAAAAATTAATTAAAATATAATAAAAACGCTATAAAAAATACTCTAAAACTAACAAAACCAGTTTGGAAATATATACGTAGATCACACCTATCCAATAGATATATCATATCTTAATTAGGTTCAAATCCCCCAAATCTCTCTCTTGGAATCCTAAAATGCAGATAGTTTTTTACCAAGAGATCAAATCACATGAAACCTCAACCGATTGAGTCGGTTGACCGAGCCTTGACGATCGGTTAACCGACCGATCCTGCACCATATTCAACTGTTGGCTTTGGGCCAGGCAGTTGACCGACTACCTTCAATCGACTGACTGATTAGATCAAAGTGATCCAATTTTCCTCTAATTCTCATTCTGACTCAAACGGTTGACCGACCCATTTCATTCGGTTGACTGATTGAATCAGTGTACCAACTTCTTTCACCAATTTAGCCATTATTTCAAATGGTTGACCGACCTCTTTAATTCGATAGACCGACTGGATCAACAGCACCTCATTTCAGCTCCAAAACTTACTGTTTGATTTGGTTGACCGATTACTTTTATCGGTTGACTGAATTGACCCGAAGATACAACTTTTTATACTTCTAAACATGCTTCTCAATTAGGTTAATTATCAATTTCATTTCACATAAGAAGCATATACAATATTTCATTTTAAGGTCTTAAACTTATCATTTCTTATCATGACACACATATAATTAACTCATTTAAAGTATCGTGTGCGATCTTAATTCAGGTTGTATTAAGAGTATATAAGTATAGAGTTATTTTTACCTATTTTTCTTTAAGGTCTTCAAAAACTCTTCATATCTTCATTTAGTCCATCTTGCACCCTTTATGTTTTCTTCATAAAATCTTTTTCTCAATCACATGCCTGGAACTTATAAATCTAAAACACTTGATAAAATCATTAGTTTCACCAAAAAACATCAATAGTTAATTGTTCATCAAAACGTTGAATTCAACAATCTCCCATTTTTATTTTTATTTTTTATGATGACAATTAATTTTGATGTTTTCTTCAATAAAGAATGTAACCATGCTCCCCATAAATTCGAGGACGAATTTTTAAACTCATTTAAGCATAATTATGAAAACAAAAACAACAATGCAATATAAGCTCAATTTGATCAACAATGATATCCAACATTAAATCCAATAACTAACGTCTCCATTCAATCAATGCAATGCTTAGGTGAGAGAACAAATTTATAAACATCAACGAACTCATTAAACATCAACTTCTCCCCTTTTTTCATCTCAAAAAGTAGGGACGAAGAATCAAAAATATTAATCTAGGCATACATCGTTAAGCCTACCCATACCTAAACCTCGAATGGTTTTCACGAATTGATTTTCAACTAGAGGTTTGGTAAAAATATCAGTATGCTAATCGGAGGTATCTACATATTCAATATCCCCTTTTTCAATTTATGTATAACACATTATTTCCCTATTTATAAAAACTTCTCGCCCTATATAATTGTGAACATTAATTCATGCTTAGGAGAGCAAACTTGAGGCAATTTTAAGAGATCATCAAAACATTTCAACAATGTAGCATGAAATCATATAATTTCAATTAAATCAACATGTTTTACTCATGATACCAATTAATATCTTTCATTTAGATAGAATAAAAAAAAAACATGTAATCTTTAACGTATTTGGACAGGAAGCATATCTCAATGATAATTTATGAATCTGTCAGCATAAATCTAATGCATGCTTTAAACATGGATAAGTGCATATTTATTTTATAAAATTTTAGCTCCCTTTTAGAATAATAATAATTTAAAAAACAGGAGATATTAGTTATATGCTAGACACTTAATGCCTGTAAAGATATCCACATGCAATAGTATCAACAGATTGAAATGTCATATATATTCAGAGATCATGCAGATGGTATTAAAAAGAATTGAAATGATTTCATAAACTAATATCTGTTATGCAAGCTTTATCACTGTCATGATCAATACGCAGAATTCAAATCATATGAATGCATCAATTAAATAATTCATTTATCACCGTAATATTTCAAATAGATCAAGATATCATACATTTTAAGAAATTAACTTAATTCAATAATGAACAAGTCATGGATTGAAATAACATGTTTTGCATATTTATAAACATGACTTTTGTAGATCTCATATAGCATAGCATAAGAATATCACATACAATATTTTATTTTAGGATCTTGAACTTATCATTTCTTATCACGACACACATATAATTAACTCATTTAAATTGTCATGTGTAATCTTAATTCGGGTTGCATTAAGAGTATATAAGTAGAGAGTTGTTTTCACCTATTTTTGTTCAAGGTCTTCAAACTCTTCATATTTTCATTGCGTCCTTGCACACACCCTTTATATTTTCTTCATGAGATCTTCTTCTTGATAACATGCCTAGAATTTATATATTTGAAACACTTGATAAAATTATTAGTTCCACAAAAAATATCAATACTTAATTGTTCATCAAAACATTGGATTCAACAGTATATTTATCTCTACCCTTATATATTATATCTAATTGAGGAGAGAGAATATATCTTTTTGTTTAATTGAGGAGAAAGAATATGTTTTTTCAATATATATAGATCTAAAAAAAATAATATATGGACAATAAAATTTAATAATAATATTAAAATAATAAATTTATAGAAATTAAATTAAAATATATGAAAGTTATGAATATTAAATTTACAAAAATTCTAGAAAAACATATCGAATATTAAATTATGTATATCAAATTTATGAAAATTATATAAATAATATATAGATATTAAATTTAATAATAAATGAAATGTTAAATTTATTGAAAATTATGGAAATAATATATGCACATTGAATTTAATAATAATATTAAAACATTAAATTTACTAAAATTAAATTAAAAAAATAATATAAAAAAAATACAATATAAAAAATTATAGGACCAAATATTATAGAAATAATTTATGGATATTAAATTTAGTAATAATACATAAACATTAAATTTATGAAAATTAAATTTAAAATAATATAAAATAGAAAATATAATATACAAAAATTATGTACATTAAATTTACAAAAATTATAAAAATGATATATTGATATTAAATTTAATGTTAATATTGAAATAATACATTTATGAACATTAAATTAAAAAAATAATATAAAAGAGGGAAAAAATAATAGACTTAAATGATGAACACTAACTTTACTAAAATTATAGACATAATATATATACATTAAACTTTGTAATAATAATGAAACATTAAAATTTACAAAAATTAAATTAAAGAATATAATATACATAAATTATGAATATTAAATTTACAAAAATTATAGAAATAATATATTGATATTAAATTTAATAATAGTACTCAAATATTAAATTTATAAAAATTAAATTAAAAACTACAAATATAAAAAATTGAAGAGTAAATTATGAACATTAAATTTATGAAATAAATAGAAATAATATATGAATATTAAATAAATAATATTAAAATATTAATTTATAAAAAATAAAATAAAAAGTAATATTAAATTAGATTTTTTTTGTATTGCCGTATCTTCAGGCACGGGTCATACGCTAGTTTATAAATAAATGAAGACCGATTGTTTTAAATGTCTTTTCATTATCAACTTCGACTAACTTGAGGATAAATGATGGTTGGAATGAATTGATGAAATATTCAGGAGGAAAAATTCACCCCTAAAAATTTTACATCTCCATTTACAAAACAGTTGAGTTTAATTATATTTTATATCCTTTATGTTTCATATATATACTTCATTAGTCCATTTGTTATCATTTTGTATTTTTTAAAACATCAGTTTGGAAATCGATATAGTGCCTCTAGGCAAAGAAAATTACTAGTTTTAAATAAAACTTAATCATTTCCGAACTCTCAGCCGAAGCTTCTGAACTTGTAGTTATTGAAGTTGTATGTCTAAAATATTTGAAAGAGGCATTCCTTATTAAAATCCTATCGCTCCTTGCACAAAAATGTTAGATATTAGATTTGTTCTTCGCTTGAAACTTAGGCTATGTTTGCTTGGAAAAATGGAAAAAGAAAAGGAAAAAAAAAAATGAAAAGAATTGTTTTTTTATCCTTGAAGGAAGAAAAATCCTTTTCTTGGGGTTGTATGGTTGAAGGGATGTGAGAGAAGAAAAATATAATATTTTATATTTAGTAGAGAAAGAAAAAACAAAAAAAAAACAAAAAGAAAAAAATTATGCACTCATTTAATTTACTATTTTACCCTTATATATTACAAAACAAAATAAAAATCTATCATTAATATTTCAAATCATGAGAAAATATGCAATTCACTAATTAATAAAAAATAATTGATTAGAATAGGTTTATAATTATAATAATCATCATACAAGTTGAATATAATATATGTGAATTAAGCTGAATGTGAATTACTAACAAATAAAATCAAAATAAATAAATACCAAAAACCATATAAATAAATGGGTAGATAGGATACAAAAGGATAAAGGTATAATTATAATTTTGATTTTTTTTTCTTCAACTTTAGCCATTTTTCCTCAATTTTCATCCCAAATTTGAGAGGACAAAGAAAAAAGGGAAAGAGTTTTTTTTTTTTTTAAATCCATTTTTTCCATTCCATTTTCATCTCTTACTAAACAAGTTTTTTTTTCACCCTTTTTTTCTTTTTTATTTTCCATCCATATTATTTCTAGGGGTGTAATTTTTACGCAAAACCTTGATCCGACCAGATAGACCCACCAGATCCGAGGCCATTTCAGGCGATTTTTCATTGGTTTTTCAAAATCTACCCGAAACCTGAACCCCCTAACCTTGGGTGGCCTTCTACCCATACCCGACATACCTGAACCCGAGTTGTTTACAAACTAATATATGATGTTGTCAAAAATTCTCTGTCACATGTCAAATTCCGCACGTGCCAGAAAATCTTTCGTCTTCCTTCTTTATCTGCAAAACTGTGAACTCTAATGGGGGGACACCGGTATGGTGTCAGCCAAAGAACCTCCGGTGTGAGAATAAGTTAATTTGGATATAGTGAGAATAAGTTACACACTTAATTCAGCCTCTGTATTACCAGTTACCTTCTACCTTTTTTATAGGGTGATGAGCCTGTTACCGTATGAATGGAGAAATCATTTAGTTGTTTGTATCTCCCTACCATTACGTATAATAGCCACTATCCCCGTAGTTATGAGATAATCTCTATAACGGTCCCCATTACTCACGGGCCGTTACAATCAATTCAGATTCATTCTAACGTATACAGGCAAGATCGAAACTCTGAGATGACTAGTTTTCTCTTCGGCTTTTGACACCTTGGGCTTACACATACCCAAATATGGACCTTATCAAATGGTTGTCCATGTACCCATCAAGATCACATAATCAGTGTTTGAACATAGACTTATGTTAACCCAGCCCACTCAATAGGCGGATTTACTTGACTCCAATTCAGAGCCCATATAGTGGATCCGACTCGTTTAGGATTTCATACCTAGGTTAGTAAGGGGCGAGAGTTTTATACACATTATTTGCCCTCTTGACTTTCGTGACGATTCAGACGAGGAGAAACGAAAGATCACTTCTTCTTCGAGTAAGTTCTTCCTTTCATCCATTTGATTCTTGACATTTCTCTTCGCACTTTGGTCTCTTTATCACAAAATGTCATCAAATTAATCAATTAATTCAATCGAAGCGGGCTCATCGTCAAACCCTACAATAGAACAGACGGCGACTGCCCAGGTTTCTTCGCATTCTAACCCCAACATAGATTTAGGGGCAAGTAAATTCCCATTAGAATGGCTCCCAGCGTTTAAGGAACAATATAATATTCCTGAGTTAGTGTTGATTAGGGTTTCTTTTGAGGATGAACGTCCTCAAGATTCTAGAGAAAATGAAGTTTGTCTTTATCTCTAGATGTTCGAGTATGGACTCACTCTTCCTTTTTTCCTCATTCCTCTGCAATCTTTTTCGCCAAATGGAAATTACTCCAACTCAACTAACTTCAAGCAGTTTTCACCAAATTATGGGAGCCATAATTCTTGCTAGACTGAATGACGTTACCCTTTTCGTTGATACAATTAGAAGCATAAGCCAACTTAAATACCTCGCCAAAATTGATAGATATTACCTTTCGATTCCTAAATTTTTTTCGTTTCTTATGGACCTTCCAGCTAAGGTCAGAGATTGGCAGCCATGATTCTTCTTCTTTTCTAAAGATTGTGAATTCTCTCCTAAGAAAATAAGACAGTCCTTAATGGTACCAAAGCGCTTCAACTCCCTAAGTAATGATATACCCAACAGTCTATTTCTTATCTGAAATTCTGCTGAAGTAATTTTTTTATCATATTCCTTGATTTATCGAATGCAGGTGATAGCGCTTGTCGGAATCTCGGTCTCATTCCAAAAATTAAAGAAGATTTGTATAAGCTTCTAATTCCCAAAGAACACCTTCACAGAGAATTAGCATATTGGTAATTCGTCTAACCTATAATAGACCCATCTCGTCGTCAGGAATTAGTTGAACTTCAGATCGATACCCAAAAGAGAAAAAAATCGGTAAAGAGACTTACCAAAAAGTCTGATCAATCATCATCCCAACCTCCTTGCAATGTTGCTAGCAGCTTGAACATCCGTCATGCCCTTTCTCATAATGATCCAGAAGTAGCAGTATCAGATGATGACTGCCAACCTCTTATCACTCGCAAAAAGAGGTGTTATTCCTGTTACAGTTCCATCATTGGTTCTAACTAATGAGCAAGCTCAAAGTGAACTAACTTCTGCTTCTAGGTCAACTTTTCTCTCAAGATCAGCCGATGCCCTTGTAGCATAACCTCCTGTTATTAATCCTCCTATAGTTAGTCATCAATCCTCCCCAGTTCCTATTTCCAGCCAGAGAACCTCCAGTGGTCGAGGGATGACCAAGCATCAAATGTGTAAACTAATTGATGAAGTTGGCCCTCCTATTCCGGGTCGTCATGCTATTTTTGACGATGCCATTAAATTTATGTATGAGAAATCATGGGACAAAGGCAAGAAAAAAACTGAAGGTAAAAATAAACCCGAAATCTTCCGAATAGTGATCTGCGCCCTTCTCCAAGTACTTGTATTATTTTAATCTACCTTTCAATTTTAAACAAATTGCTTGACTGATCCTATTTGATAATAATCTGACAATATCAGTGTATACATATGTCTTCTGTTCTGGTCAACTATGCTGAGGACGAGAACGAGTTGGATGCCCAACTAATGCACCAAATGACTAAACTCAGCAAAGTTGAGGTAAAGGTACAAGACTTGGAAAAATGAGAAGTTGAAGCTTGCTACGGATCTTGCATTGTCCAGGTCTTCCCAGGAACAGTTTAGGGATGAATTGCAGTGTGCCAACGAACAAAGGGATGCTTTCCAAAAGAATAATGCACTTTTCTATTCTGAGAATAGCCAGCTGAGAACGACGATCACTTCAATCAGAGAAGAATGCTAATCTTTTAGAGAAAAAATTTGCAACCTTTTAGAGGAGCTTACCTCAGCCTGTCTGGTAATTGACCAGAAGGATGCCAAGATCAAGGAAAAAGATGTTGCCCTCTAGAAATGTTATGACAAGTTCCAGGGGGAAAAGGTCGCTCTTCAAAGGCTTCGGTCCGAAAAGGAACAAATATCTGTTGAACTGTCAGCTACAAAGGAGAAAGCTAGCAAAGAGATTGATAACCTCTGGTCTTCTCTTTAAGAAAGAATCGAAAAGACTTTAGAAGGTTGGCTTTGCCTTTTGTCAAAAGCTGGTATTAGAGGAGTTTCCTGAGGCCGATCTTTCATTCTTGGAACTTGATGAAGAAACGGAGGAAGAGGAGACCGAAAAGAATGAGGTGCAGTAACAGAAGAAAATCAATGTTTACCTAGTTCTGCAGCTGAGGTGCCAGCGGAGAGCTCAACATAAATTATTGAGGCTGACATCAACAACTGATGAGCTTTCGTCAACTCAACTAATTGTTGTTGATCTACGTACTCCTTTTAGTTTCATATCTTTTTATATTTACTCTTTGTTGGCCTGTAATTAACTTTATTAATGACCATACCTTTAACCATCATGATATGTAACTGAACAGTCACCGCCGTTACGGTTTTCAAAATTTTCTGTGATGATTATAGTATGTTTTTATCAGTGCACGTTAGTTACTCATTTAATGTGTTTTTTCAATGCTTCAATTTTCTTCTCCATTCCCCTTTCTCGACTATTTAAAAGCACCACTGGTTCTTCATATCTCAAGAAACCTTTCATTGCGCCAATATCCATACTTTCAAACATTCATCTGACAGTTATGGGCTTCACCATATGGATTAACATCCTTTATGCCTATTCAAGAATCCAAGTTGAGAGACACAATGAGATCGAACTAGGGAAGCATTTCCTTTCTTTGATTCAGACAGCCATGAACACCAGAGATGAGTATCCACGCCTTTGCGCCATGGAAGAAACTTTTGCGCCCATCCTCGCTGCCATGGAATCAGCCCATTTTCAAGCCGTCTCTCACTATTTTGAAGCGAAAGATGAACTGAGAGATGCTGAGAAGGGCAAGAAGGATCTGGCCACTGACTTCAACTACCAAAAGCTTTACGCTAATGTCATGAAAGTAAAGAGGGATACACTCCTGGAGAAGAATGAGGAGAAAACGGAAAAAATTCATGAACTGATCTGAAAACTCAACCAATATGAGGATCATGAATTTTTTCTTTCCAACCTCGACTCGGAGGATCTTGGCTCTCCCGCTTCTCCAGAGTCGGATTGATGTTCCTCCCACTCAGCCCCAGATGAAGAAGAAGAAAAACAAAAACTTCTTGTTGTGTATGTGTGTGTGTGTTTTTTTTTTTTTTTTTTTGTAAGAACAGCCTGTGTCTGTTCTTTTTCTTTCATTATTTTTTTTTGAAAAACCTTGAAAAATCCATATATAATTTTTGCTTATGATATGAATGGGGTTTTTATATAACCAATTCTTGACAATCTTATCTTACCCTGTTTGCCCTCATTCTTAACAAAATTAGGACACCTAACTTAGTTACGAATCATTGAACAAGTATATGATAGTAGAAGAATAAAATCTGAAATAATTAACCTTACAAAAAATTGGCAAGTTTAGTTACCTTCTGGGTTTTGAACTCAGTTACTTGTTTGGGCGAAATACCTATTTGAATGTTGAGTTGAAAGTGCTTGGCTCAACTCTGAGTTTGAGAACTCAGTTGTTTGTTGGGTTGAGATGCCCAGTTGATTGCTGAGCTTAAGAGCTCAATTAATTCTGAGTTTGAGAACTCAGTTGTTTGCTGGGCTGAGGTGCCCAATTGAATGCTGAGCTTAAGAGCTCAGTTAACTCTTAGTTTGATAACTCAGTTGTTTGCAAGATTGAGGTGCCCAGTTGAATGCTAAGCTTAAGAGCTCAGTTAACTCTGAGTTTGAGAACTCAGTTGTTTGCAGGACTGAGGTGCCCAGTTGATTGCTAAGCTTAAGAGCTCAGTTAACTCTAAGTTTGAGAACTCAGTTCTTTGCTAGGCTGAATTGCTGCCCAATTGAATGCTGAGCTTAAGAGCTCAGATAACTCTGAGTTGGAGAACTCAGTTGTTTGCTGAGCTGAGGTGCCCAGTTGATTGTTGAGCTTAAGAGCTCAGTTAACTCTGAGTTTGAGAACTCGGTTGTTTATTGGGCTGAGGTGCCCAGTTGAATGCTGAGCTTAAGAGCTCAATTAACTTTGAGTTTGAGAACTCAGTTGTTTGTTGGGCTGAGATGCCCAGTTGAATGTTGAGCTTAAGAGTTCAGTTAACTCTCAGTTTGAGAACTCGGTTGTTTGTTGGGCTGATGTGCCCAGTTGAATGCTGAGCTTAAGAGCTCAGTTAACTCTGAGTTTGAGAACTCAGTTAAAGAACACAAATCGCAATTTTATGAAATCAAACATTTATGTCTTTTATTAAAAATGCATTCACGAAGCAAAAAACAAACAATTTCAAATTCTTTGAAAGAAACAAAGGTCAAAGATAAAGAACTCATACAAAATACTTCCGCAAATGGGAGACATTCCATGGTCTGGGAACAGCTACTCCATCAAGTTCTTTAAGTCAATAAGTTCCTGGTCTATTAACTTTGATGACACAATAAGGGCCCTCCCAGTTTGGAGCAAGTTGTCTCAAGCGAGCTTCTGGTCGGTGAGGCATTACCCGTCGAAGTACCAGGTCTCCAATGGCGAAACTCCTTGGGCGAACTGCATGATTGAATATGCGTGCCATCTAAGTCTTATAAGCTGTTATACGCATTAATGCCTTATCACGCTTTTCCTCCAGTTGATCCAGTTCCTCTGGCATGCAGACTTCATTTTATACCAAATTAGCTACGACAACTCTTCTGGTTGGCACCTCAATCTCAACTGGAACGAAAACTTCAGTTCCGTAGGTTAAAGAGAAGGGTGTGTCTCCAGTTGTAGATGCTAGGGTGGTGCGATAAGCTCATAAAACTCCAGGAAGTTCTTCCACCCATTTGCCTTTAGCATCATCTAGGCGTTTTTTGAGTACCTCTTTAATGGAACGGTTGGTCACTTCTACTTGTTCGTTTGCTTGGGATATGTTGGACTAGATGTCCGATATTGTATTTGGAGCTCGTTGCACATTCAACCAACTTTACCTCTAGTAAAAGGCATTCCATTGTCAGAGATAAGAATAGTAGGTATGCCAAAACGGCAAATGACTTATTTCCAGAGAAAATTCTTCACTTCATTTTCTCCCACAGTTACAAAAGCTTTTACTTCGACCCATTTGGTGAAATAGTCAATCACCACCAGCAAATATATTTTTTTTCCAGGAGCTGGTGTGAAAGGACCCAAAAAATCTATTCCCCACTGAATAAACGGCCAAGAACTAGTGATTGGAGTTTGTTGCTGGGCGAGGATCTTGATATCATTAGAAAACCGTTGGCACTTGTCACACTTTCGTACATATTCTGCCGCATCAGCGCACATGGTTGGCCAATAATATCTCACTCTCAACGCTTTATGAACCATAGATCTTCCCCCCTGGTGGTTTTCGCACACGCCTTCATGTATTTCTTGTAGAACATAGCTCGCTTCTTTTGGTCCTAAACACAGCAACAAATGTTGAAACAAATACCGTCTATATTGTTTATCGTCGGATATCACATACCTTGACAACTTATAAATAATTTTCCTAGCGGCATCTTTGTCATCTGGTAAGACTCCTTCCTTCAGATACTGAACTATAGAAGTCCTCCAATCAGTTTCTTCATCCAGCTGACCTATACATGTACACTGAGGGGTTGGAGTGATTGATGGCTGGTCCAGAAACTCAACCAGTTCAGACTTCTGATCTGGTCCCAAAGTTGAAGCAAGTACAGACAAAGCATCAATCTTGGCATTTTCAGTTCTTGGGATGGCTTCAAATTTATAGCTCTGAAACTGGGAAACGAGCTTTTTTACTTTCTCTGCATAGAGTCGTAACTTGTCTTCATTTATAAGGAACAAATCATTGATCTGATTGATCACCACTTGAGAATCTGACCTCACTTCCAGATGCTGAGCACCTAACTCCTTGGCAAGAGTTAGACTTAGAGCTACTGCTTTATACTCTGCTTCGTTGTTGGAAGCTTGGAAACATAACTGTATGGCTTTTTCAAGTTGATCACCCTTAGGTGTTTGTATGACTATTCTCACTCCACATTCTTTCATGTTCGAGGCTCCATCTACCCATAATTTCTACTGGGCAGCAGAACAAGATGTCACTTCTTCATTCAATGGAGGAGTAAATTCAGTAATGAAGTCAGCTAAAGTTTGCCCTTTGATTGCTGTTCTAAGTTTGTACTGGATAAAAAATTCACCCAGCTTAACAATCCACTTCATTAGACATCCAGATGCTTTTGGTCTATGCATTGCCCTGAGTGGGTATGAGGTTAGCTCAGTTATTACATGTGCCTGAAAATAGGGCCGGAGCTTCCGATCAGCAATTACCAAAGCTAACGCTAGTTTTTCCAACTCCGTAGAACGGGTTTCAGCTAAAACCAACGATTTGCTAACGTAGTAGACTGGTCTTTGCCCTCCTGCGAGTTCTTGAACCAGTGCAACACTTACTATTACAGGGGTTACTGTCAAGTACAGCTTCAACTCTTCTCCTGGGTGTACCTTGGCCAATGTCTCCACTGAGCCCAAGTAATCTTTAATAGACTGGAAAACACGCTCACAAATATCATCTCACTGAAAGGTCTTGTTTCCCTTCAAAATTTTGAAGAAGGGAGCACACCTATCAGTAAATTTTGAGATGAATCTGTTTAATGCCGCCAATCTTCCAGTCAACACTTGAACTTCTCGTATAGAAAGAGGGGATTTTAGATTTTTAATAGCTTCTATTTGCCCCGACTCTACTGTAATGCCCAGCTGATTAACTACGAACCCCAGAAACTTGCTAGAAGTGACCCTAAAAGCACACTTTTCAGGATTCAACTTTATATCGTACCTTCTTAGAACAAAAAAAGCTTCGGCTAAATGGGAGAGGTGATCTGCTTGCTTGGAACTTTTGACCAGCATATCATCTATATAAACCTCCATAGTGGTCCCAATTTGATCTTGAAAAATGTGATTCACCAACTGCTGATAAGTAGCACTTGCATTTCTCAAACTGAAAGGCATTACTTTATAACAATATGTACATTTTAGCGCGATAAATGATGTCCCCTCCTTATCTTGCTGATCCATGCGGATTTGATTGTAGCTTGAGTAAGCATCCATCATGGATAGACGTTGGTGCCCGACAGCAGCATCAACCATCTGGTCAATCCTCGACATTAGGTAATAATCTTTAGGGCATGCTTGATTCAGGTCAGTAAAATCCACGCACATCCTCCATTTTCCATTCTTCTTTTTGACAAAAAATGGATTAACCAACCATCTAGGGTATGTTACTTCCCTTATATGGCCAATAGTAAGCAATTTCTTCACTTCAACTTCAATTACTTGTTCTTTCTTAGGACTGAATGTTCTTCTTTTTTTTTTTTTTGCTGATCTGGAGGATACAATTTGCAGATGTCCAAGCGATTAATTGCAACATCAGGACTTATTCCTTTCATATCAGCCGGTGACCAAGCAAAAATGTCCAAGTTCATTCGAAGCAGTTCTCTGTTCTCAATTTCCTCAGTCTGGCTTAATGATTCACCAATCATAAGCTTATGAGTTTCGTCATTGAAAGTTATCTACTTCGCTTGCTCAGCAGGTTGAATCACACTGGCGTGTTCTCTGAAATCATCAATCTCTCCTATCGAGTCTACAGGCTGACCTGCTTCATGAACTTTCTTTGATTGCTATAAAAAAGAACTTCTGCCCTTCATAGCTATAACAAAATATTGCATTGAAGAAGCTTGATCTTCTCTTATAACTGTCACTGACTATCCTCTAACATACTTAACACATTGGTGATATGTTGATGAGACAGCTCTTATTGCATGCAACCATGGACAACCCAGAATGACATTGTATGGTGATACTGAGTTTATCACCATGAACTCCGTGGCCTTCGTATACCCTTACTCCTTTTTATTGGAGGTGACTGACAAAGTAATTTTGCCACAAGGGGATATAAGCTCTCCATTAAATCCCACCATAACAGTCTGCTTTAAGCTCACGTTTGAGCTCGACACTCCCATCTATTTTAGAGTACTAACGAAGATAATGTTTGCAGAGCTACCATTATCAATCAAGATACGCCGTACCTGGAAACTTGAGATCCACAAAGATATAACTAAGGCATCTTCATTAGGGTGAACAATCCTTCTACAATCATTCTCAGAAAAGGTGATAATAGGGCCTGGCTTTGTTACCACAGCCAATGACTCACCATAACAACGCTCCAATACCCCTTTACGCACATTTTTTTTTTGTGCACGATTGGATTCCCCAGTACTTGGTTCAACCGAATTTATCATGAAAATTACCTCTCAATTTTCTTTAGAATGCTCTTCCTTATGCTCTCTTTCTCGACGTTCTTCTCATCGGTTATCATTTCTGGGTCTCTTCTTATCCTTGGAACGATCTTGTATATAATCCTGTAACTGTCCCATGTCCGCAAATCGCCTGATCTCCATCTGAAACTCCCAGCAGTCATCTTTATTGTGACCATGGTCCTTAGGAAAATCGCAATACTTAGAGCGATTCTTCCGATTTGACTTAGTGGTCTGTCTGGGGGGGCCCATTGAATTTTATCAGACGTATGAATCTCCTGCAAGATCCGTGAGATCGGCATTTGCATTCCAGAAAGGCCTGGCTCTTGGTAAACTTCCGGCCTGGAATTTGAATTCCTTGTTTGGTCATTACGCCTATCAGACGTGCCAGATTTTGCCTTGCCAATGTCTTTCTTGTTTTGCATATGATGATCCCGAAATGATCCCCTGCCTTCTCTAGCCAATTTCACATCTTCTAGCTTCATGTAAGACTTGAATTTCTCCATCAACTCCGTCATACTCCAATGACACTTTTTGGTTAAGGAATCTTGAAATCAGCCAGGTCGCAACCCTGATGTAAAAGCATTGATAACAAGGTTTGTATCACAACCTTCAATGCATGTCAGTTTTTCATTAAACGGGCTCATATACTGGTGTAAAGTTTCTCATTTTTCCTGATGCAGAGCAAGCAGGAAATTCGGTCCTTTCATTAACCTCTGACAGGTTATAAAGCAGTTGATAAACATCTTTCTGAAATAATTAAACGATGTTATAGAGTTCGCAAGAAGAGTATGCAGCCATTAAAGAGTTGATTTCTTTAAAGTGGTCGCAAAAGCTCTACAGATGGTGGAATCGCTGGAATTATACAAATTCATGACATGTTTGAACTGGAGGATATGGTCAACTGGATCAGTTCTCCCATCGTACTTTTCAAACTTTGTCGGATTGAACTTTTTAGAAAGTGGGCTAGCTAGTATTTTAGGGAAGAAGGGCATCTTAGTACCCTTTAATAATGTATCCAGCTCATCCAGATGTTGAAGTCTCTTCACTTGACTCCTGATCTATCGATGTGAATCAACAGTCTCAATTTGAATACTAGTCCTTCGTTCTGGTTGATGGCTAGTCTCTCCAAGGGCAGACCGTTCCTCATAAGATTGAGGATCAGCATGTCGTGGAGGCTCTACTTCCTCCCTGTCTTCATGAGTACTCGAATTGAACCGTGACCTGTTGCTAACAATTATACCAGCCATGTACTTGATAGTTTCTACCATCTCGGCCATTTTCGCATTAAGAGCGTCTATCTTTGCATTCGTATTTACTGCAACGGATGGTAGATCAAATGGAATCTCTTCACGCTGCTCTAAACAAACATCTCCATGTTGTTCCTCTGGTACATCTAGGTTTGATGGTGGTGGTAAGTCATTACTCTGACTTATCACCGGTGCCCTAGCTCGCAAGTGCCTCATATCTGCAACATAAGGCTTTACGTTTTTTCGTTTCCTACAGACGGCGCCAAATGATGTTGTCAAAAATTCTCTGTCACGTGTCAAGCTCCACACGTGTTAGAAAACCTTTCGTCTTCCTTATTAACCTGCAAAATCATAAATTCTAATGGGGGACACCGATGTGGTGTCAGCTAAAGAACCTCCAGTATAAGAATAAGTTAATCTGGGTATAGTGAGAATAAGTTGAACACTTAATTCAGTTTTTGTATTACTAGTTACCTTTTACCATTTTTATAGGGTGATAAGCTTGTTACCGTATGAATGGAGAAATCATTCAGTTGTTCGTATCTCTTTGCCGTTACGTATAATAGCCACTATCCCCGTAGTTATGAGAGAATCTCTGTAGTGGTCCCCATTACTCACGGGCCGTTACAGTCAATTCAGACTCATTCTAACGTACACAGGTAAAACCGAAACTCTGAAATGACTGGTTTCCTCTTCGACTTTTGACACCATGGGCTTACACATATCCAAATATGAGCCTTATCAAATGGCTGTCCATGTACCCATCAAGATCATATAATCACTGTTTGAACATGGGCTTATGTTGTCCCAGCCCGCTCAATAGACGGATTTACCTTACTCCAATTCGAAGCCCATATAGTGGATCCGACCCGTTTAGAATTTCATACCTAGGTTAGTAAGGGGCGGGAGTTTTATACACATCAATATATATATTGGAAAAATGGTGTATTTGAACTTATTACCAAATAATTATAAATCGAGATTACCAATCTAGTCTTTCACTAGCCAGTATTGGTAACATTGGCTATCCCTTTTTTTTTTTTTTTCAAAAAAAAAAAAAAAAAACTAAAATCGTGATTTATTAATCCCAATTATATGGTGTATTTTTTTTTTTTCTTTTTTTAATAACTGAGGTAGGATCTCCGACTGTCAATAATGAAAGCCGAAGGTCTTACCTCGGGCTATTGGTTTTTTGTTTTGTTACTATTATTAAGTTATAGTTTTTGATGACGACGTAGTTTTTTAGGCAATTTTGATTTAATAAACGATGGTTTATCGGTATCCCAAATAGATCCATTTTTTTTTTGTACATAAATTATGTTCATAACACTCCGTAATGAAATTTATAATACTAAAAACAAACTAGTGAATGATTTTTAGAAGATTGCCAAAATTAGCCTGGTGAGTTGTTTTGATGACGACGCATTTTTTTCGATATCTTTGAGTTAACAATCTGGCCTATCCATATATGAAATAGACCCAATTTTTTGTACATAAATTATGTTCATAATACTACATAATGCAACTTACAACACTGAAAGCGGACTAGTTAATGATTTTTAAACAATCATAAAAATTGGCCGGATAAACTATTTTGATGACGATGCAGTTGTTTTTTGACAACTTTGAGGTAACAAACAACGACAAATCTACATACAAAATAAATCCAATTTTTTGTCCATAAATTATATTTATAACACTGTATAATTCACACTCACAACACCGAAAATGAACTACTGAATAATATTAAAAAAATCGTCAAACTTATAATTGAATGTTATAATTTTATTGGATGTCATAATTTTATCGTAAAGGGATTTTTATTTTTTGTTTTTTTAAGAGAAAATTGAACACGTGTCGGCTTTTTCGAAGTCCACATGCCATGACTTTCCCATTGTATCTTTAAGAATTGCCTTGCGTGAAATTTGTCCATCAAAATTCTCCACAAAAGCGTGTGGTATTTGCTGCCCAAAAAGAGAGAGTTGGTGTAAGCTCCAAAAGCCGACATCAAATTAATAGAAAACCTGAAATCAATCAAATAAGTTGTTTAGTTTTGATTCCATCTATCACAATCCATACAAACCAATGTTATAATTAGAATTACGTTGCCAATCAAAAAAATGGGCCAAACTTCTGGTTGGTAGAATTTTTTTTTTTGTTACGATACTAATTTTTTAGTATTAGTTTTAAATAATATTTTTTTAATTACATTCAAATAATATTTCAGTTGTCGATCGTTAGAAAAACACATAAACATAACTGAAAAATACGTAACTAAAAATATATTAAAATGCAACCAAAAAATACACTTAAAAAATACAACTAGAAAATATACTAAAAAATAGTTACATGTAATAAAAAAAAAATACACTTAAACAATAGTTATATGTGAGTCGGTGGCTGAACTTCAATGACCGGAAGCTTGGAGTTTGATGGTGGCAGCCGGCGACCCGAGATGGTGCCGGTGGGAGTGTAGAAACCGTGAAACTGAACCGTAAAATCGAACTGTGTAATTGATACTTTAGATATATTTTTATTATATATACCCTCTCATTTTAACAAATATTTCATTTGAAATTTAAATATTTATGTGGAGTTACACAGTTATACATGAAATTTCAAATTGGTAATTTAAGGGTATGGCCATGAGCACAATTAATTTTTCATGAATATTTTACTACCAATTTGACATACAATTTAAGTTACCTAATTTAAAAATTAAATTAAATTAATTAATTGTAGAGTGATTTAGAATTAATTTACTAACTGTGAGATGGTAATAGCCGTGGAGTCTTATAAACATTTAATTTCTTTACGAGGTGGGAGAGTAAAAATAAATAACATAAAATTATAACATTCAATTTTCTTTTTAAAAAAAAACTTTGACTATAAAATTATAAAATTGACTGTTTTATAAAATTATGACATTCAATTATAAAATCATAACATTATAAGTTTGATGATTTTTTAAAATTTATTCAGTATTCGGTGTTGTGAGTTGAATTATATAGTGTTATTAACATAATTTATGTAAAAAACAATTGGGTCCATTTTGGGTACGGACTTGCCACCGTTTGTTAACTCAAAATTGTGGGAAAAAACTACATCGTCATCGAAATAACTCATTCGGCCAAGTTTGATGATTGTTTAAAGTTCATTCACTAGTTTGTTTTCAGTGTTGTAAATTGGAATATGTAGTGTTAGGAACCTAGTTTATGTACAAAAAAAATAGGTCTATTTCGTGTATGGATAAACCACCATTTGTTAATTCAAAGTTGTCGAAAAACTGTGTTGTCATCGAAACAACTCACTCTACCAAATTTGACGATTTTTTAAAAATCACTCACTAGTTCGTTTTCAGTGTTGTGAGTTGCATTTTGGAGTGTTATGAATGTCGTTTTTTGTACAAAAAATCAGTTCTATTTAGGATACGGATAAACCATTGTTTATTAACTCAAAATTGCCCAAAAATCTTCGTCGACTTAAAAAACTATAACTTAATAATATCAACAAAAACAAAAAACCAATAGCCTGAGGTAAGACCTCTCGTACTAAAAAAATTGCGCCGTATAATCAAGATTAATAATCTCGATTTTAGTTTTTTTTTCAAAGAATAAGGGATACCAGTATTACCAACATTGGCTATTGAAAGTCGAGATTAGTAACCCCGGTTTATAATTATTTGGTAAATAAATTTAAATACACCATTTTTCAAAAACAAATATTACAAAAAAATTATTCACTAAACAACTCACCGAACCTGTCGGAAACCCAATTACCCTATTAATATTTTTACCAAACATCCCCTTAAATCATTGTATATTACGAAATGCCCATTTAATTTATTATGGGATAGTTACCAAGAAATCCTCATATTAGGACAAAACTATCAAATACACATTTTTAAACACATGTTACAAAATAATACTTTTGTCTTTTTGTGATAATTTTACCCTTGTGTTATATTCAACACGATCTCGTGTTGAATATGACATGAGGTCGCGTGTTGATCGTGTTGGATATAACACGTATATTTAACAAAATCTCATGTTGAATATAACACGATATCGTATTATATTTAATTTTCACAGCCGTTCAAAATATGTCAAATCGCCGTACTCATTCCATCTCACCAAAACAACCATACAATATACCTAATATGAACTCCACTCCACTAAGGGCACATACCAAATCCATTCGCTCTGTCTCACACACACACATTTGTTTAGGGCGACGAGTTCGATGCCGCCGACTATTGTGTTATATTCAACACGATCTCGCGTTGAATGAATTTACCAATCTATTCCTTAGGTAGCGTTTGGGAGCACCAAATTAAAACCATGAAATTGGAATTCAGAATGAACACTAATTCCAATTTCGAACCTCCAGTTTCATTCAACCAAACACTATCTTATCAAATACCCCGAAGAAAAATTTCCAACTGCACAAGCCGTTTTGCCAAATCGTGCTTCCCGATATTCTTCAACCCATCAGAAACATGTCAAAGCTTAATTGAAAGTATATTACATGAAAATCACTCATATAAAGGAGAGCTTGAAAAACCCTCATGGACGGCTCTCGTTAGCACAAGAAAACCCAGAAAGGCCTTTCCCCCATCGTTACTATCCTCAAGAAATTAGGCTTATTTTCTGGAGGAAAACTAAAAAATCTCGAATTATTAAACCATAAATACTAGATAGATAGCTAATTATAAATTAATGATGATGTTCATATGGAGCTGCAAAACTTGTGGTCGTGCAAAATTGATGGATTCATCCAACCAGGTGAAATCGATGGATGTTGAACTCCAGTAGATTGATGGGTGCGTTGTTATCGAATCCGCAAAGGGGATATTATTCAATTCTCTGAAATCCAAAAATTGGTACTGAAATCGTGTGCGAAGACAAAGACTGAATCGAGCTCGAATCCGAGGTCGATATCTTGGTCGGATTGATTAGGGATCAAAGGAAGTTGCAATGTGCTTGAATCGTGTTTTTCTTTCTTGGAGACAATGGCTGCCAGAGTATTTTGAGGTTTTTCAGTGACATTCATGGCGGAAACAGAGGTGGAACATTCGTACTCCATCAGAAACCATGTCGAAGCTTCTAGACATAGGCAACAAGTCCCACTCGGTCATCTCCACCAAATAATTAGCAACCTCGACGAATCTACCTCCCCATGTGTCGATGGTGGATTTGCACTTTTCAAGGGTATGGAGAGAGAGATTGATGGGTTTGATGTTTAGGGTTTTCAAGCTCGGTCTTTAGAGCATCAAACTTCTATCAGAGATTATGTTCGATGGAGGTATCAAGCTTGGCAACGAAGGCTACATCGAGGAAGGATTGGGTCGCCTACTGTTGCACAGGGAGAGGAACGATTACAGTGAAGGGTAAAATGGACAAGCTAAAAAAATTAAGACTACTTAGTACAAAGTATCGCCTAGGATTATTTTGTTAAAAACAAACACTTGTGGGACTATATGGCAGATTTTGTGTTTTGCCCTTCAAATCCTAAATCTCTCATTTTGCTTTCTTTCCCAATCCCAACCGCGTCTTGCCCTCTCCTCCTCTCTCTCTCTCTCAATCCTCTTGTTCCTCTCAATTTGCTCCAGACGCCAAAGACAAGTTTCTGTTCCGGCTTCTGCCACTGCACCGCCTTCGTTCGCCGCCTCCGTGCTCCGTCTCCCTGCGCCGCCTCCGTGCTCCGTCTCCCTGCGCCGCCTCTGTGCTCCGTCTCCAGCTTCTGTTCCTTCTCTATTTGTAAGTCTTTCGGTTCTCAAATTCCCATTTCTGCTCCCAGAGAACAACAACAATAAAAATATCTATTTCCCTTACCAGAAATTCTCAAATTCATGTTTCTGTTGCCAGAGAACAGAAATTTTTCTATTTTTCAGAACAAAACTATTCCCAGGTTTTTTGTTTTTTCGTGGAATTTATAAAACTATTCCCAGAAGGCCAGAAATTCAAACAACACAGGCCGAAAAGGGCCCGTAACCGACCCGAATCTGACCAGAACCCGATCCGCCCGACCGAATTACACCCTTTCCCATCCAACCCAACATACCCTTACTGTCGCGTTAGCGTCTCGAGAGGTCTAGATCACTTGGAGGGATTTAATTCGAGTTGATTCAATCTCGGTTTCCTGCTGCGAATCTGCAATCGCTCGTCCTATTCTCTTCAAAACATCGAAATTTGATTGTTAATTTCATTTGTCATCTCTTGTCGCTTCCAATTCGATTTCGAGGCTTTTGAATCCGAGAAACATCGGGCTGATGGGCGAATTGAAGATGGAAGAGATGTCTCTGCCAGCTCTGTTTGAGCGGGCTCGCAAGGTTTATCTGTTGGCTTCCGATTCTAGCGTTGATCAGGTAATTTATCATAGAGATATGTCTGTGCGTGTTTGGGGGTGTCTATTTTGCGTAGATTTTCCCCCTATTTTTTCATTTTGTTCTGTTATTCAACGAAATTTTGTTGCGTGGAATTGTAGGACACGATAAGAAAAGGTTGTGAAGCTTTGCGACAGTGCGAGGAAATGATAAGCAAGTTAGGTTTGTTTTCTACAAACGAGACAAAAGAAGATATCAGCACTGCCAATCTCAAATATATCATGGTAATTATGATTGTGTTTTTCATTGGCTTCTTGCTTGTTTCAAATTCAACTATTGCATTTTAGGTGAGTATGATTGTGTTTTTCGTTAACTTCTTGCTTGTTTCAAATTCAACTATTGCATTTAAGGTTTCTATCAGTACAATCATGTGCTTTCGCTTTCACGTTTGATCCTTAATTTGTAATTTGAAATGATTAGTTGGACGACTGCATGGCTATGGTTCTCTTACACAGTCTAGAACCACGGGCCAACCATTTTTTGTTTGAGGAAGAGGAGTTCTTAGCTCTGTATTTGATCCAACTGGAAAAAAAGGGGAAATGAAAAAAGAGTAAAATGATTAGAAGTCTAGGGAAATCATGATTTTGTTTTGAATTAGGGTTGTTTTTTAAGTAAGACTTAGACCAGTGTGATAATCTTTATTACAAAATCAATTCGTTCTCTATAAATTTTAAAAAAAAATCCAAAGTTTGAGATTTTGAGATACTGTTTGACATAATTTTATGTTCACTTCTTTTTGAGGTTGAATTAAACTATAAGCCTAATAAATTTGAATCAAAGAAAAGTTAACGGGGCTTAGATAACTTCAATGTATAGACAGGTTAGTGTTACATAGTATGAATTCAAATTAAAGAATAGCAAATAGATTTTATTTTATCTTTTAAATAACCACTTCCATAACTTCAAGTTTAATTAATTAATCAAATGACTGTTAGGAGGTTCCTTGCTATTGGATAACATGTTCAAATGCTATTTGAGCAACCAAATTGTGGAAGATGCGCCTTTATTTTTTTGACCCGTCATTCTAACAAAATTCTTCTGGTATTATGAATTTTTAAGTTTACCTATTAAGCCTGGACATTAATGTGTGACATTGGTTAGTAGAATCATTTGAAATTTAAGATGAAAAATCCTAAAAAATTGTGACTGAATAAATTTTTTAGATTGTATTTTTATTTCATGTACATTTCAATGTGAAGTATGATTCCAAATTCACCCCCAAGTAGGACTATTTTAGAAGTTGGCGCATTTCAGCTTTTCAAAATGATCAAATTTGAGTTGTGACTATTTTGGGTAAATATTAGATAACGGGTCAATGACATTATAGTGATTGCTTAAGCTTAAATTTTTTAACTACTTTGCTCTACTGATTCTGAGAATAATGAGAAAGATCAGGGAAAGTTTAGTTTTGGGTAAACATGAGATAACGGGTCAATGACATAATAGCGATTGGTTGAGCTTAAATTTTGTAACTACTACGCACTACCAATTCTGAGAATAATGATAAAGATCAGGGGGAATTTCAAATTCTCCAATGGTCAAATGTGTCATCAAGGATGGTTTGTATATGTAATATTGGTTTTCTTCTATGTAAGGAGGCAATTTTTGGATAATAATTCTTGATATGCCCAAGCATGATTTTTTTGTATAATTATCGAGTTACCTATATGATTTGTTATGTTCTTTGCTTCAAGTTTGATTCTGCCTTTATGTCATATCATTACCACATTTGAACCTTGAAGTTAAATTCTTGAGCACGAGTTTAATGCATATGATTTTCTACTAATTCTTATTTGTTTTGAGATGAGTTTGTTTTGACTTTCAGAGAGAATTTTAACCTTGTAGAGGAATGTATTCCAAATATTTTTGCTATATTAATTTTAATGACTTTGGTTCAGGTGCCATATTATCTTGCTGAATTAACAGAAAAAGTTGCGCAAGGGGACCGCATTCAGATTCTTATGGTTTCACAGGCAAAATTAAAGGTAAATCCTACTTGTACATGGAGGGAAAAAAAAGAAACTTAAAAATCTAGATGCTGTTAACTGCCTGAACGTGTTAAATAACTAACTTTTAACATATTATTGGAGGCTTCATGCGCTTGTTATTCATTATTGTTTGCTGTCAGCACAAAGTCTTCAAGGTTCCTTTTAGTTTTCGCATTTGCTACTGTTGAATTTTAACAGTAAAATGTGCTTCTAGGAATTCATTTCCTTTTGCGAGGCAATGGAGCTTGTACCTGAAGAGGAGTTGGAATCTGCACGCGGAGGCGCCAATTCTTTTGCTGATCAAAGGGCCAAGAAGGTGTCATTTTGTGTTTTTATTTGTCAAGTGTAAAAGTCTAGTGTCAGATGTTCTTTTGTATCTCCTATTTAGTTTCATAGCTTCTACTTCCTTTACATGAAGTCAAACCTATTTGGTAGCTGGTAGCATATTACTACATCAGACTGCTGATTGTATTAATTCACTAATCAAATGCAGATAGCTAGATTCAAACGCCAAAAAGCGGCAGAGTCAAAGCTGCTGGAAATAAAAGAGAGGAAAGAACGCCGTGGGCGTTCAACAAAAGCATCTGCCTTATCATCTCCTATTGATTTTGTCGACGAAGATATGGTGGACGATGATGGAGAGGAAGAAAGGGAGGTTAGTTATAATTTTGTCAAATTGCAAGGATTAGTCGGTAATCAAAAAATTTATACCCAAAGGTTATGAAATTTGTTTACATTTCTTGTTTCTCACTGATTGCTATATTCAATAGTTACTTCATTTGTCATAAAGAGTGAAATATGATGTTGGATGTTGAAGCATACTGCTAGTTTCATTTTATTCCATAAAACTAGTTATTTCATTTTTGTGCCTTTAGAATTTTTGTTTCCATTTTGTATTTTGTTCTTAGGTTTCAAGATTTTCAGAACAATAGCCCACACATGCGCACGTGCACGCACACACACTAAAGTAGAAGTTTGTCCGCAGGAAGCATGGGCCTCTGACAAGTGGCGGTTTATTAACATGATGACAATTGTAATTGTCGTTTTGGCATGTTGACACGTTTCAAATTATTGAAACTATATTTTTGTCCATTAATTTCTTTTTAATGTTTTCTTGCATGTCGTTTTTAACATTTAATATTTCCCTTAAATGAGTTTTCCCAATCTCAGATTACCTTCTCCCTTTTAGTGGACAATAACTGCCCTTTAATCAGATTAACATTACTTGAGGAAAGTGTAGAGCTGATTTGTTGGCGTACAGAAAAATTAGGAAAATACACTTGTTATTAGTTAATTCTAACTAGAATATTTAAACTAGTGGTGGTTTATTTTTTAATTTAAAAAAAAGAAAGAAAGAAAGATTTAATTGTATGGAATATGGTTCTCTATATGATGAATTTCTAGTGTCATCTTATGCCTGGATCAATGACGGGTTCAGACACACATACCAGTTGAATTGCTATGTTTTTTTTTTTTTCCAAAAAAAGGTGGGACACAGATACGTCGATGATACTGTGTACAAAATATTAATTTTCATAGAGACCTATGTAAAGCAGCTATTAAATAGTATTTGTGCCCCCCTCATTGCCCTGGGACAGTTTATGACTGCTCCGCCTCTGGGCGAACCCCACGCATGCCTTCTACAACATCGTTAAATACTAATAAACTTGAATTCAAATATCGCACACAAATATTGTGATAATCATAATATATATATAATCTATTATTCATGTAGAATAAATATTAAAATCTTCCATATGATACTTGAATAAATGAAGGTAATACTGTTGATATATTATCTTGTACTAACAACGAAGCAACATGAACCTTTTCAAGAATACAATTTGGTCAAAATCAAATTTCCGAACATAATGCTGTAAAATTAATTATTTATGTAGAAGTTCATGGTTAGCGATATGGACAAATTACGAAGTCCAATAAAATTATTTGATATGTACCAGTTTCCTTCTTAAAATGTAAAGTTAAATACAATAATATATGGACACTTGAAGATGGAGTGTAATCGCTTATAGAAAATCTACTGGGCACACGTTTGGGACTTAGATACCGGTAAAGTACCTGCTCCCTGCTCCCTGATCTCTTTTGGCTTTTCAGTCAGGGTCACGAAATGTGGTGTGCTGGACACATGTCCAGATTGTGTCACTGTCCAACGTTATCGCCTTGTCATACATGTTCTTAGATGTGTTCTTTCCTCTTAGCGCAAGATATCTTGGGGCCTTCAAGTGCATTGTGCCTTAAACAGCACCACATTTCATGTATTGTCAAATGCAATTTGTTGATTGATATTACTGTTAGTAATGGTTTTTGGCTGTTTCGAAGTTCTGCTCATTTAGCTCAATTTATTCATTTATTCTTTGATGTGCAGGCATGGCTTACCACCATATCTCTCGCGCTTTGTAAGGTTGGTTCTACACTTTAAAGTTTATTAGAGAACCAACTTTTTTCCTTGATGATCGATGTCATGTTGTAGTACTCTCTCCTTTACAGGCTTTTGATCTTCTGGATATGCTAAAGAAAGAAGAGGAGATGCTCTCTGCTGTAAAAGAAAGGCAATTACAGGTACCAACATATCATTTTTAATTTGATGGGGTTGTACATTTCTTCTTTATTTTGGTCAATTGATGATGTTCCCTAATCGCCTAGCCGGAACTAGGATGCAGTGGATTACTTGATTACCCTAGCCATTTTAGCTAGTTAACTTACGTGTTTTTAATTTTTACTACCAAACATTAAGCTTTAGCAATTCCTAAATTGACTAATTGAAAATAGTACACTTCGCGGATTGAAGGACAACCAGGTGGGCCCTTAATAATTTGCTCCTTGTCGCAGGAGGGGACTGAGGATTTCCAACAAGCTATGCTCGATGAACGAGCTAAGAAAGCAGAGGCTTGGCATCGCGATGCTGCGGCCCGATCTCGATACACAAAACCAACACCGCCAATCACATGTGCGACTTTCGCTCAAGATGTTCTAGAAGGGAGAGCAAACGTTTCACAGGCACATGAGCACAAACACCAGCCAATGATATTTGGCCCCGCAAGTCTTGTGGGTGGAAACCCAACAAGTGAAAGGGAGAGAATGGCAGCACAGGTTTTCCAACCGCACCACAGGTAATTTTTCATTCTTTTACTGTCGTACCAGTGGTCTACTGGTGAAATATTCCACCCGATAACCTTGATTTTGTGGGATCGAATCCTGAGAACGACCATTTTGTGCAGTTATATCAATTTTAGCCGCGAGTTAATATCAACTAGTTGTTGACTTCTTTAGTTAATATCAACTAATTGTCAAAATCATATAGTTAATATCATCTAGGACTTAAAAATATGTTGAAAGGATCAAAAAATAAATTACTTCAAAAAACGTAAAAATGTAAAAATTCATTCACTGAGGAATAACCTTTTTTCTGAATGTGTGTGTGGGGAATTAATAGGTTGCCAACCATGAGCATAGAGGAAGCAGGGCTAAAGGAGATGGAAATTATGAACAAATGGCAAGAGACAAATGCTAGGCTCATGGAGGAAGCCAATTCCTCGTGGCATAACGAAAACCGCAAACCGAGGCCTGGTGGAGAAGAAGAAGATGATGATGAAGACAACGATGCTGCTGTGGAGAAGGCAAGGCGTTGGGATGACTGGAAAGATGATAACCCTCGTGGTGCCGGTAATAAGAAACTCACGCCTTGTGGCTAAGAATTGCATTCATCTTTTGTTCTCTCTAAATCAAGTAACCTATTCCTAACTTTTATAGCGAGTTCGTTAAATTTTGTTTATTTTTGCATTTGTAATAAATTGTCTATCTGTATACATCATGTATATCTATTATGAGATGATGACTAACACATTTGATGGAGAAATATTTTAAGTCTTTAGATGCTTTGTATTAGTTGTACAGCTTTTAGGATATAAATTATTTGATGAAATTGAATGGAGAGAAATGAGCAAAGAAAGAAGATGACGAAGAAGAATGGGTTGTTTGGTTACAGGACTAAAGGTCTCTTAGCCCTAGGCAGCAATTCTGGCTTTCTATATCTTGCTAGGAGTGTCCTATTGGCAAGGCCTACTCTCCAGACAGGTGGTATAGGGTTAGAGTTTCTCACCGGTGCGTGTGTGAGAAAAAAAACTCTGTTGGAGAATGGGTTGATAATCATTACTCATAACCATGTTGCCACCAACGTTATCTGGAATGCAGGGCGTTCTGATAGGTATGGGATAATGGGAACGAGCCCTTTGTCACGTAGCCTAAAATGTGGAGCGGTAGAGGTAGATTTCTACAAGTATTTGATGCTTGAATATATACTGATTTATTTCCTCAATTTATTTTAAAGTTACAATTTTAGAAGCGAAAATAGCAAATATAGTTGTAAGATACTAATGGACTGAAATAAGTTTTCTTTAACGGTTCGTTTCGTTGGATTGAATGAAGTTAGAGAAGAATGGAATGAAAGAAATAATATAATGGATTTATCAATGAAATTACTATTTCATTATCTTGTTTAGTTGTTATTGGAATTATTATTCTATTATTTTGTTTAGTTATGGAACAAAATGAAAGAATGAATAAAACAGTGAAACATAGCAAAATTTTTATGATTTTTTTTTTCTATATCAATTTTGAATTATATATATATCTAATAATAGATTATTTTAAAAAAAAAAATTAAAATTTATTTTTTTTTGACATTTTTCAAAAGAAAAGGCATTAATAATTGTTTCAACTTGAAAATATCATTCAAACTATATTTATCATATTTACATATAAAAATAATACAACAATACCAAATATCAATATTCCAATAATCAAATATTAAACTTGCATAAAAACTTATAAATAATTTATAAGTTAATTTATAGAAAAGAAAATAATAATATATCAGTTAATTTATAAATTATAGATATAAATAAGTTTTTATAAATAATATAAACTTATATTATAAAGGAAATTAATTATTTTATTTATTGTAAATTAATTGTTTTATTTATTATAATAATTCGTAGTAGATGAATGGAATAGGTTAATTGGGAGTTGAGCTGAAGAGGGATTTTGTAGATTTTTTTTTTTTTAATTCTAATGAGTTAGGTTGATTTTAGCCCATGAACTATGGAATACTATTATATTGATTTTCATTACAATAAAATTAAATTTTTGTTTCCATTAGACAACCACATAATATAATCATAATCGATGAAATGATAATTCCATTCTACTCCGATTTTGTTCAACCAAATGAATCGTAAGTGTAGTTGTTGAGTGTGTTGTGTTTTTTTTTTTTTTTTTTTTTCTTCCTGTTATGAAGGCACATATTTGAAATCCTTGTAATGTGTATTAATTAAAATAAACAAATTTAATGATACAAGCAGCTAAATTGAAAGCATGGGCACTTCCACAAATCATTGAACTTGCATTGTGTTTCCTCTTTGATGGTGTGAAATGTGGTATACCTAAAAAAACATTTTTGATGTAGTGTATGGTATTATGGAGTTAAAATTTCAAAATAAAAATAAAAATGACCATATATAATTCTAAATTCGTTTATTTTTTTATTTTACATTCTCCATGCTGGTCTGGTTCGATTGTTGGAGCGTGCATTGATGCTTTCAATTAAAGGGGAATGGAGTATTAAAAATAAATAATAAGAACTCAATTTCACTTTTTATTATTTAGTCCTTATTTAAGAGGTCATTTAATAAAAAAATCTTTTTAACTGTTCATGTAGAGATCAGACCTCAAGGTACAACTAATTAACTTTTTGGTTCTCCTAAAGACAAAAAAAAAAATAATAAAAAGACACACATTCTCTTGAAATAAAACTCACATCTCTCTCATTCATATTAACCGTTAACGTGTTATCTCTTTTTATCCCTGATTACTCCACAACCAAATATTGTTCACTCACAATCGAATTTATCTCATTTCATGAGAGAGTCTCTCTCTAAAAACCCTAGGAAAAGAAGACCTAAAATCAAACTCAAAAAACTCAGATTTCGATAATCTACAGTACGCCTTGTTCCCTCTCTCTTTCACCTTTCACCGGCGACGGCTTCTTTATTAGTCCGAAGGTATGAAGCCTCGACAACGATTGGCAGGGGATGAACCTATCACTACAAGTTCTCGATTTTGACGACAACGAGAGGTTCGAGATGTCCAAAAAAATGTGCATTAACGTTAACGCAAACATAACCCAAATACACATTTAGCATAAAAATGACAAAATACTATATAATAGGACATTAATACACAAAATTTCAAAAACTAAAGATACATTAACGCTAAAAGAACATGAAAATGCATTGAAGTTAACACACAGAAGCCAAAAAATATGTATTAATGTTAATGCACACCAAGTTAAAAAAAAAAAAAAAAAAAAAAAAAAGAAGAAACAAACAAACAAATAACAACAACAACAACAACATCACATACGATGGTGAAATACGTTAACGTAAACGTACAGAATCCTTAAAAATACGTTAACGCTAAAACACATTGATGGTAAAAATGTGTTAACATTCATGATGTTAACTCACAGAAAATCCAAACAATAAGATACGCTAATGTGATATATACAAACAGATGGAGAAAATTGAAAAAAACAAACAAACAAACAAACATGAATGCAATAATGTTAACGTAAAATTCAAAATGTAATTTTGTAATATAGGCAAATTGTATTGCTTGAATAATTTTTACGTTAACGTTAATACATTGTTTTTTAATTTCATCTTGTTACATAGGATAAAATGATATTTGTAAATATGAATGAACAGAGTAACCAAAATGCGAAGACCTTTTCCTAAAAATTCTTAGGAAACTGAAAACTTAATTATGCCAAGTGAAGTTCTGATTCCTCAATAGGGTTTTTATAGAGGACTAAATAATAAAATCCCCACATTTATAAATACTAATGGTATCTTCCTTTTATAGACAAAAAAAAATTCTTATACTTTCAAAACATAATGTTTTCTATATTTTTTTAAATATTGTGTTTTTGTTATTTTCTCTCTCTCTCTTTATTTTTTTTTTCTTTTGTTCTGTATTTTTTTTCTTTTGTTCTGTATTTTTTTATTAAAGTATTTATTTGTGTTCTTTTCTATTTTTCTGTATGGTGTTTATAGAAAATACAAAATAAAATGTAAAGTGAAAAAATAGAAAATAAAAAACATAAAACATAAAACAAAAACAAAACAAAACAAAAATAAAAAATTAATTTTATTTATTTTTCTGTTTTTGTTATTACATTTATTATTTTTGCTTTTTCTTTTTGTATTGATTTTTCTTCTTTTCATTTTTTAGGGTTTTAGTATTTATTTGTTTTCTAATTTTTTAATCTCCATATTCCTTTTTCATTTTTTATAAATTCCCTAAGAAACGAAAACAAAAATAAATTAAATGAAATAATAAATAGAAATAAAGGCAAAAAAAAAAAAAAAAACCGAGAGAATAGAAAATATAAAATAAAAACAAAAATAAGAAACTAAAAAAAATTAAAATATTCTTTTTAAAGTTGCGAGGTTATTTTTTATCAATAAAATGTGATAATAATGTATGAGATAACCTAACTTAAAGATAAGAGGTTTATTAGTATTATCAAAATGATAAAGGCTACTCTTGAAATTTGTTTAAATGATAGGGGTATTTTAAGGGTACTTGTAAATGTCCACCATCTTTTGATAGCTCTAGTACTCTTTAAAAAAATTATTTAATTTAATAACTATTTTACCCTTTAAATTACTAACATGTATATCCCATTTTTCTTCCTCCCTATTCTTCTCTGACGAGCAACCAGTGCCGGTGTTGATCTCTCTCTCTCTCTAACCCCTTGGTTATCCTCACTCCTTGTACAAGTCGTTCCTTTCTCATCCGCCGCCTCCCTCCGTTGCGGTCCCCATAGCCCTCCTCTTCATCCCCTCCCCCCCCCCCCAAATCTCTCTCTATAAATTAATGAGAGACATATGGATATATAAAAAGGAGAGAGAGAATCTAAAAAGAAGAGAACACGGGGAATGCCACAGGGGAGGTTGTGGATAGAAGGTGGGGGTTCAGTGGGTGTTGGGTGGGGGTGACCGCCGTGGGGTAGAGGAGGGTTGGGGTGACCACTGGGGGATGGGTTGGGGGGATATTGTTGTTGTGAATTTTTTAGAAAACAAAGGGTACAAAAGAAAAAAAGTAAAGTTATTTTAAAAAAGATAAAATAGTAATTTTAAAATAATTTTAATTCTTAAAAAATAGAGGCGTACATTTATAAAAAAGGAGTATACATATAGAACTACTCATGTATGAAGTTTAAAATATAATGATGATGATTATGATGATGGAAGCATACAAGGTCTCACTCCAAGAAATTCAAAACAATATTTTCACCTTTTGTTTAAATTTTTTTCCGGTGATGTGGGGATGGGGGTTATTTTGACGAGGTGGTGGTGGGGAGAGGGGGAGGGGGGAGGGGAGGAGAAGAAGAAGACGGGTGAGAACTAAGATTATTTTTTCCTTCATCTTTTTAGATTTGGTTAAAAAAAAAGAAAGGGGTTTAATATATATATATATATTTTAAAAAATAGAGATGTTAGTGTTAAAGATAAAGGAGAAAAATATAAAAATAAATAAATTAAAGAGACATTTATGTATTTTAATTTTTAATCGTTTGATTATCTTTAAATAGCCAAAGATATAGTTGTCATTATAAAAAAAGTTTTAGTAATTTTTTACCTATAGAAAAATTAAGTAGTCTATTGATAAAAAAAATTAACTGATTTTTAGTAAATAAGAGGAGAGATTTGTACTTAATGGAAAAAAAGACAGGCATAGACCCAAAATATAACAAAACACAAACCAGGGAACTAAAATGCACGAGATATTGTCAAGACTCAAGAAAAAGTAAGTGGCTTTAAGACCAAACTGAAGATTCACAATTGTCCTTTCCTATTTTTAGGAAAAAATTAATTGAAAATCGAATTCCTAAAATACAATATCCATCCCCTTCTCTCTCTCTCTCACACACACACAATTTGTGGAAAGCCTGTTAATTCAACTTATTGTATTTTTTTTTAAGTAGAGAGGGGTAGAATTCTAGATTTGCGAAGAGGTTACAAGTCTTAAGATTTTCTTTTTGTGTTATAATCATTCATATCTAAGGCTCTATTTCAGTTTTTATTATAGAAATTGTTTTATGTAAACATTGAAACAATCATAAACACTCTATTTATAACAATTATGTGAACTGGCACCGCCAAAATCAGTAATGTTTTACAGCAGAAATTAAGAAAGGGGTGGTGCAAGTAAACAATCCTTAACCACAGAAATATATAAGGTCCTCCCACGTCTCTTGTTGGCAACAAATAGGAAAGAAAAACATTATATTTACGTGAACAGTAGCGGTTAAATAAGAACAAAGAAACATTAAGGCCCGGTTTGGTTACTCTTTTGTTTCTTGATTCCTATTCCTATTCCTAAAATTTTGAGATTAATATATATAAACGTTTTTGATAAACAGGTTTTTGTTCTCAAAATTTTGAGTAATTTGAAACTATTTCTTAAAGTCTTTAAGAATCTATTCCCACTACCATCCCACATCCCGCCTGTCACCACCATCCGCTTGGCCACCACCACCATTTCGCTAGCCACCATACATTTAAAGGAAAAAAAAAAAAAAACAAATGTTGGAGCCAATCATGTTTCTTGTTTCTGTTCTCATAAACTAAAAGAAACTATTTCAGGACAATAGTAGTTGCCAAAGGTGTTTCTATTTTCGGAATACTCCAAAATAGAAACAAAATTCTCATCCTATCCTAATTTATTAAAAGTAGAAATAGAAACACTAACCAAACACTAAATTTTTTGATTTTCACATGCCTTCACTTCTAATTTTTGTTCCTGCTCCCAAAATTTTGGGACTAATATATAGAAACACATTTGGTAAACACATTTATGTTCCCAAAATGTTGGGAGTAATTCCTGAAATCCTTTAGAATCTAACCAAAAAAAAAAAAATGTTCACTCCCACAAAACTATTCCTACCACCCACCACCACCCCGGTCTCCACTACCACCACGCCAGCCACCATACATTTAAAAAAAAAAAAAAAAACAAATATTGCAATCAAACATATTTCTTGTTTATGTTCTAATAAATTAAAAGAAACAATTTCAGGTACCAAGCATGTTTCTATTTTTGGTATAATCCAGAACATAACAAAATTCCCATTTCAGTTTAATAGAAGTAAAAACATAGTTGTTAAAGGTGCGCCTAGGCGCTTGGTGCATCAAGGTGTAGGTGGTGCGCCTCACATGGTCCTAGGCATTGACCAACAATGCCTAGGACATGACTTTCCTCAGACTTGCCCTAGGTCCCATCTAGTTAAGAAAAAAACCCAGTTGTTTGGCCTCGCGACCGTTCAGATTCCAAATTTTTGAATGGTTAGTTTGGATGGATTAGATTCATTGAATTTATTTGAAAATTTTATTAGTTAATTTTTCTTATTTAGTGGCTCGCATGCGACTTGAGAATGTTGAATGTGTGATTTATTTTTTTATTTTTGAAATTTAATTCATAGATTTACTATTTCATTCTAGATTTGCAATATATTAATGCTATAAATTATTATTATTATTATTATTATTATTATTATTATTATTATGTGCGCCTAGTGTCGCTCAGGCTCTCACCTCGCCTTGCGCCTAGGCTCCAAGAGACCTTGTGCGCCTCGGTGCACCCTATGGATAGAAGAATACATAGAGTTGAACAGAGTAAAATAAAAAATTAGAAGATTTAGATTATTAATCATCTATAACCGGCCTAGAGCCTTTAACAACTGTGGTAGAAAAAGAAAAGCAGAAACACTAACCAAACGCCACCTAGTCTACCAATTCCAATTCCAATTCCAAAGCTTCGAATGCCATACTACCAAACATTAAAAAAAGTACCCATGTTGTATCCCCCCCTCCCCCCCCCCCCCCCCCCCCCCCAACACACACACACACACAAAAAAAAAAAAAAATCTCATGCAAGAAAAAGAACCATCATTTCAGTTTTCAAATCATAAACAAAGATAGATTTTCAACACAAAATAACATTAAGAAATAACAATACCATCACCATTACATGCTTGTGTATAAGTACTTGCAAGGAAAAAAAAAATATTCAGAATTATGCTATGATGTCTGAGGATATACAAAATAAAAAACACCAAGGGAAAGAGGACTTACATTGTGGCAAAAAGCAGCCCAAGACACCATGTATAGAAGTAGAACCACAATTTCAGACAGAAGCAGCCATGGCTAACCAATCAGCTTCACCATAGCAGCAAGAAAGTTGTACAGTACTATCACATGATAAATCCTTCAAATTTGAGATATTTTTAAAGGGAAATTCAACCGTCAATGCATTTGAAACCTCTGCAAATCCACAACCAAACTGCGAACAGGATTGAACAGACGAGCAGGTCCAGCAACAGAACCACCCAAACCTGTTTATTCCAAGCTCGCTTTGCCTTTTGATGGCCCAAATCGGCTGCAAACAATCCGTTCTTGTGGTGCATCACCACCGAGAATTCTCGGTTCAAACCAGGTGTGGCGTCAGACACGTCGAGCTTGTCCTCGTTGACTCCGTCGTTGGATTCGCCATTACGCATGCCGAAGAACCTCTTCTTTTTCTTCTTTAAACTCTTCGTTGAATCGCCGAGCAACGGCGTTGACCCGATCATCTTCCCCCTAGCGGAGTCCAAACTTCCACTGTGGCCGTGGTCGGTTCTCAGATCCGCCCTCGGCGAAGTCAGAGCGTCTAAATCGGACGGCGAGGCCAACAATTTGTGGAAAACGGGATTGAAGTCGCCTTGAAAACAATGAGAATTCAAACTATCCATCCGCTTCTCGTCGGTGTTGCTCTCGACGACCTCATTGAAGGCGTCCTTTACACTATTGAGAAATGACAGGCCATCGGAACGGTCGACGCTTTCATCGAATACGCCGAAATAGGTGAAAGGATCGTCGATCAAGAACCTGTAAGTCTTGTTTCGGATCGTGTGAGAGAAGGAGGAATGAAAAGGAGGAGTTTTTTCGAGGCATTTCGCAGCTAGGGTTCCGAGATCGGCGTCCTTCGAATTGAACTCCGCGAGAACGGTGGTTCCTTTCGCAACACAGGCGTAGAAGATCAAACTCGGATTCTGAATCATCGTTCAAATCGGTATGCCGATACGAACCGCGAGAACGACATCCAAAGATCAAACATTCCACATGTTTCGATTCTCGCGGATACTCAAAATCAAAACTTTCTATTTCAAAACAATCCTCGTGAAACCGATGAATCAAATAGGAATCTAACAAAGAACAACAATTCTTACATAGCTTCGCTCTCAACAACGAAGATCTAACAGTATCCAACAATCGGCTATAATTATTAAAATTTCTCACCCTTCTCTCTCTGCCCCAATAGATTGTGCCTACAAAATTGAAGAGAGAAATCAAACACGGGGAGAATTCAATAAAACGATTTGTTGTTCATCGAGATCGATGACACCGCATCGCCATGGTTGGTCGGAGGGAGAGAACGCGTACGGCACGACGTGGGTGAGCTGGTGATTGGGGGAATCGAGAGAGGGAAGAGATGGAATGCGGACGAAAGGGGCGAGCTGAAATCATCTGCAACATTGATCCTACAATTTCTGCAATTGACGCCGGCTTTTCTGAATTAGGATTTTGGCTGCTGAGTGCTGGCTGCTACGACCCGACCCGCTAAAATAAATTACTCATTACTCAGCCTTGGTGAAAATCTAAGAACACAAGAAAGAGATTGATTCCACCTCTTTTTTTACATTAACACTTTTAATCTAAATCTATGAATTTAAAAGTATTTTTAGTACTAATTGACTATTGTCATAGGAGCATGTTCCTATGCTCTAGAATGGCAAGTATAGAGAGAGAAACTCTCAAAGAAAAGATTGTGGAACTATCATTTGAAGAAGAAGATGATCTTAAAAGAAGAAAGAAAAAGATTAAGAACGATCATGAAAATTTAGAAGAAACTATGGAAGTGGAGGAAATGGAGGATAGTGAGGATGATCTTGATGGAGGTCCCAATCCAAGCCATGGAGATGGGGTTCCCGTTGGAGCAAGGAACTCAACCCAGTTAACCCATGCATGTTCAGACAAGATCCTTTAGCGATGTTCTGAATGGAAAGAGTGATCAACTCAAAAAAGTCCTCCAAGAGGTCTACTTTGATGTAGAAGATGAAGACATGGTTGAAGAAGCTAACTCTAACCAAGGACTTGAGGAGGACAAATAAGGTGATGGCATCCTGGAGGTTATCATCTCGGATACTATCATTTCCCAAATCAGAGAGAGGTGGAAGGACACACTCATCATCAAACTTCTTGGAAGGTGATTGGGTACAAAGTCCTCTGCGATAGAGCCAAGATGCTTTGGAAATTACGAGGGGACTTTGAGCTCATCAACCTAAATTATGGGTTCTACTTAGCCAAATTTGATCGCATATCTGATACCCACAAAGTTATAACAGAGGGACCGTGGGTCATTCTTGATCACTATCTTATGGTAAAAAAATGCGAGGTGGACGTTAGGCTGGAATATGCGATCGAATCATGTACGGCGGTGTGGGTTAGACTCCATAATATTCCATTCGAGTACTATGAATCGCCGATTCTGTACAATATTGGGAAGAAATTAGGGTGACCTAACAAGATGGACGGGAATACAACAACTTCGTATAGAGGCACGTTCGCTAGATTATGCATAGAAATTGATTTACAAACCCCTGGTTCCCCAATTTCGAATGAGAGGTATGGTGTTCAAGGTGGAGTATGAAAGTCTGCAAGGCCTTTGCTATGCTTGTGGCCACGTTAACCACTGCACGGAGATGTGTCCATACATGAAAGATCAAATAGGGGAAGGCAAAGGTTCGCTGGAGAAGGTGACCAGAGAAAATGCATACAAACCAACGGTCAATGGCACAAGTAACCAAGCGATGAATTGTTTGGAAGACAACGTAACGTCTACTATGACTGTAACAGAGAGGGATGAAGTCGTTGCGCTGGACGGAGGGTATGATGGGCTCGGGCCTTGGCTTTTGGTTAAGATGCAAAGAGAATTTGGGTCTAATAGGCCCAAAAACGATCAACCATGGAGCACTAAGGGGCCCAATGTAGGTGCCTATAACAGGAATAACGGGACTAACAGGCCTAGGGGAAAAAGGCCCAGAGAGGAAACCCAGATAGGGTTGGGCGAAATAATGAGGCTGTCGGGACTAGGCTTGGGACGACCCATCAGAGTAAAATTGGGAAAAGTTGGCAAACCATGGTTAAACATTGGGAATCGGAGAAAAAAAGTGGTTGAAAAACTAGCACCAAGTCAGACTCTAGCCAGATTGGGAAGAAGGAAACCTCTGGGTTACAAGGCTCTATGACCTCTAATGGAGGTAAGACATTTACCATGCCCAAGAGCATGTTAGATAGCTCTTGGGGTAATGGTCTGCAGAAGGCAGCAATGTAGGCATCTCAGAAAAATACTAGCCATTACTTTCTTGACACCATTCTTTCTGTCACATCAAATAAAGCTTTGTCGCTGTCCTTATATTTTGTTTCACCCCCTCTCAAGCTCCGAAAAAAGCATATCCCAAATAACAAGTCTCTCTCCCCCAAACCTCCAAACAATAACCTAAACCTCAGGTCTAACTATGGAAGGTCTTCAAGTAAATCACCTCCAAAAAAGCCCGTTCTCTATGTTCCTGGAACAAATGGATGAAGTGACTCAGTCCATGGAGGTCTTTTGGCTAGTGGATGCAGTGAGATTAATGGTGCGAACCCTAGACATGAGAGCTCCAAAGCCTCCATTCATGGAGATCTCTATCGAGAATGTGAAAACTTGGGAAATGTTGGTAAGGAGGTTCAAAACCCTCCTTAATCTCAGTGAGACGGATTATATTCCGAGTTTTTCGTTTAAAATTTCTATGCGGGTTCTCACTTGGAATTATTGAGGCGCTAGAAATGGCCACTTCCAGAATGCCTTTTGAGACATTTTTAATGCTAAAAGGCTTGAGGTTTTTGTTCTCCTAGAGACGAAGGTGGAGATGAGAGCTATGGGGAATTTTTCAGTTTCTTTTGGTCTTACGGCTACTACCCATATTGACCCTATTGGTCGTTTAGGGGAATATGGGTCTTTCAGTGCCCTGAAAAGGTCATCGTCAGCCATATTCATGTCACCAATCAAGTTATTCATGCCAAGATTTCCATGGGGGGTTACGAGGAGTGGATCCTACCAGCGGTGTATGATAACCTGAGCCCCAATAGAAGAAGAGATCTTTGGGATGAGATGAAAAACTTCTCCCAACTTGATGATTCTCCCTGGTTGGTAAGAGGGACTTCAACGACACCAATGCTCAGGCTGAAAGAACGGGATCTGTGAATGCCTTGGATATCCACCTGATAAACTCCTTTAACTCTAATGTATGCTGATTAAATAATCTTGGAGCAAGTGGATCGTCCATGACTTGGTCCGGAACCAACGTTCATGGCCAAAGGGTGACTAAGAGGTTGGATAGGGCCTTGGCTAATGAGGAATGACGCTCCACGTTCATTGAGGCTTGGGTTTAAAATCTTCTGGGTATGTATTTTGACCATTCCCCTCTCTTAATTCATGTTTTAAGGGTTAATTTTCCTTAATTTTACTTGCCTATTTAGGTTTGAAGGCATGTGGTTAAACCACCCTGACTTCAAATCGCTGATTGATAATACTTAGAACAGTGTGGATAATAATCTGGACAGTAATCTAGATAAGTTTACTAAGGAGGTTAAAATTTCAAACAGAGAGGTTTTTAGAAACATTTTTAAGAAAAAAAAACATCTCCTAGCCAGACTTAAGGGTATCCAAAAGTATCAAGAAACTGATTTTTCTAATCGGCTTGATGCTCTGGAAAAAGATTTGAAAAAAGAGTTTTCTAATATCCTTAAGAGAGAGGAGATGTTCTAGTACCAGAAATCTAGAATTCAGGGGTTGTCTTTTGGGGATAAGAACACTAGGTTCTTCCATGTTCCTACTAATCAAAGAAGAAAGAATAATAGAGTGTTGATGATTAAAGACTAATGACATTTGGCTAAATAATTAGGAAGATATTAAAAATCATATTATGAGCTATTTCTATAATCTGTTTTGTGAGAATATTCCTAATATAATTGATATGAACCTTTCGAAGATTTGCTGAGAGCACCCCATAGATCCTGGGGATCACCAATCTCTTTTATGGTGTCAGATGATAAAAAAATTAAAATAAATCTCAATAATATGAAGGACCTCAAGGCCCCAAGACCTAATGGCTACCAAGCAGTTTTTTATAAGAAAATTTGAGATAAAGTAGGCAAAAGTTTATGTGTTTTTTAAAAAATAAAAATAAAAATGCTTTAATGATAAACTATCTAAAATGAATAAGACACTTATTGTGTTAATCCCCAAAGTTGTATCCTTGAAAAAGTTAACCAGTTTCGGCCTATTAGTTTGTGTAATATTCCATACAAATTGGTAACTAAGATTCTAGTGGCCAGACTCCACCCTCTTCTGTCAGATATTATCGGACATTTCTAAAGTAGTTTTATCCTTGGAAGACAAACGATTGACAATATCATCGTTACTCAGGAATTGCTTCACAAACTTAAAAAATCTACGAATAAAAGGGGAGGGATGAGTATTAAAATTGATCTTGAAAATACTTATGATAAGCTTAGTTGGGATTTTCTTGAAAATACTCTTGAATTTTTTAACATCCCAAGAGGTTGGATTAAACTGGTTATGAACTGTGTTAGGAAGGCCTCAGCTAGGGTTCTCTAGAATGGGGAACCCCCTAAAGGTTTTTCCCCTAGGAGAGGCCTTAGACAAGGGGATCCTCTGTCTCCTTACTTAATCATCTTATGTATGGAGAGGCTCTTCTATTTGATTAATAAAGAGATTGACCAGAAAATATGGAAGGGTTTGAAAATTTCCAAGGATGGGCTGACCCTAACTCACATTTTCTTCGCGGATGATATTTTATTTTTTGCTAAGGTGGAAAGTAAAAATTGTGAGTCCATTGTCAATACGTTGACCAAGTTTTCATCAACCTCGAGCTTGTTGTTAACCTTAATAAGTATAGAGTCTTTGTTACTCCCAAGGTTAATTCCCTTGTTGCTAGAGAGATTAGCAATAAATTACAGATTCTTTTATGCAAAGTCCGGGGGACCTATTTGGGAACCCCTATGTTTCATGAGAGATTCAATTGTAGATATTTTAATTTTATTCTAGAAAAAATAAAAAAAAGGCTAACCAACTGGAAGGCCTCTAATCTATCTATAGCGGGAAGGGCAACTTTGGTTAAATCTGTCTTGACTTCGATCCCCCTTTACTCGATGCAAACTAATCCCCTCCCTCTTAAAGTCTGCGATAAAATAGATAAAATTTCCAGGAACTTCCTTTGGGGAGGCACGGAGGGCAAAATAAAATTATACCTTGTCAATTGTGATAAGGTTTGTTCTCTTCTTGAATTGAGGGACCTTAATATCATGAAAGCTAGACTCAACGACATTGCTTTTATATCCAAGATTGCTTGGAAGATTGTCTCTATTGAAAATTGTTTATAGGTCAATGCTATTTCAAATAAATACAATTTGGAGAGAAATCCCGTGTCTTGAGTTAAGAGACACGGTGGCTCCCATATTTGGAGAGGCATCTTCAAATCCAGGGATTGAATATCTCAAGGCTTAAAATGGAAAGTCAAAAATGGGGTTAATATTAATCTTTGGACTGACTGGTAGTGCGGAGATGGGTCTTTGGGCAGTGATGAATAACAAAAGAATTATGACCTTAAGGTTGTGGAGATTCTGGATGATTCGGGTAGTTGGTTCCTTCTACTAATCATCCACCTCATTTCGGACCAAGTCAATGATATTATTAATTCTGAGCCCTTGAACTTGTTTAAGGATGATACGACTATTTAGTTCCCGAACAATTTTGATAATATTTTTTGTGAAATCGGCCTACTCTATTATCTCGGATTTTGATACTCCTAGATCCATTTCCAAATGGGTGTGGGTTTGGAAGCTTAAAATCCCTCAATCCTCAAATTTTTTTCTTTGCAATTTTTTTAACAAAAGATTAATGACTAATTCACTTAGAGCGGAGTGGTCAAATGATGTTTCATTCATTTGCGTGTGTTGTAATAATGCTATAGAGTCCTTGGACCATATGTTGAGATCTTACCCAAAGGTTTGGATTGTTTGGAATGTTTTTTTAGACAGGGATTCTTTGAGGTGGGATCATGGCATGGATATTCAGGACTGGATTGCAAAGTTTACAAAAGGGAGATCCACCAAACCCTCTTCTATGTATTTCGTCATTGCCATTTTGTGGGAGATTTGGAAGGATAGAAACAAGGAAGTGATTGAGGGTGTCACCCAAGATTCTTCCTCTGTTGCTTCTAAAATATCTCGTTTTGCAGGAGATGTGATGAAAACTTTTTATCCTAGTCAAATCCTTAATGGCCTTTCGATTAATCCTTATCCTAACTTGCTTCCTCCCCCTGTAGGGTTTTTTAAGTTGAATACGAATGGAAGTGCTCTTGGAAACCCGAAAAAATGAGGCTTTGGAGGGCTTATCAGACATGTGGATGGATACTGGAAGATTAGTTTTTTTGGAAATATCAAATTGTGTGCCTGCCTAGAAGTGGAGAGGGGCACCCATGCTGGGATGTGTTTGGCGATCACTAGAGGTTTCCCTAGAATTGTTGTGGAGTCGGACTCGTTGGAAGTGATGAACCTTATCAAAACAGACAGCCTGGATATCCATATGTATAGGGAGTGGATTATATGGAGTGTAAACACATCATTGAGACCCACGACTTTGAGATTCAGGTAATGAGAAGGGTCAATAACAGATGTGCTGATTACTTGCGTTAGATGAGAACCAATAGTAGATCGGAAATGCACTACCTGGAAGAACCCTCGGAAGGTTTAGAGAGGCTTCTCATAGCCAACATGAATAACGAGGCTCATCCTCGTAGTCCTTAGTTTTAGTGTTTTTTCTCTTTTCTACCAAAAAAAAAAATATTTTTTTTTAAATAAAATAAAAAATAAAACTAATTTTTAATATTATTTAATAATTTGTTTAATTATAATTTAAAAAATACTAATTAGTACTACAAATTGTACTAATACTACAGTAGACCTACCCCACCACAGTTCGTCTTATCCAGTATCATTACCATCTGTGTAACTAAAATATTATTTAGTAGTTTTAGTTATAATAAATTACCAGTCGAAAATTCATCGAATACAATTGTATAAATAATGCAAATTTAGGATTTACCAGTTGAAGTTTTTATTATTAAGTCACAATTTTATACACTCAAAATAGTTATCTTTTCAAAGTTATCTGAAACATCAAAACATCAAACTGATTTTGAATAATTCGAAAAAAATAATCATTTTTGTAGTTTTTTACAAGAATCACTTTCAAAATGTGAAACAATCCAACCCGCGGGAAGTTATATATTGAAAATGGGAAATACTATATCTTAGAATAATTGAGAGATAAAATATTGGAAGAACATGAAGTAATTGTATTGATATATGAGAAAAATCACAATTGCCGAGATAGAAAGGGAGTCTATATATAAGAGAAGACTAGGATAACTCTGATAGGGTTAGAGTTTGATTTTCTTAGTGAGATTAGGGTTTCACATGGTGGGCCAAAGCCGATATACATATATTAACATTCCCTTCGAACTCAAGGCGGTAAATGAGACATAAATTTGAGTTTGGAAACCAAAGTGTGAAAGCATCCGAGTAGATGAGCCTTGGTGACAATATTTATTGTCTGATCGGTTGAACTGACAGATTGAAGGCGAATAGTATTATAGACAATGTGGTAACGGATGAAGTGACAATAAGTTCTGATGTGTTTTGTACACTCATAAAAAACATCATTATGGATGATTTGAATAGCAATCTTATTGTCACATTGCAGAACAATAACAGTGGGGGATGAGACTCTCATGTCAACGAGGATCCAATGAAGCCAAAGTAGTTCTTGTGTTGCATTAGCAATGACACAGTATTCAGCTTCAGTGCTGGAGCGGGCAACCATGGTCTGTTTCTTATTACGTGGTAGCGCATAGATACGTCGCTACTTTCACCGCAAGTATACGAGTCAAATTTTAGTATAGATTGGGAAGAGTAAGGGTTGTTGTATCCACAGAGATTGAATTAGATTATTGTTAAGTACCGCGATTATCATAACCTAACTTTATCTAGGCGGTAAAAATATAGTTTTTATAATAAAATATATTAATACTAAGTTAATTAATCTAATTATACTAATATTACTAATATAGACGTTTATGAGAGTAAATTGCCTAGGGATTAATTTCGTTCATTAAACGTGTTCGTTTCAATCTAGTTTACATTAACGATATCCATCCTATCCGACAATCTTGGTATCGAAATCTCACTCACTACTTCTCCCGAGTGTAAAGTGAGTGAATATGCAACTTCGTGTCAACGCTGAAGTCCCCTTCGAGCGTCCATATGACACTTGGCCACATGAGTCTTGCACTAACGTCACGGATTGCACACTTTCTAACTCCCTCCCGGGTTATTAGATCGTCATGTTGTGTTTAAACTCTAGTTCGAATCCGAAGTTACCTCTCCCGAGTGTCAAACCTCGTATTTTCCATATATCATAACAAGCATATAAACATGATAAAACCGTAAACACAATCGGATAAAATATTAACAACATTTAACAAAACATCAATTTATTCAAACAACATTCTCGTGGAGTCAATCGCTCCCTAGACAATATATATTTAGCTACACATGACTATGACCCTATATACAATGAAATACAAATTAAACATATACAAATACAAACAAGGGTTTAAGAATAAAAGAGAGAAACAAGAGAGTTTAGCCTTTATCCGAAGATGTGACGGTTCCACGTCCTTGATTTCCACTCGGAGCTTGATTTCTCTTCTTGAATTTGTGATATTTCCTTGTTGGTATGCCCTTGGAGCTCTCAAGGGACTCCCAAAATGTTTTTAGGTGTTGGGGTGAAGGGAAGATACATAAAGGGATCAAAATATCTAACAAAATATCCCAAAATATCTAAACTGTCTGTAGAGTGACCGCCGTGGCAGTGGGCATGTCAGCTAACTTCACCGCTGTGGTGGTGAAGATTCAGCAAACTCTCTGGACTTTTACCGTTGTGGCGGTGGCCTGACCGTTGCAGGGGTGAGATTTCTGCACGCCCAGCACTTTCACTGCCGTGGCGGTGGGTCTGCTATTTTGAAATCTTGCCTTTTTGCTCGTTTTTCCATCGGGCTCGCTCCGATATGATCGTTTAGGACCGTTTTAGTAATGTTTCACTCCAAATATCTAATTTAAGATAAAATAAATAAACATGTATTAAAATATAATAAAACGCTTTAAAAATACTCGAAAACTAATAAAATCGACTTGGGAATAAATAGATAAATAACACCTATCACTACGCCAGGAAATGAGAGAGTTGCCTAAGAAAAAATAATAACTAGTGGTTGAACATCTGTTGATGAGAGTGGACTGGGTGAGGAAATTAAGTTCATGAAATGAGGTGCCCTTAACATCCAAAAAATATGAAGAATAGTTGAGTAATGAGTAGTCCGAGGAGTAGATAAGAATTAATTGACTTGATAGATGACATAGGCGACATTCGGGTGAGTAACTATAAGATATACCAAACTTCCAATTAGTTGGTGATAGAGAGTGATGTCTGGGAGATGAGAGCTATCTAGTAGATTATGTCTGATATTCGGCTCTAGAGGATTGTTGGCTGTGGTGGAGTCAATGATGCTTGCCTTAGAAAGAAGGCCAGATGCATATTTGGCTTGAGAGAGAAAGTATCCATTTGAACTAGTGAAAACTTAGAGACCAAGAAAATAAGTGAGCATGCAAAGGTCTTTCATCTCGAATTGACCACTGCGAAATATTTTTGAGTTCAGAGATTTTACGTAGATCATCTCCTGTAACGATCATGTCGTCCATATACAGTAGGAGAAGGATAATGTTGTTGTCAGTTTGACAAATAAGCAAAGAAAATTATGAGTGTTGGATGTGAAATCGAACTGGTGGATGGTGGTGACGAATTTTGCAAACGAAGCACTCAGAGCTTGTTTGAGACCGTATAGGGCACGACGAAGGTGACAAACTTTGTGTTGAGGATCAACTAGACCCGGAGGAGTATGCATGTAAACTTCCTCAAGAAGGTTTCTATTAAGGAAGACATTTTTCACATCCATCTGAAAAATGATCCATTTATTAATGACAACGACGACAAGAAGAATACGGATAAATGTCAGCATAGCCATTGGAGCAAATGCCTCTTCGTAGTCAATGCCATAGTCTTGAGAAAATCTCTTAGCAAAGAGTTGGGCTTTATATAATTAAAAAGTGTTTTGATGTTGAACACCTACTTGCATCCAATAGGAGTTTCTTTGGGGGGGGGGGGGGGGGGGGGGAGTGGTCAACAAGATTGCAAGTGTGAGTTTTGGTGAGGGCCTGAAGTTCCTCGTCGATTGCTCTTTGCCAAAGAAGGTTTAGTACTGGTCTTCTTATAGGATTGAGGCTCATGCACAAGTTGATGAAGAGAAATGGGATGGTGGTAATGGGGTTTGAGGTAAAAGATGCAAATTGTTGAACTCAAATAGACGTCCAACTTTATGACTAGTCCCAAGGGTTTCTCTTATCCAAGGATCCTGTACATGACAATCACAATTAGAAAATATTACTTTCATGTCCCAATTCACAGAGTTACCCAATAGATAAAAGATTTAAAGTGAGTTTTGGAGTTAAGTACATGTTAGGAATAGAAAGATGTGAAGTAAAAATTTAACCGGTATGAGTAACACGCATATTGTTGAACCTAATATTTTGATGAACAATTGAACGTTAATATTTTATGGAACTAACAATTTTATTGAGTGATTTCAGATTAGAAGTTTCATATATTTAAAATAGAAAAAGAAAGAAAACAAAAAGGTTAATCGTTGAAGATTTACAAAGACGAAGATTTTATGAAGCGATTCAATTTGGGTGCAAAGAGAATATTGAATTTTTTTGGATCATTAAAGATATTGAAGATTTTTAGGTAAAAACAACTCATTACTCTTATGCTGTTAATGCAACCCGAATTATGATCATGAATGACACTTTAAAACGAGTAATCTTATGTGTGTCATTTTCAGAAGTGATAAATTCAAGATCCTAAATGATTTTCATAAAATGTTAAAACCATAAAAATGTTTTTGATAAAGTATTGAATTGAGAAAATGTTTTAACACAAAATGAAAAGTTTCTAGTCAATTCGGTCAAATGATGAAATGGGTCGGTCGGCTAACGAAAACAGTAGATTGAGGAAGTTAAAAAGGAAGCCCATTAACCAATTCGGTCAACCGACGAAATGGGTTGGTCGACTAACGAAAACAATGGCTTGAATGAAGTTGAAAGGGAACTAACTGACCAAATCGGTCAACCGACCATGGAGGCCGGTTGACTGACGAAAAATGGTGCAAAGGTAAAAAAGTTGACCATTACAAAGGGTCGGTCAACTGATGGTTATCCGATCGACCGATAGGTGCAGACTAGTCAATATTGACTATTTCATTTCACATGATCTTTTACTCGAATACTATGGTTTTGAATGTCTGAAAATATAAAAATTTGGGGATTTGAGTATACTACTATTATATGTCATATATCATGAAGATCCTATCAATTTAGTCCATATATTGTTTGATTCTTTGAATTGAATTAGTAAAACTACTTTCTATCTTTAATTTTTTTGAATCTAAAAAATTTTGGTGACCAAATTGTGCTTTTCTAAGAGTATTTTTAAATTAAATATACGTACTTTGATAGTATATGATATAAGGGGTCTTAGAGTGACATTTTAGATCTTATCTTTTGAAAATTAGCAAAGCCTAGTTAGAATTCTATTTGTAGAGACCTGAATTTTCAACTTTAAGCAATCAAGAACAATAAGTTTTTTCTTAAAAAGAGATTAATTTTTACTAAGATATTTTTTAAGAGAAGTTATTCTAAAAAGAGTTCTTGATTGGAGCACGCAAAAATTTTCATCACCGATTTTGTTCTTCACTGAGCTATCTTATCTGTTTTCGAGAAATCCCGGTGAAATCTTTACAAGTTAATTTAATTTCTTTCTGAGGTTATCTAATTGATTACTTGGGATATTTGTTTTAGAAAAATCATTTTCTTGATTGAAAATCTTACATATCTTCATAAATGTTTTTTGCTTACTGAATTTTATTACATATTATTTGTGCTTTAAATGAAGTGAAATCAATTTTGTTTTCTCACGTAAATTCTATCTTGTAGTATTTAGGACATTAATTGAGTAGAATTGTCTTAAGGTGGGAGAAACTCCTGTGAGAAGATTTTATTTTACTTTATTAATTTTTGAGAAAGTGGATTAGATATATTTGAAATGGTGTCTAATCAGGGTAGTTAGGGTTTGATCTTTAGCCTCTGAAAAATATTAGGTTTGATCTTTAGCATGTTAAAATGATTAGGTTTTGATTATTCTTGTAATAGAATTTTTAGTCTGGTAAAAAGATAAGGTTCTTCCAGAGCTTGTGAAAAGGAAGAGTGTTTAGTACGTTTTAATATGTTTTTATGTGTTTTTGTATAAATTAGGTGTTTGAGGTGAAATGGGATGAAAACGGATAAAAAACAATCACATCGGATCAAAGACGGTGGAAGAACGGTGGAAAAATGGCAAAGAAGTTGAAATTCAGAACCTATAGCCACCGCCGCGACGACCAAACCACCGCCGCGTCGGTCAAACTTCAAAGCCAAGCCTAAACTCATTGCAGTTTTACCGCCTAGACGGTGAAACCATCGCCTAGGCCATCAGAATGCAGAGAGTGGCAGTATCTTGCTGAATGTCCACCACCGCGGCGGTGAAACTGTAGAATGTCAACCAAGGCCACCGCTGACTCCACCGCCTAGGCGAACAGTGAACCGGCATACCCTTCGCCGCGGCGGTGACCTCTACACAAATTAGATATTTATTTTAGATATTTTCCCTATAAATACCCACTCTTCTCCTTACCTCTGGCCATTAGAGCTCCATTAGGGATAATATATTTTAGAGAGAGGTTTTGAGAGTGCCCATTCAAATCCTAAGAAGAAGATCACGTTGCCAAGAAGGGGGAGCGATAAATCTTCGAACTGGGCTAAGTTTCTCTTGTTCCTTCTTTTATTTCTTAACTTAGGATTGTTGTTTGAGCATGTTTAGCTTAGTTTTCATTGTATAATCGGCTATGGCCATGAGCTAAACGAGTTTTTGTCTAAGGATTAATGTAATTTATGAAAATGTTGTTTTGTTGAGTTTGTGTTTCGTTTGCGGATGTTCTTCGTTATTTTGATTATGTATACCATATTGTTTGTTTTTCATGCTTAGAATGATGTTATGAGAATACGGGGTTTGACAAATCCTGGATTCGGACTAGAATAAACGAACACCACGATCCAATAACCCGTGAGGGAGTTGGATTGTGTACAATCGATGATGTTGGGGCAAGACTCACGTGACCTAGGGTCATTAAGACGTTGAGGGGGACTTATTCATTGACTCGAAGTTATGTATTCCCTCATTTTACACTCGAGAGAGGTGGCGGAGGAGTTTCAGAACTAAGATTGTTGATAGGGTAAACACAACACGATGATCTAATGACCCGGTCGGGAGTTGGATTGTGTGCAATCAATGACGTTGAAGCGAGACTCACGTAACCTAGGGTCACTAAGACGTTGAGGGGGACTTATTTGTTGACACAAATTCGCGTTATATCTCTCGTCTTACACTCGGGAGAGGTGGCGAGGGAGTTTACGAACTGAGATTGTCGGGTAAGTCGTATGCCGTTAACGTAAAATAAAACGAGACCAAACACGCTTTTGTAAACAAAAGTTAATCCTTAGGCAAGACTTTCCCTAAACATCTCATAATAGTATTAGTATAGTTAATTTAATTAGATTAATTAACATAGTATTAGTATTATTAATTTTAAACACATTTATTTTCTCCTAGATAAAGTTATGTCATGATAAATGCGGTATTCAATAATAATCAAAACCAATCCCTGTGGACACGATAACCCTAACTCTCCCAATCTATACTAAAACTTGACCTCGTATACTTGCGAGTGAAAGTAGCGGCGTATTCTCGCGCTACCAGAAAGTCTTGTGGAGCTTGGGGGACTAGATGAAGGTAAAAGTAGCTTATTAAACCAAGATAAATCACTGTGTACTGCTTTTTATATTTTTATTGTTTGAGTGTGTACTTAGTTAAATACGTTTCCACTGTTATGCAAGATAATAATCAGTTAGGGAAATTAATAACTTATGCGCTTAAAGATTTAATTGTTTAAAATTTTATATCTATCCAATTCATCCCCTCTTAGGTAGATATTTGGGCCAAACACTTCGTATCAGAGGTTGTTTTAGCTTGATTGACTTAACATCCTAGCTAAACACGATCACATAGAGTACACTGAGGAAAATGTTGTATATTAATCTTTTGTGTGCCCTGATATTTTATGTTAGCCTCCTGTATATACTAATGATGTATGTGAACCTCTTGCTTGTCCTAATATTTTGAATGAATCTCCTACTTATTATAATAATCAAAGATCTATTAGTGAGAATGATAAAGATAGTAATAATGAGGCTACTGATAAAGCTATTAAGACACTAATTTCTCTTACATATGTTTTTGGCAAAGAAAATTTGAAACTTGGGCAGAAAAATTCTATTCTTGAAAATAAAAAGTTTAGTACCATTAAATCTTTTAAAAAGAAGAATTAGACAAATATTTTGAAACTGCTAAATTTTTAAATGCTCTATCTGAAATTGGTAATTTTCTTGAAATGATTGACATTCTTGAAAATCCATTTTTAAAAATTAATGTTTCGAATTTTCAGCATAGTGATTTTAAAAGAAAGAATATTGAAACTTTAAACGAATCTTTAAATAATGAATTAGAGAATGCAAGATGTGACCTTGACAAAACTCATTTAAAAATTCATTCTATTGAAAATGATTGTCGGTCTCTTAAGAATGATCTTGAATTCTTGTATAAAAAGAATTTTGGTCTTTAGGTGAATGTTAGTTAATTGGAACGGTCACTTGAAAGGACACAAAAAGAGCTTAATGAGGCTGTGGATAAATTCAAGAGTATTGAGAAAACTAAAGGTTTTGAAAAACCAATAGTTCCTAAAGCAACTCCTTAATATCAGTATCAATATCGTACTCCTATCCAAAAAGTTGATTACCATGTTGGATCCAGAAATAACTAGATACCTAGAAAATAAAACTTTCATGTAGGTATGAATGGTGGATATGTTAGACCTAGAAAGACAAATGGAAATTATATGCAAGAAAGAGGTCCAAGATTTGCTAAACCAAGAAGGAATAATCAATATGATATGTAAAGATTTAACGGGAAATTCTGAAAGCCACAATTATAGTATGGGAGACAAATCAATGATTATCACCAACGAAAAGCACAAAATCAAAATCATAAGAAGTCGGTGTATAAAGTCGTTATCGATTATAACGAGTCAAAGCAAACTCAAGTATCCCATAAAGACAAAGAGATCGTTTTGGAAAATATTCATAAGAAAACTGTCTTACATAAGAAAGACATTATCAACGTGAAATGAGCAAATGTCAAATAAGTTGATCTAAAGGAAGTCAAAACTAGCATTGAAAATCAATCTAAGGTACACACACCAACTACTCCCAAGGACAAACCAAGCATGTCGAACTTTCTAAAGTATAAATATGTTAATTTTGTTAGGGAGACTGATGCTTCGTATTTTTTTTAATAATTAATTAATTTATTGTGTGTTTTAATTTAATGTGTTAAAATTGATTTTGAAATAAATATTTATGTACATCAAAATGAGAAATAAATAAGGATAATCAAAACAAAAGAATTCATAATCCGAATTACTCGGTTGACCAACCAAGATCTTGGTCAACTGAAAATAGGAGTTAAAAAAAGATTTATTTTTTAGAAACCCAATTGGTCAACCGACTTGGCCTCGGTCAACCAACCAACTCCGCTATAAACTAAACGACTTAGGGTTTTCTCTTCATTTTGACTCTTCCCTTCAAAGTATCTTCAGTTATTCAAGATCTAAACTCTATACGTGATAGGTGTGATCTACCTATATATTTTCAAACTGGTTTTGTTAGTTTTAGAGTATTTTTATAGTATTTTTATTACGTTTTCATTAATTTTTATTCTTTTTGTATAAATTAGGTATGTGGGGTGAAAAGGTAGGAACACAAAGTGTAAACGATCAAATCGAACTAAAAATGGTCGAAGAATGGTGGAAAAATAAGCACGAGGACAAAATACTGAAAAGAAACCCACCGCCGCGACGTCCAGACCTCCGTTGCGGAAGTAAAAATGTAGAGACGACCAAATCTTGTTGGACATCCATCGCCGTGGCGGTGAAACTACAGGATGGTCACCAACTATACCACTGTCTCCACCGCTGCAGTGATCACTTAACCGACCTACTCACCACCGCGGCGGTGACCTCTGCACCAGATTAGATATTTTTTGAGATATTTTACCTATTTAATCCCCTCTCCTCTCCTCTCCTCTTGATCTCTCTGGCTATTAGAGCCCCTTAGAACATATCTAGGGGTAGGTTGAGAGGTTTTAGAGGGATATTTCACATCCCGAAGGAGAAGAAGATGACGAAGCGATCGTTGAACGGTTTTAGCGACAAATCTTCGGACTAGGTTAAGTTCTTCAATTTCTTCATTTATTTCTTTAACTTAGGAATTTGTGAGCATGTTTAACTCATTCTTTATTTTAAATATGGTTATGGCCATTAGTTAAACATGGATTGTATAGGGATTAACAATATATTTATAAATATGTGATTCGTATGATTTTGGTGTTTCGTTTATGATTATTCTTCGCTATTTTGATTGCGTTTATTGTATTGTTATGTTTATTATGCTTATATAGATATATCAAGAATTCAGGGTTTGACACTCGAAAGAGGTAATCCCGGATTCAGACTAGAATAAACACAACGCGACGATCCAATAACCCGGGAGAGAGTTGGATTATGAGCAATTGATGACGTTGGGGAAAGACTCACGTGACTTAGGATCGTTAAGACATTGAGGAGGACTTCCTCATTGACATGAAATCGCGTATTCCCTTATCTTACACTCGGGAGAGGTGGTAGGAAAGTTTACAAACTGAGATTGTCGATAGGGTAAACACAACGCGACGATCCAATAACCTGGGAGGGAGTTGGATTGTGTGCAATCAATGACGTTGGGGAGAGACTCACGTGACCTAGGGTCGTTAATACATTGATGGGTACTTCTTCATTAACACAAAGTCTCATATTCCCTCATATTACACTTGGGAGAAGTGGCAGGGGAGTTTACGAACTGAGATTGTCAAATAGGTTGAACACCGTAAACATAAGTCAAACGAGATCGAACACGTATTTGTAAACCAAGTTAATCCCTAGACAATTCTTTCCCCTAAAACATCTCATTATATTAGTATAGATAATTTAGTTAATTAGTTTAGTTTAATATAAATTTTATACATTTTTTTTAGCCTAGATAAAGTTAGGTCATGACAATTACGGTACTCGATAATAATGACAACCAATTCCTGTGGATACGATACCCGATCTTAAAGATCACATTATACTAAAACTTTGACCTCGTATACTTATGAGTAGTCAATACACGAGCGTGTAACAAACGCTTGGCATACAAGTTTTTGTCACCGTTTTTGGCACCGTTGCCTAAAATGAGCCTTGAGTAACATTAAGTTAACAACGTTAACTCGTTTTCTATTTTGAAATACCCTTAGCCAAATATACCAAAACCAAACCAAGTCCTTTTGATCTTTATGAATTTCCAAACCTACATTAGTGGAGAATGGACCCCAATCAAGCATATGGAAATCTTAGTCTTATACGGTCGAAGTCATGAGTTTCGTTGGTGGATAATCCAATCCGGTCGTTGTATAGTTATATTATTGAGTCTCGCACTAACACGTTAACATGACCTAAAATAGTGTTCACCATTATTGAATGTCAAAATTCTAGAACATCACATGATGTGTTTCACCATCTAAACTCGATATAACTGGCGGTTGTTAAGGGAAAAATGACTTGGTCGTTAGAAGAATTCAAAACTCGCATATCGTTATGTTTAGATTGTTTTTAGGTTGTTTGTTATTTAATTTAGTTTTTTTTTTTTTCGTGTGTGTGTTTTGCTCGAGGACTAACAAAATTATAAGTTTGGGGGTATTTGATAGGTGTGAACTACCTATATATTTCCAAACCGATTTTGTTAGTTTTAAAGTATTTTTTATAGCATTTTTATTACGTTTTAATTAATTTTTATTCTTTTTGTATAAATCTGGTGTGTGGAGTGAAAAAGTAGGAAAACGGAGTGTAAACGATCAGATCGAACTAAAAATAATTGAAGAACGGTGAAAAAACAAGCACAAGGGAAAAATGCTAAAAAGAAGCCTACCGCCGCGGTGGTGAAAATGTAGAGACAACCAAATCTTGCTGGACATCCACTGCTGCAGTGGTAAAATCCATCGCCGTGGCGGTAAAACTGCAGGATGGTCACCAACTCTACCGTTGTCTCCACCGCTGCGGCGGTAACCTCTGCACTAGATTAGATATTTTTTTGAGATATTTTGCCTATTTAATCCCTTCTCCTCTCCTCTCCTCTTGTTCTCTCCAGCGATTAGAGCCCCTTAGAGTATATCTAGGGGTAAGTTGAGAGGTTTTAGAGGGATAACTCACATCCCAAAGAAGAAGAAGATAATGAAGCGATCGTTGAATGGTTCTTAACGACAAATCTTTGGACTAGGCTAAGTTCTTCGATTTCTTCCTTTATTTCTTTAACTTAGGAATTTGTGAGCATGTTTAGCTCGTGATTTATTGTAAATACGGTTATGGCTGTTAGTTAAACAAGGATTGTATAGGGATTAACAATATATTTATAAATATGTGATTCGTATGATTTTGGTGTTTCGTTTATGATTGTTCTTCACTATTTTGATTGTGTTTATCATATTGTTATGTTTATTATGCTTATATAGATATATCAAGAATTCGATGTTTGGCACTCAGAAGCAATAACCCCGGATTCAGACTAGGATAAACACAACGCGACGATCTAAGAACTCAGGAGGGAGTTAGATTGTGGCTAATCGATGACGTTGGGGCAAGACTCACGTGACCTAGGGTCGTTAATACATTGATAGGGACTTCTTCGTTGACACGAAGTGGCGTATTCCCTTGTCTTACACTCGGGAGAGGTGGTAGGGGAGTTTACGAACTGAGATTTTTGATAGGGTAAACACAACGCGACGATCCAATAACCCGGGATGGAGTTGGATTGTGTGCAATCAATGACGTTGGGGTGAGACTCACGTGACCTAGGATCGTTAAGACATTGAGGGGGACTTCTTCGTTGATACGAAGTCGCTTATTCCCTTGTCTTACACTTGGGAGAGGTGGCAGGGGAGTTTACGAACTGAGATTGTCAAATAGGTCGAACACCGTAAACATAAGTCAAAGGAGATCGAACACGTATTTGTAAATTAAGTAAATCCCTAGACAATTCTTTCCCCTAAAACATCTCATTATATTAGTATAGATAATTTAGTTAATTAGTTTAGTTTAATATAAATTTTATACATTCATTTTAGCCTAGATAAAGTTAGGTCATGACAATTATAGTACTCGATAATAACGACAACCAATCCCTGTGGATATGATACCCGATCTTAAAGATCACATTATACTAAAACTTTGACCTCGTACACTTGCGAGTAGTCAATACGCGAGCGTATAACAAATGCTCGGCGTACAATACCCTCATATTTTCTTACAATACTCTCATATAAGAAGTTAGATCTAGTAAGTTTTATGAAGATTGTAGAAGAAAAATTGCTCGGTTGGTAAAGGAGTGCTCGAAACTAAAGATCTCATGGTTTCTCTCTCTTCATCTTGGTGTATTTTGGTAAGTCTTCTATTTATCCTTGATGTTCTTGGTATTTTTATTAGGTATTTATCTCTATTTTCAAAAATGTCGCCAAAAGGAAGCTCTAGCAAATCGTTTGATAAGAAAAGGTTCATAAATCTTGTGAAACAAATCAAGTACCAAATTGATTTTAGGAGAAGAAAATTGGTTTAGTCTAAAACTATAAATTTTGGTAAGCTTGTATTTGGTGGGATCGATATTTTGCTAAAATTCAAAACAATGGGTTGGAGTTTCTAGTTGAAAGCAAGCTATGCTTTAATCATTGGGTAATAATATTTTATTCAAACTTTCATATTATCAGAGAAAAATTATGCTCGTATGTGAACGGTACTAAAATTGAAATATCCCTAGATGAACTTGCCACAATTAAAAATATGAAAAGAGGATTGGTTGTTCCTAACAATTTTCCATCATAGCTCCAACAAAACATGAATATTGAAAAATTGCATGTGTATTTGGGTGTGTTTGATTTTCGGATATCATCGCTAAAGTTAGAAAACCGTCTTTATTACTATATTCTTATTCGAAATATTGTTCCTCGGGGTAGCTACTTTTCTACAGTTACAGATCTTGATACATACATGTTGAATGCCATTGTTAATGAGGTTAATAGTGATCTTCCAACTCTAATAATTGAGCACATGCAATATCAACTAAATGTTGAATCATGAGTTCTACCATATGGTGATGTGGTATGTTATATTCTTTAAAGCTGTCGGTTTCAAATAGATGATGAATGTGGTGATTATCATATAGTGGATTCAATTGTTCTTGGTAGGAATACCGTGCAATCGTTGGGGTATTGTCAAGAGGAAGAAAGTGATAATGAAGAGGAGATGATTATCCTTGATAATAAAGAAGAAACTGAGAAGTTGCTCAAGATTAATAAAAAGATTGATGGAATGGTGAAGCAATTCAATAACTTCCAGAATTTTATGTTAAACTTGGATATGATGCTTCAAGAAGTATCAAGCAAAGTCGATACTGTGATGACTAAGGTCAATCAGATGTGTGATGTTGTGCTGAGTCATCTATTTCTTCAATCCTCGGCAAGGCCATCTAGTTCGGTCAAAAGTCCCTCATCTCCTTCTTATGATTTTTCTGCTGGTTAAATCTTGTTAGTTTTAGAATTTATCTAGAAACATGGCGGTCTATAATAACTAGTATTTGCTTTTTCTGTTGGATGTCTTAAATTAGTTTGTGTGGTTTATTGAGAAATGTTTTTAAATAAACTTTAAAAGAGAAAATTTGATTTTTGAAAATATTATCTCTAAAAATATTTTTTTTCTCGAAAATTTTCCAAATTATAATGAGTAATTGTCTTGAACAATTTTGGGTTGAAAATAGAAGTTTTAATCTTTTATCCCCACTTTTTAAGACGACAAAGGGGGACAAGTCGTATGATGTTTTAAAAGAGTATTGGTCCTCCTAATCATGAACTAATAATTATAATTATATAGGGGAGAAGTTGTATAGATGGAGGAATAATGTGATATATTTACATTGTAATTTTTTTTATACATGTTTTTTTTTTTTTCCATAATGGTTCTTAAACGAGTTAAAAACCCATCCTCATATTTAGAGGGAGCGTGGTAATATTTTTTTTATTTAGAAAATATCGAAGTTAATTGTTATCACAAAAAAGAGTGAGATTGTTGAACTTAATGTTTTGATAGACAATTGAACATTGATATTTTATGGAACTAATGATTTTATTGAATAATTTCAAATTAGAAGTTCCGTATGTTTAAAAAAGAAAAATAATGAATAAAAAATGTTAATCGTCGAAGATTTACAAAGACGAAGATTTTATGAAGCGATTCAAGTTGGGTGTAAAGTGAAGACATTGAAAATTTTTGGAGCATTGAAGATATTGAAGATGTTTAGGTAAAAACAACTTCTTACTTTGATCTTAATGCAACCCGAATTAGCATCATGCACGAAACTTTAAAATGAGTAATCTTATGTGTGTCATTATCGTAAGTGATAAATTCAAGATCCTAAATGATTTTTATAAAGTGTTAAAATCATAAAAATATTTTTGATAAAGTGTTGAATTAACAAAATATTTTTAACGCATAAAATGATAAGTTTCAGGTTAATTCGGTCAAACGATGAAATAGGTCAGTTGACTAACGAAAATAGTAGCTTGAGGGAGTTAAAAAGGAAGCCTAATGACCAATTCGGTCAATCGATGAAATAGGTCGGTCAACTAACAAAAACAGTGCCTTGAATGAAGTTGAAAGAGAACTCATTGACCAAATCGGTCAACCAACCATGAAGGTTGGTCGACCGATAGAAAAGGGTGCAATGGTAAAAAAGTTGACCATTACAAGGGGTTGGTCAATCGACGGCTGCAGACTAGTCAATGTTGGAAAATCCTATGGTTTTGAACGTTGGGAAAGGAGAAATTTTGGGGATTTGAGTATACTACTATTATATGTAATATATCATTAAGATCCTATCAATTTGGTCCATATATTAATTGATTCTTTGAATTGAATTAGTAAAACTACTTCTTATCTTTAAGTTTTTTGAATCTAAAAAGTTTTGGGGGACCAAATTGAGCTTTTCTAAGAGTATTTTAAATGAAATTTGTCTACTTTGATGGTATATGATATATGGGGACATTTTAGGTCTTATCTTTTGAAAACTAACTGTTATAGGCCTGGTTAGAATTTTACTTATAGAGACATGTGTTTTCAAATTTAGTCAATCAAGAACAATCAGTCTTTGCTTAAAAATTGAGTGATTTTTGCTGAGATGGTTTCTAAGAGAATTGTTCTAGAAAGAGTTCTTGATCTGAGTGCGTAAAAGTTTTCATTACTGGTTTTGTTCTTCATTGAGCTATCTTATCTATTTTCGATAAATCCTTGTGAGATCTTTCCAAGTTAATTTAAGTAATTTTTTGAGATTATCTAATTGATTACTTGAGATATTTGTTTTAGAAAAATAGTTTTCCTGATTGAAAATCTTGCATATCTTAAGAAACGATTTTTGCTTGCTGAATCTAATTACATATTATCTATGCTTTAAATTGAATTAAATTAGTTTTGTTTTCCAATGTAAACTATATCACGTAGTATTTGAGACATTAATTGAGTATAATTGTTTTGAGGTGGTAGAAACTTCTGTGAGAATAATATATATATATATATATATATGATGAGAGAGTGGATTAGACATATTTGAGATGATGTCTAATCAGGGTAGTTAGGGTTTGATCTTTAGCCTGTGAAAAATGTTAGGTTTGATCTTTAACCTGTTAAAATGATTATATTTTGATTCTTTTTGTAATAAAATTAAGTTAATCTTTATCCTTGTAAAAAGATAAGGCTTTTCTTGAGCCTATGAAAATAAAAAGTGTAATAATGTAAGAGTGTAAAAGTTTGATTTTGAGTCTGCGAAAAGAATAGTGGATTGCAAAAGTCTTGTGGAGATCTGAGGACAAGACATAGGTAGAGTAGCTTATCGAACCAAGTTAAATCATTGTGTACTACTTTTTATATTTCTGTTGTTTAGGTGTGCACTCAGTTAAATACGTTTTCGTTGTTATCCAAGATAATAAGCAATTAGGGGAAATTGATAACTTGTGTATTTAAAGATTTAATTGTTTAAATTTTTATATCTACCTAATTCACCTCCTCTTGGGTAGATATTTGGGCCAACATATATGAGAATCATCGGTAGTATGAATGGTAGGATCATTCATAGTGGATTGGTTAGATGCAAAGATATTGATATATGAAGTCGTATGATTACAACAGGCATAATCAAAGAATTATAAAGAATTACCTATAATAAATGACAGAGCAGGGGAAAAATTGGTTCTATAATCGAAGAAATATCTTATGAAGATTGAAACCATATCAGTAAGAGAGATGGTAACAACAATAGAGGCATGATCAAAACCCTTTTTGGTAATACGAATGGTTGAGAAAGAACAACCCTTAGACATCGTCGTTGAATGGGATCAACAATATGCAACAAAGTATACTATAAGATATGAATATGGAAAAATCGAGACCACGGATGAATTCAAAATGCTGAAATTATCCAAGATTAGGTCTGTAATTATGAAGAATTGATTGATGAACTCTTGAACCGATCAAACCAAAATGCTGAGCTGAATCAACAGTATAAAATGAACTATACTGTATGATTCAAATTTAACTAAACCAAGACAAAAAATGGATTCAGAAAGCCAAAATTAACCAAGAACTGGTGTCAGATCATCAAGAACCAGTCCAAAAAATGGCTGAATTGGTCAACTGAAATCCCACTTTAAATTGGTCAATAATAGGTGTTGACTAAGGCTAACATGTTGAATGAGTTGTGATGTGGCATGTGAGTTGGCACAAAATGCTGACGTGACAACTGAACCACAATGGGTGCTAACATATCACCTGGCGTGGTACTTTTGATGACGCAGCAGATGACGTGTCGATGTTGTGGTAAGGATTGGTTAGCCTTTTGTGAGGGAGAGTACAATGTGTGATTTCAGTGATTTTGGTGGCGTTGGAATCGTCTTGTTAAGACAAAGGTGATAATATAGTGAGTGTTGATATCGGAGTGACGTTGAGGCCTGTAGCAATCAACGAAGGAAATGGTAGTAGCAGAAGTGTTGGTGGTGTATGGAGGTGCGTTGGAGATATGATAGAGATGATTTTGGTTTTGTTGAACATTATTGGTCCCATTCCAGTAAGTATTCTTTGTCTAGATTAGCACTTAGACTTGTAAAAATATTAGTTGCAATATATTCTCTAGTGTAACGGGAGCGATTTTGACATTTCATAAATGCCATCATATAAGGCTTTAATTTCTAAAGGGGGTACAAGAAGCAACGACAATTGAACCTTTTCATGTAAATAACATATACTGAAAAGCAGACATTGTTTAGATTATTTTGATAATTTTTCATCCTTCCACTGTAATGCCGACCCATAACATCCATTCTACCAAGAGAGTGTCTATTTGAACTTGTATGAACCTCATGATTAATTGGTAGGTTGTCGACATTGTCAAAATATTAATTCTCATAAAAATAATCATTGATATCATTTGTCCTACATTTAATAAATATTAAATTTATTAAAAATATTTCAAGTATATATATTTAAACGATGTCGTATATGTAATTAATATAAAAATAAACTTACCATGCAAATATTTTTTGAAGAAAGAATTGGTTTGTCAATCTCTAAATTTTACAAGAATTAACATATGTATTTTGTAAGTCTTCAGTAATTTGATTCTCGTAAAATTGTTCATGTAGGCACTGCATTTTGTCCCCTTCGTTTTTGCATAATAAAAAATTTCAGGTCTAAATTAAAAATTTGGACAAACTTTAAACTGATATTTAAAGGGAGAAATTTGCGCTATAGATTCATTGTTCAATTTTTCATAACATTTTAATATAAGAAAAATAAAACAAAACTCGACAATTCTGATGAATTGTTGCGAAAATAAAATTTTCGAGTCAAATTGAATTTTATAAAATTTATCTTAGGACCAAATTGATCAAATTGAAAGTAGTTTTAAAATAGATATCACTTTTAATACAACTAATTTCGGTCTTCACCCACCAATTTCTTGAAATTTCACTTTTTACATATACTTTTCATTTTGACCCCAAAAATGATAGTTTTCGCCGATTTCATCAAATTAACAGCCAATTGCACTTTATTTTTCAAAATTGAACATTCTAAACATATGAGGGATATTTTAATTTCATTATTTTCATTTTAACTTCAAGAAAAAACCAAAAAAAATAATTTATTAATAAAGGGTGCCCAAAACACTAATATTACTTTGCGCACACACCCCCGGGAATAAGATGAAGGTTTGATACCTTATTGGGAGTTGAGATAGCTATTTTTGAACATCCCTAGGTCAAATTTAGTGATTTTTGATTGTCAAACATGTTATATCATTTTTAGAGGGAGTAATTTGTACAAAATTGGTGGTAGCTCACCATCAATCGCCATCAGGCCAAATCCAAGGGGTCTGCGCACTCATGAAGGCTCAAACCCATAGTAGTGTAAATAGAGGGCCCATCTTAGCCCCCAAACACACACAAGATCAAAATACTCTTTCTCCCTTGCTCCAGACACTCTTGCAAGTCACTTGATTTCTATACAAAAGCTCTCTAAAAAACTCTCTAGACAAAAACTTTTAAAAAGAGATAAAAGAAGAAGAAGAAAGGGAAAAAAATTAAGAAGAAAAAGAAGGAAAAACCTAAGGAAAAGACTTAATCCCTAAACAAGGTAAGTCCAACTCTATAACTCCTAAAACCTTTATTTTTTTACCACTTTAAAGGACCTAAAAACAACAAAAACATAATAGGACATTCCCAAAAGAATATTTTAAATTTGGTTTATGTTTTTGCATTTACTTTGCATTATTTACTTTCCTGCATTTAAATACCTGTCATTTACTTTCTCACTCCTCGTCTTTTTGCGTCTCAATTTTTAGTCATTTATTTTTTGTCATTTAAATTTTTGTTATTTAATTTTCTTGCTTTGCGCTTTCTGCGCTTTACATTTTGAGATTTACATTTCTATCATTTTCAGAGCTTTACTTTTTTCGTTTTGCGCCTTTTTCGCGCTTAAAATTTCTTACACTTTATATTTCAGTATTTATTTTAAATGGCGGGTTAAAGGAGGCTCTTCCCAAAGGCATTTTTTTTTTAAGTTATGGTTATGTTGGCCCAAAAAAAAAATATGCATTTCATTTTCCTAAAAAAATTGTTGTCCTTATTTTCTTAAGGGTATTTTTTTTTTCCATGACAAGAAGTTTTTACAAACTTTTGTTTCCCTTGAAAGAAGTTATCCTTTCTCTTTCTTCATCTTCTTCTTCTTCTCTTTTTTTTTTTTTTTTTTTTTTTTTAACATTCAAAAGAAATTTCTGTGACATAAGAAACTTCAAAATTTATTTTTCAAAGTGCTTTTCTTTAAAAAAGTATTTTTATAATTCTTAAAAAAAATAAAAATTAACTTGATTTAAACCAAAATTTCTTTATAACAATACTTTTCAAAACTATGTACTATTTTTTTTTTCAATTTTTTTTTAACTTTTTGGATTTTTTTTCATAACAGGAATTTTTTAAAAAAATTTCTTTTATTTTTCAAAGGTTTTCTTCAGAATAAGGTAATTTTTTTTAAAAAAATGTTTTTTTTACTTTAATTCATAAAAAGATTTTTCAAAAATGATTTTTTCCCCAAGATTCTTTATATTAGATGGTAGATCTATGACTGAATGATGATGGAACGATGATTGGATGAAAACTGGATGGCATATCTACGAAGGATAGGGTTTTTGGGAATGAATGAAAGCTGGACTTCTTGAAGGGTGGAGCAAAATCAAAGGAGAAGTACTAAGCAAAGTTCTGGAAAATGGAAAGTACACACACATATATATAATGTAATACCTGAAAATTTATATTTTTAAAAATATTATTTTATATAAATTTAATATTTTTAGAATTATTTGCAAATTTACTGTATAAATAATTTTTGAGAATTGAATGTTAATTTTAAATTGACTTTCAACAGTTTTGGGACTATTGTGTCATTTAAAATATACTTTTAAGAATTTGAGGATATAATTCATATTTTCTTTATGTTAAGGGAGGGATATTGCCTAAATAAATAAATTAGGCCCCGTTTGGTTAGTGTTTCCATTCTAACTCAACCCAACCTAACTTAAAAATTTTGGGATTGATTTTTGGGAACACGTTTGACAAACACAAAACTCAACCCAACTCAACCCAAAAAATAAGAATTGATTTTCAAAATTCTAAGGAAATGAGAAACAAAAAAAAAGTTATTTTTTTTTTTTTGTGCAAAAAAAACTCAACCCAAAATGAGGACGTGCTGGGAATTTATTGAATTGTTAATGAGACTACTTGTTCGAACTTCATCCCACGCATTTTGGAAACCCTTCATTTTTTTGACTTTTCATTCACCGAACTCGTTCTTCTCCTCCTACCCAAGCCATAGGTTACTGTCTGTTTGAAATCGTTCCTTCTCGCCCCCGTCTTCGCCATTCTCCTACTCGTCGTCGTCTTGGCCGTCCATCTCCTCCTTGCAATCGTCTTCGCCGTCGTCTTCCTCGAAATCGCCGGATTCCTTCCTTCGCCGCTCGTTCCTCCTCCTCGCAATCGTCTTTGCTGCTTGTTCTTCCTCGTAATCGTTGTCGTCGTCCTCGCCATCGTCTTCGCCGAACTCGCAGCTGTTGTCATCATCCTAGCTATCGCCCTCATCCTCGCCATTTAGGGTTTCGATTTTATTCACTCTTTAGGGTTTGGTTGCTCGTTCATTCTCAAAATCGATTTCGGTGCTCATTGACGAAATCAATTGTTCGTTCTTGAAATCAAAATCATTGTTCGTTCACAAAATTGAAATCGATTTTGTTACTTGTTAACGAAATCAATTTCGATTCCGTTGTTCGTTCATCAAAATCTCTGTGGAATTCGATTGCCCTGTTCGGTGAAGATGAAGATGAAAGAAGAGAAAAGAAGAAAAAGAAAAAAGAAGAAAAAAAATTAAAAAATAAAAGGAAATAAAAAAAATAAATTGTGAGGAAATAATTCTAGAATAATGTCATTACCAAACACGATTATTTTTCCGGCACAAAAAATATTTGTTGTTATGAAACACAATTCTGTTCGCAATAAGAAATAAAATTTTCAACTCAATTCAATCCAACCCATCTCAGTTGGGTTGAGAAAAATGAGAACACTAACCAAATGACACCTTAGCGATCACAATTTGTTTCCTTCACATTGAAGGAAACAAAAAGTATTATATATGTATGTGTATGTAAAGTCTAGTGGTCATTATTAGTATATGTATCATCATTATTATTATTAACATCACTATTTATACACATTACACGTGTTATATATATATATAAGATTTACTAATGATCATTAGCCTTTAAGGATTAGTTGGGCCGCATAACAAAGAGGGGAAGGGAACTCATCACTTTTCCAGAATAATCAGTTTAGTTATTGTTTAATTGCAAAGGATTCTAAGTGTTTTTGATAATTTCGATTTCGGTTCGGATTTCGACTAAAAATTTTAGATAGAATTTCTAACTCTTCTAATATATGTATTTAATTTTTCTATTGTGAGATTTACGTTGTCATTGTTATCGGATTATAGTTGTTAATTTCTATGAAATAATTATTATTAGGGGCATGCACCATTTAGTCCCAAAATACAAAAGAAATTACCAATTACTCCCATTACTTTTTTTTTGGCACCAATAACTCCTTTTATCTTTTTTTTTTCTGACCAAAATACCCCTCATATGAATATTGAATGTAACATTTAACAACTGTAAGTGTTGAATGTAACATCAACTGTTTATTTATTTTTTACTGATGTTATATTTTTCTGACTAATATACCCCTCATGTGGATGTTGAATGTAACATCAATTTTTTTTTTTTTTTTTTTTTTTATGATGCTATATTTTTTCTGACCAAAATACCACTCATGTAGATGTTGAATGTAATATTCAAAACCTATGGGTATTGAATGTAACATCAAATTTATTTATTTATTTATTTATTTATTATTATTATTATTATTATTATTATATTTTCTGACCAATATACCCCTCATGTGGATGTTGAATGTAACATCAATTATGTTTTTTATTTTTATTTTATTTTATATGATATTATCTTTTTCTGACCAAAATACAACTCATGTGGATGTTGAATATAACATTCAACACCTGTGGATGTTGAATGTAACATCCATTGTTATCTTATTTTTGTATGCAGAGTAAAATTCATATGATATTACATTGAACACCTGTGGATATTACATTCAACACTTGTAAATGTTAAATATAATATCAATTGTTCTCTTGTTTTACGTCACGTTTGGTAACGATTTTATCCTAAAATAAGTTTTTTTTTTTTTTGGAAGATATAGAAAGTGACAAAAAGTCATAAAGGGTCTGTTGCCTTTAGTTATTAATGTTCCGTCATTATAGGTCTTGGTTAATTAACTTAATTTTAACATATGAAGTATTTCAACAAAACCTTTCACTGGCTTTTATTCCGAACGACCATTCACCTAAATGAGGTTTGCTCGTGGCTAGCTCAAAACTTTTTTGGCTCTAGTTCAATGCTCCAAATTTTAAACAATCACAACCAACGCACGCAAAAAAAAAAAAAAAAAAAAAAAAAAAAGAAAGAGGAAAAAAAAAAGAGAAAAAACCAAACAAACAATACACTCCATTTTTACTGTTTCATGATTCTTAGTGGAAATGGAGTTTGTGTTGGTTTTTATTTAGACATGTGAATTAAGTTTTCTCGAAAAGAATCCTGAAAAATATGCATTAGAATCACATAAAATGTATCATTGAAGTTTGACCAAAATTTCTCTTTGGTATTTACAGTTTCAATTTGAACATATTAACATATTAGGTGGCGTTTGATTAATGCAACTTACCTATAGTAAGTAAAGTGAGATTGGGTTAATGCCGTGTTAGTCGTGGATATAGGATATGTTATTGAATTGAAAAGATTGTCTTAAAAGTGTTTACTGTTTTCTATATAAATTATCAAATTATATTTTCGTATTACATTGAAAAAAAAAATATTGATGAAAATGAACAGTTTTATGATGTTAAATGGATCAAGTAATATTTGAAAAGTGGAAAAATTATTTTTATTATCCTATTATGCCATAGTCATTTCGTTCGGAGCACATGTCCTGCGAGATGTGGTTGGTCTTTATAAGAAGGCATATCTTGTAGGACGTTGTTGTTATGACCTGACAGGAGGGCAAGTCCTACAGGTAATTGACTATGTTGTTGATATGTTGAGACGTGATAGGAGGGCCAGTCCTATAGGTAGTTGATTATGTTGTTGATATGATAGTTTATACCATTATACACATTACACGTATTATACATATTATATATATATATATAAGATTTACTAATAATCATCCGCCTTTACGGATTAGCTGGGCCGCATAACAGAGAGGGCAATGCAACTCACCCCTTTTCCTGAATAATCAATTTAGTTATTGTTTAATTGCAAAGGATTATAAGCGTTTTTGAGTATTCCGATTCCGGTTCGGATTTCAACTTTGAATTTCAGATAGAATTTCGAACTCTTCTAATATATGTATTTAATTTATCTATTGTGAGATTTATGTTGTCATTGTCACGTCGGATTATAGTTGTTAATTCCCATGAAATAGTTATGATTATGTGAAAATTATGTGAAAAATCATACCTATGTGTTTTATTTGTTGTATTAATTAGATACACGTATTAGTGAGGTTGAAATTCTACTGAGCGTTAACTCACAATTCTATAGTTTTGATTGCAGGGCCGGTGAGAGTGAAATGACATCAGGAATTATATTAGAAATTCTATTTGTAAAAATTGTATTTATTATTTACTATTGTAAAACTGAATCGATAAATTCGATAATCAAAATTATATTTGAATTTTTAATTATTATAAACCTGGGCCCGAACTCTTATAATTATGGGCTTGTTATTGAATTATTTTATAATATAAGCTGATTATAACCTATATAAACTGTCACGTTCAGTAGGTATTTTTATCTAATTTAGATTTGAATATATTAGATTATAAGTGAACTCTTATAATTAAATATACTATAATGTGGGCCGCCATGTTTATATATATATATATAGACTTCAGTATTTATAAGTTAAACATATTTAGATATAATGAATATTTTACACGCTATATGTGAGAGTTTTGATTATATAGGTGTAATAGACAGTATGTACCCCTATTTCATATAGTAGTAATATATTCAGGTATTTATCCAAAATATCAGATATGAATAATTAAATAATTAATTATCACTGTAGTTTATAAAAATTCTTAGATTTTTTAAAAATAAAATATTGATTGTTCGGTTTTAGTTTTAATTCTGCAAGGAGAGAAACCGCGTGGTGGCCCTAGAAAACCGGATCGTTACATATGAACACTCAAAACAACGTTGTTTTGAGTGGTTCATTTCAGTTTAAACCTAACAATCAACTACTTGAAACCGAAAACCGAACAATTTGTTGCGGGTTTTTTTTCCCCAGACTAGAATTGAACTGTGTAGTGCTTTAATAGGCGGTTTAATTTTTATTTTTTAAGTCGATTTCTCTCAATTTTTCGGTTCGGTTAGTTTTTAGCACAACCCTAAGTAAAACAATGAGAATATAACTAATTGATTTAACATTTTCGTATTTTTATCTAGGTATAGTAACTTATGGGATAAATTTCACATAGAACCATTATAGTTAGATCGAATTGCATTTTGCATGCACCCCTGTGGTATTTTCATCACCATTTACACCCCTTGTACTTAATACTTAAGTGTAATGATTAAGTTTTTCGTTAACTTTAATGGTTAACGGGTAAAAGTCAACTAAAATATATTAATTGTTATTAAACGATATTTATACCCTTCAAAGATTTCAATAGAGACTATTTTTATGCAATTCAAAACTTGGGGGGTTACTGTGTATTTGTTTTTTTTTTTTTTTTTTTTTTTTATATATCTTCATCTTCTTTCTCTTGCTTGGACAACAACGACGCGGTGGTTCATCTCGGGCGAGACGCTCTCTCTCTTCGGCGAAGCCTCTGTCTCCCCTCTCAACCTTTGAAATATATATATATATATATATATATATATATATATATATATATATAGTATAATAGAGAAAGAGAGAGAGAGAGAAGATGAGAGAAGAGAGAAAGATAAATTGAGCAAGGGAGAAGGATTGGTGGTGGCAGAATGTGGTGTTCGTTGTAGGTGTGGCGACGGTGGTCACTCGGTTTGCCGTTGCCGGTTGATCAGTTCACCGATGTTAGAGCAGGTGTGGGGAGGGGAAGACATGAAAAAGGGAGGAGGGGAAGACATGAAAAAGGGATTGGAAGAGGGTCAAAATTATTTTGAACTTTTAAGTTTAGATTTTTTTTTTCTTTTCAAATAGATCCTATTGTATTAGGTAAAATAAAATAAAAAAGTTATCGTTTTTTTTCAAGTTAAATGATAAAAATACCCTTAGGTACCTGTTAAATTGTTAATCGTTGTACTTAAGCCCTAAGCACATGGGTGTAAATAGTGACGAGAATACCATAGGAGTGCAAAGTGCAATTCAATCTAATCATAGGGGTGCAAAGTAAAATTAATTTTTTTTTTTTTTGGGTTAATTTCATTTTGCACCTCTGTGGTTAGACCAAATTTCACTTTGTACCCTTGTGTTATTTTTGTTATCACTTATATCATCTGTACTTAAGACTTGAATGTAACAGTTACCCCCAACACACCATTTCCCTGGTTCATTTTTGGCGATGGGTACACATAACAACTCTCCCCCCCCCTTCCTCTCTCTCTCTCTCTCTCTCTCTCTCTCTTATATATATATATATATATATATATACTAAAAGTGGAAGAAAATAGCTGAGAATGAACGAGAACTTAGAACCGGTCATTTTTTCACTCCTCTTGATTCCCGGCTAAAGTTCTACCACAATCAATTTGGTTCATCCATCATCCGATTCTTCCTCATCAATGAATTTAATTTGTTGCCCTCATCAATCCATACTCCTCCATCAATTTCTTCACTCATTCATTGAAGCCCTCATTGATTGCTCCATCTCAACCTATCGTTTCGATTCATCACCTTCTTCCCGGCCATTTTACGCTCCACTGCAATCAATGATCCGTTCTTGCTAGTTTGATAATCGCCACTTATAGCTCCCAAATTTTTGTTTGCAACTCCAATTAATGGTTCTTCATTGTCTACTCAAATCTCCGATGTTGCACTTTTTCAACCTCGGTTATAAACACAAGAATCAACCTTGCATTCCGATTTGGAATCACCACTTACTACTCCCAAATCACCCTTCTTCAATTAATCAAACCCTTTTTATAAATCTATAAACCCTAAACCCAAATTTTTGTCTTTGATTTTGTTTCATTTCTTTGTGATTTTAGGTATCATCAATTGATAGAGGAAATTTTCACTTACAGTTTCCTCAAGGTAATACCTTTCTTTGTATTTTTAAGCTTTAAAACACTAGAATGATGCAATTAATCATTGCTTTTACTTCATGCAATTATTTGGGAATTTTCTAGAAATTTCATTGATTTTTGAATTGGGTATTTGGATTTTGATTAATCGGCACACATTTATGTAGATGACTTTGATTTAGATATAAAATGTCAGAGCTTTGGGTTAAAAATTCATTTAATTTCAAATAATGAATATATATATATATATATATATATATATATATATATATATATATATATATATATATCTGTGTGTGTGTACACATATACAGGAAATTCTAAAAAATTTCATTGATTTTCGAATAGGGTATTTTCGAATAGGGTATTTCGATTTTTGGTTAATGGTATGCTTACGGTATACTCAAGGTCAAAAGCCATTACCATTATCAATTTCCTTAGCTCTCCATTGATTGTGCCCTTTACCATCATTAATGATGTGTTCCTCCCAACAACAAATTGGCATTTAAATTGCCAACTCAATCTCCCAATCTCCCAAGCTCCCGTTTCATATACTCGTTGCCTCCTACAATCAATGAACCATTTCTCACTTGCACTCTGCCGTTTCAAATCGTATATTCCACCTTCTAAACTGTATTTTAATGATTATCAACACATAAATTGTGTTTGCTTTCCCTATCAATTATGCAACTAAATATTGCTACTGAAGGAAATTATTTTCTGTTGACATTTGCCAATACAAACATAGTACTAGGTAAGTGATACAAAACTTTATCACATGGTTTCTTATTAACTAATGCTCCTTATATGTTAGATGAAATGTTGCTTATAACTCATAATCACAATAAAACTAAATTAAATAATAAGATAAAATATACATGATTATTAGGACATAACAATAAAAAACAGTAATTAAATATGTACCTGTTTAGGTCATCGCAGAAGATTGAATTTATTACAATGGATTATTAATTAGGTCTTTCTTCCTATGATCTAGATTTTGTGGTTGTGGCTCTTAATGAGAAGAAACCCTTAATCTAGACTAGGGAAAAGACCTAGTTATATATACCAGGGTTTCTCGTTGGGCCCTCCCATAACGAGTTTCAACAAAATTCTAAACCTACACTTACTACTTAAGTATACTTCTACATAAAAGACACCACAACCCAAATCAAAATATGATCACTAATTATTTGAACTGCTTAAATAATAGACTATCCATTACTTTTTTTTTTTTTTGTAAAACAATTTATTCAATTAATGTTAGCTGATAAATTTTCTAACATTATTCTACTTGGGCTACATTAATTGAATAAATTTAATTTTGAAAACAAGACTCTCGGGCTAATAACAGAAAAACATTATTTTTGTGTGGCCATATTTTTTTTTTTTGTAAAGAAATTATAGTCTATAAGTAGCATTTTGATAAACTTATCCGGTCCAACATGATCTTAATATTCGATTAAGATAGTCTATGTATTAATCTCACCAAACATAAGACATTTCATACTCACAAATACGTATAACCATATCGAAATGGATCGTAAACCCAGTAGAACATGTGATCATTATCAATATTCATTATTCTTATTGGTCCTCATTACAATTTCTCAACAAAATACAATTACTGCAATTTCTCAACAAAATAAAATTTCTAATTGCAATTTCTCAACAATATAAAATTTTTTGACTTTAACAAGTCATCTGTCACTAACAATACATCATGAGATTTCAAAATAGTGATTTGTGACAACCAAAAGTATTCAAATGTAATTCTTAAGGCACAATATCTTAAGATACCATATTGTATAATCAATTCAAATAATATGATATGTAATAATATAATATGCAATAATGATGATCATTAAATAGATTACAATTTTACAAAAAACATAACAATAGCGGTCACAACAGAATCAACGAAATAAAGGAAAATATGAAAGCTCCCACTAAACCAGAGAATCAAAAGACTCAATGATACTCATATTCACAACATGTTACTTGAACGTCATGGGCCTTAAACCTTTGGTTAAAGGATCAGTAAGCATGGACTCAGTTCTTATATGCTCGATTACGACATCTCCCTTCTTTACTAAGTCATTGATTATGAGGTACTTAATTTCCATATGCTTGGAACCCGTACTGATCTTATTGTTCTTGGAGTAGAACACATTTGCATTATTGTCACAATAAATCACAATGGGTCGAGAGATGGAATCAATAACTCGCAGCTCCGAGATCAGATTTCGTAGCCAAACAACTTGAGAGAATGCACCATAACAAACTACAAATTCAACATACATAGTTGCTGATACAATATGCTCTATTTGACACTTTTCCATGAAATGGCTCCACCAGTTAGAACAAAAATATATCTTGAAGTAGATTTGCGATCGTCTGAACAACCACCAAAATCAGAATCTGAGTACCCAATTAATTCGATATTATCAACCCTCTTATACACAAACATAAAATCCTTCGTTCTTTGTAGATATCTCATTACTTTCTTTGTAGCAACCTGGTGATCATGCCTAGGGTTCGACAAATATCTACCAAGAATATTAACAATGAAGGCGATATCAGGTCTTGTACATACTTGTGCATACATCAGGCTACCAATTGCACTGGCATAAGGAACAACCTTCATGACATCTTTTTGTAAGTAATTCTTTGGACATTGTTTATCATTGAGTTTATCTCCTCTCAAAACAGGTACACACATGCCTTGCACGTCTGCATATTGAACCTTTTAAGCACACGATTGATATGAGCTCTCTATGATAGTCCGAGAATGTTTCGAGATCTATCATGATAAATCTCAATACCCAAAATAAAGGATGTTTCTCTGAGAATCATGAAAATGAACTTGCTCTCACTGATTTTCATATAGATGCACTGATCAAACTTTTTTTCTATAAAACCAAAATATGTCACAATTTTGTCAAATTTTAAGTACCACTATCGAGAAGCTTACTTGAGACCATAAGTAGACCTTTTTAATCTACAAACCATGTTTTTCCTTTCTATTTTCCTTAAATATTTCAGGCTGTGACATGCAGACTTCCTTACTCAAATCTCCATTGAGAAAAACTGTCTTGACATCCATTTGGTAAAGCTCTGGTCAAAATGAGCTACCAATACCATAATTAGCCTAAAGGAATCTTTGGTGGAAACTAGTGAAAATGTATCTGTGAAATCAACGCCTTCTCGCTATGTATACCCTTTAGCAACCAATCGGGCCTTGAATCTTTCAAAACTCCCTTTGTTGTCTCCCTTGGTCTTGAATACCCATTTCCATTCAATGGGTTTATATCCCTTGGGAAGATCAATAAGTTCCCAAACATCATTGCCTGATATAGATTGCATCACATCTCCCATGATAATTAGCTATTTATTTGTCTGATCGCCATTGAGCGCTTCAATATAAGTAGTCGGGTTCATTTCTTCTCCAATATTATATTCTCACCCTCCAAGGTAAACATAGTAGTTGATAAGTGAAATTTATCTATCTATTTCCAAACCGAATTTGGTAGTTTTTGAGTTATCATGTTACATTTTTATTTTTATTTATTTATTTTTGTTCAAAGCAGGGGTTAAGAGAGAAAAATGTCAAAAAATGAGAAAAGCGATGGAAAAACAATAAAAAGAATCAAAGTTTAAAAGTAGAAAATCCACTGCTGCAGTGGTTAGCCTACAGCTGCAGCGGTGAAATAACAAAGAGTTCCCTAAGTTTCTAATTGCTCACCACTGCAATGGTGAAATGGAAGAAATCCTACTGATATACCCACCGCTGTAACGGTGAAACCCACCACTGCAGCGGTGAAGTCCCTAGTGGTAAAGTGTTTTTAGGAAATTTCCTAGATATTTTGTTTGTTCTATTTTTGTTCCCAATTCGTTCCCACTTATATTAGAACATTTTAGGTAGTATTTTTGAGTGTTCTAAGAAGGTCTCTCAACCAACCAAAGAGGAGGAACACAATTGGAGAAGAGGAAACAAGATCAAAGCGATTTTTACGTACGCCACCTTTAGATAACGACTATTTTCCCTTGTTTCTCTCTTTACTCTTAATTCGTTTTTGGTTGTTTGAACATATATATATGGATTATTGTTGAATATATGGTTATGACCAAGGACTAAACACTGATTATCTATGGGATTGATGTAGTTTACTAATATACGTTGTTTGAGTAAATCATGTCTCGTTAACAGTTGTTTATCTTTATTCAATTGTGTTTACTAATCAAGTACCTCCATAATATGCTTGTTATGATATTGTGGTTGATTTGAGAATATGAAATTTGACACTTGGGAGAGGTAACCCCGGATTCGGACTAGGATTTAAACATAACGTAATGATCTAATGATCCGGGAGGCCGTTAAAAAGTATGCAATCTGTGAGGTTGGGGAGAGACTCATGTGACCAAGTGTCATATAGACGCTCGAGTGGGACTTCAGCGTTGACGCGAAGTCACATATTCATTCACTTTACACTCGGGAGAAGTTGTGAGTGAGTTTTCGATACCTAAATTGTCGGATGGATTTGAACACTGTTAATGTAAACTAGATTGGATCAAAAAAGTATAAGTAAACAAATATAATCCCTAGATTATCTATTCCCATATAATATATTTAGTATTATAGTTTAATTAATTGTTAATTTAGTATATTATTTATTAAAACAAAAAACCAATTTTTATTGCCTAAATAAAGTTCGGTTATGATAATCGTAATACTCAATGACCATCTAATCCAATCCCTGTGGATACGACAACCTTTACTCTTCCCACTCTACTAAAACTTGACCCGTACATTTGCGGTTAAAGTATCGACGTAATATTCCGCTACCAAGTTTTTGGCGCCGTTGCCTGGAATTGGTTTTTAGATTATTGTTGATATTGTGAGTAAGTAACTTGATTTTAATTTAGGTATTTATTTTTTTTATAATTTTTGTTTGTAGTTTTGTTTCTTTTGCCAGCTACTTGAAGATGTTAGATCAACATGTGCTATTGCATTTCTTTCAACGGGATTCTAAGCTGTTTTATTATACTTGGTATTGATATAAGGAGTTTCTCATCCGATTCCCAAACCATCGTTTCCCGAGGGAGTGTCAACTACTGAACTTCCTCTATGGGTTACTAGCTGCAATAAGAAATTTGGTTGAAGGAGGAAATGGTACCACCTCTTTCGAAGAACTAATCGCGGACGAAGCCTATTGGTTATTGGAAAACATGACAGAGTTTGATTATCAGAGTTGGGATTATTCAACAAGCTACCAAAGCTTGAGGGATAGTACCACCGTTTCGGCGCCATGGATTGACATCCCGGGCCAACAGGAGGAGTCTTTCCCTGGAAGAAATATTTGCTGAATTTATAGGAGAGACTTAGGCTTTCTAGAGGGAGACGAATGATCGTCTCAACGAGCATGAGGTTCGCCTTGACAATATTGAGACGACCTGCGCCAAAATTGATACGACCGTAACTTTTATTTAGACGAAAATTGGTCAGCTTATTTTCTATATTGAGGCCGAGTCAGAAGTGGTGGCACTGAGTGAATCACACGCCACATTTATTGAAAGCCACCATGAGAAACCGGATACAAGCAGGACAAACTTTAGTTCGTACATTGAAGATGATTCGAAAGAGGACGAGGCTCAAGAATTGTTCGTAGATGATAAATGAGAAGATAATTTTGAGTACTCACCTCTTGAGATCCATGTTGTGATGCCACACCTGATCCAAGACGATCATATCTATGAGGATCCGATGTGGCTCGCCTATCCTCTCCACTTCCAACTCCGTTCATCCAGGGCAATTGATAGGTTTGATCTACTTACATATTTCTAAATCAGGTATGTAGGGCATAAATATAGGAAATTGGAGCGAAAACGATGAGATCGAACAAAAGCGAGTCGAAGTTACAGTGGATAAACAAGCTCGGAGGCTAAAATATGAAACAGGCCCACCGCCTAGGCGTCCAGACCACTGCCTAGGCGGTGAAGAAGCTGAGAAAAGAGAAAATGTTACTGATGGACCACAGCCTAGGCGAAGATTCCTTCGCTAGGCAGAAATCCGGCAGAGAACGAAGATGGGTTACTGACAACCGATCGCCTAAGCGGAGAAATCCACCTCCTAGGCGAAAATCCAACAGAATGTTCTTCCATGTCCACCACCTATTTCACTGCTTAGGCGATCAGCCGAACATACCTAACTCTGCCTAGGCGAAGAATCCACCGCCTAGGCGAAAATCCCCTGCACAGTCTTGAGATATTTTTAGGATATTTTAGCTATAAATACCCCATCTCCTCCCCCTTCTTTGCTCTCTCTTGCTCTCATGCATTTTTGAGCCCCTTAGGCTATATCTAAGGGTATATTTAGGAGTTTTAGAGTTGGAGCTCACATTCCGAAGTAGAGAAGACGGCGAATCGATCGTTGAGCGTTCTTAGCGGTTTATCTTCGGACGAGGCTAAATTCTTCGATTGTTTTTCCTTTTTTCTTTATCTTAGGATCATGTGATCATGTTTAGCTCAATTTATATGTTTATGTGGCCATGTCCATGAGTTAAATACGGATTGTAGTAGGGATTAATAGTATATTTATAAATATGTTTGTTTGGATGATTTCGGTGTTGCGTTTATGTTTGTTCTTCGTAGTTTGATTGTATTTATCGTATTTTTTGTTTATTATGCTTAGAATGGTAAATGGAGAATATGAGATTTTGAAAAATCCCGGATTCGGATTAGGGTAAACAAACGCTACGATTCTATAACCTGGTCGGGGTTTGAATCGTAGACAATCGATGACGTTGGGGCAAGACTCACATGACAGAGGGTCATTATGACGTTGAGGGGGACTTCTTCGTTGGCTCGAAGTTGCGTTATATCCCTCGTCTTACACTTGGGAGAGGTGGCGAGGGAGTTTTAGAACGGAGATTGTCGATAGGGTAAATACAACGCGACGATCCAATAACCCGGGAGGGAGTTGGATTGTGTGGAATCAATGACGCTGGGCGAGACTCATGTGACCTAGGGTCATTAAGACGTTGAGGAGGACTAATTCGTTGACTCGAAGTTATGTATTCCCCCGTCTTACACTCGTAAGAGGTAGTGGTGGAGTTTACGTACCAAGATTATCAAATAGGTCGAACACCATAAACGTGAGTAAATCAAGATCGAACACGTATTTGTAAACACATTAATCCCTAGGCAATTCTTGACCCTAAAATATATTAGCATATTAGTGTAGTTAATTTAGGTTATATTAGTATTAGTTTAATTAATTAAATACATTTATTTTTCGCCTAGATAAAGTTAGGTCACGACAAACGCGGTATTCGATAGTAACGACACCAATCCCTGTGGATACGATAACCCGATCTTAATGATCACACTATACTAAAACTTAAACCTTGTATACTTGCGAGTGTAAGTAGTGGCGTATTTTACACCCTACCAGCAACCAAGAACATATACTGGAGCAGAGTCGAGTTGAAAGTATAGGCCAAACAATGCCAAATCTCGCCAGTCTTGAGGGCATTCTGAACCAAGACCCATACATATTGTTGTATGACACATACTATGGGTGGAAGTCACTCTTAGACGAGCCCTTCTCTGTGTCAGGCCGAGGACAATAAACTAAGCGCTTCTTGGGAGACAACCCAACTTTTCAGAATAAATTAGATCCATCACCACCGACTTCATTCGGAGGCGAGATTGTCTCGCCTCCTAGGTACGTGTTCTAAACCCCCTTTATTGGCATGCTATATTTCAATTGTTGAGAACGATGATTGGGTCACTATGGACACTGCCCATTTTAAGTTTGGGGGTGATGTGTAGTATGCTATTATGTTTTATTGTTGTTAGTTATATAGTTTAAATGTTTTATTGTTTAACTGTATGCATGCTTGTTTAGTTTAGTGTTAGTATGTTTATGTTTGTAGTATGTTTGTTGTTGTTGTGTACTGGGTTTTGTAGTTCATCTGGGCCATTACCCGATGATGATATTATCCCCTGGTTAATTTTCGAGGTTAGGGGTGATGCCCATTCATATGTGTTCTGTGTGATTGACGTTTTGTTGTGGTAAAAGTTATCGTGGATCTTAATCTGCACAAGCACTTAAACTCAATATACTATCTATCCAATTGATTTGACGCTGATTATCCATTAGCCAAGTTCATGACAATAGAGATTCTAGAACTTGATTTGGGAAATATTTGAGGTGAAATCCTAGGCGAGGTAATTAAGGAGATATGATTTAGGCATTCATTTTAATCGCTTGAGCCTTTGAAGCTCACCATGTAATATCATTTATCCCTCATTATCCTGTCGAAGCCTGTTAGCCGTTTCAATTCTGAACACATAACAAATGCCTTGGCCAATTGAATTTTTTCCAAACCTTTATCGCTAAACCTAAGGTACAATTTGAGTGAAATCAAGTTAGCATTTATTTATGCTACTTGAAGTGAGCGGTTGGGTTTTGGGTGAACTATTGATTGGTTCGGTATTCGAGTACTTACTTGTCATTTTTATACCGTATTTCCATACCCGTCAAATTGGAACAAATCAAATAAGTTTGGGGGTATATTTGTGAAAAAAAAAGAAAAAGAAAAAGAATAAATATAGTTTTATTTTTGCTTTGTCTTGACAAGTGAGTACTACGTTTTTAAATATAAGTTCAGGGTTGTTTTGAATTGATCTGTGTGGGGTTACGAGTGTGATTAAGGTAAGCATTGTGCCTTGGGTATTGTTAAGTTAATAATGTTAACCTGTTTTTATATTCCTGATATACCCTTGACCATTTTCCAAAAACTGAACCAAGTCTTATTGATATTTTTGAATTTCCAAACCTACATTAGTAGAGAGTGGAACCTAGTCTGGTATAAGGATTTTCTATACCTTTTTGGTTTTAGTCATGAACTCTGTTGGTGGATAATCTAATCCAGTCTGTGGATGGTTGTATGATTGAGTTTTTGTACATACACTTGAACAGGATCTAGAATGGCGATTACTGCAATTGAATGTTGAAATTATAGAACACTACATGATGCGTTTTACTCTTGAAATCGATATGATTGGGGGCCGATGAGAGAAATTTTTTTGGTCGTCAGATGAATTTCAAAACTTACACGTTAATTTTTTTTAGTTCGTTTGTGTTTTTCATTTTTAGTGATTAAATTGGTTAATAGTTGTGGTAGTTTATTTTATTGCATGGGTGTTTTGCTCAAAGACTAGCAAAATTCCAAATTTGGGGATATTTGATAGGTGAAATTTATCTATCTATTTTCAAACCAAATTTTGTAGTTTTCGAGTATTCTTATTATGTTTTTATTTATTTTTGTTCAAAGTAGGGGTTAGGAGCGAAAACGGTCGAAAAACAAGGAAAGCAATGGAAAAACGATGAAAATGATCAAAGTTTAAAATGAACAAATCCACCATTGTAGCAGTAAAACAATAGAGAGTTCCCTAAGTTTTTGATCGCCCACCGCTGAAGCGGTGAGATCCACCGTTGCAGCGGTAAAACGGATGAAAGCCTATCGACATGCCCATTGCTGCAGCGGTGAAGCCCTTAGCTGTAAAGTATTTTTAGTATATTTTCTAGATATTTTGTTTGTTCCCAATTCGTTCCTACTTACCTTAGAACATTTTAGGCAGTATTTTTGAGTATTCTAAGAAGGGCTCTTAACTAACCAAAGAGGAGGAACACAATTGGAGAAGAAGAAATAAGATCGGAGCAATTTTTACGGACGCCACCTTCAGATAACGGCTGTTGGCCTAGTGAGCTACCCAAGAGGGGAGGTGAATTGAGTAGATAAAAAATTATTAGAGAAAAATACTTCAAAAATTCAAACAATTAATTTTATCCTAAAATTAATTATTATATTTACAGCAGCGAATATGTGTTATCAACTAGATGCACACTAAATAATAATATAAGTAAAATAAATAAGACAGCACACCACGATATATCTTAGTTCACCAAGGTACTATTAGCTAATCCAGTCCTTCGAGTCCCACGGAGATTTGCATCCACTAAACTCAAGATCCCTTTAAAGGTAAGAACCAAACACTCACAAAGATTCTTTTCACAAGCTCAGAATCAACCTTTACAAATTCTTTTTCCCAAGTTCAGGAATAACCTCTACTTTTTACAGGCTCAAGAATAACCTAATTCTTTTTATACCTTAAGCTAAAGAATCAAAACTTCACAGAAACACTTCAACTATCATTTTCCCAGATAAGAATAGAACCTTTACAAAATCACTCACAAATTTAATCAATGAAGAATTAACACCTCAATCTATTTATCGGAAGAGATTGAAACCAAGCTACCCCTGATTAGATACTCCTAGTAGTACCTAATCCGCACACAACTCACTAATTTCAAGAAATTGATAAGTTCTTCCCATTTGGAACTTCTACCATCTCAAATCAATTTAAACTAGATTAATGTACTGATAATTATTAGTGATAGAATTAAGTGAGGGAACAAAAATCTGATTATAAAAATAATGTGGGTAGTACAAAATTGACCACGTAATCAGATTAATTTACAAACTGTTTTGAAAGAATTTTTATGTTATTTAAAGTTAAGAAAACGATTTTATCAAGATCTTATCAAGAAAACAAATATAGAAAAATAAATATAAAGTAAATATTAATAGCTTGGAAATATCTCACCCCAATAATACCGAAAAATTATAGATTGGAACGCTAGATAGCTTAACTCGGTGACGCTTACACAATCAACGCTTTAACTCAAGAACTCAATAATTAATCTCATAATTTGATCTCTTAAAATAATATCAGAATGATTACTCTTATAAAAGTTTATGAACTGAATAGGTTTTGATATTGATGGATTGGGATCACTCATAAGTGAAAAAACGCAGGTCTATAAATAAGGAATTGAAACAAGTTCTCCAACGACTAGTTCCTATTTGTTATAACATTTAATTGCTCTTATAAACCCCTTATATCATTAAGACTTCATCCTGGTCCAAATCACTTAATTATGGCTTTTAAACTTCTCAATTAAGTCCCCTAAATATTTCTCAATCACAATTAAATAGGATAGAAAGAATTACATGTACCAAATTGAGAAATATTCAAACTTAATGAACCATATCTATAGGAATATCATAATATATATTGCATATCTCAAATAATATCAAATCCCTAAAATATCTCTCAGATCTTAACCATAAAATGGCTAGTAACGACTACATTTAGAATAAAATTCGAAATTCCACAAAATCCGAAAACAGTGCCATAAGTCGAATGACTAAGAGTCACCGGTCGACTGATCGATTTAGGATGTAGCCAAGTCAAAAACTCTTTGCCATCAGTCATTCTATCTGTCGACCTAGAGATTCAGAGAGTTTCATTTTTGGTCATAGGTCAACCTCCTTATCGACTTATCGATTCAGAGAGTTCATCATTTAAGCTCAGGTCGACCTAACTGTCGACCGAGAGATTCAATAACTTCATATTCTTATGTATCAGTTGACTTACCTGTCGACCGAGAGATTCAACAACTTCATATTCTTATGCATCGGTCGACTTACCTGTAGACTTACCAATGCTGAAATCCTTTCCTTAATTCGTTTTTGAATTCATTGTCATTGACGTTTTTGCCCCTTTAACCGATTTCTTTTCTCGGTTAGTTCCACTAATTTCTTAAATTTAATTTTAATTAATTATCAATATTTCTTTTTCAATTTCATATAGGAGTAAATAATTTAACTAATTAGGATCCTATAAAAAACACACATATTTATAAAAATCATTTTGTGTCATGTATGATCCTAATTAGGATATTAAGAGTTGAAATTTAACTTGAGTTATTTTTCCTAGGTTCTTCAACTTCTTTAACCTTTTAATCTTTCATCATCTTTGTCATCATCTTTTAGTATCCATTCATTACTTGTCATTATATCTTCATCATTGGAACTAATAAATTGAAACACTTAATCAAACCATTAGTTCCATAAAAAATATCAACATTTAATTGTTCATCAAAATCTTAGGATCAACAATGGCTATTCTCCCTTGTTTATCTCTTTATTCTTAACTTGTTTTTGGTTGTTTGAACATGTATATATGGATTATTGTTGAATATATGGTTATGGCTAAGTGCTAAACACTGATTATCTATGGGATTGATGTAGTTTACTAATATACGTTATTTGAGTATATCATATTTCGTTAACGGTTATTTATCTTTATTCGATTGTGTTTACTGTTCTTTTACCTCTATAATATGCTTGTTATGATATTGTGGTAGATTTGAGAATATGGGGTTTGACAATTGGGAGAGGTAACCTCGGATTCGAACTAGGGTTTAAACACAACGTAACGATCTAATGACCCGGGAGGGCGTTAGAAATTATGCAATCCGTGAGGTTGGGCGAGACTCATGTGACCAAGTGTCTTATAGATGCTCGGGAGGGACTTCAGCATTAACGCAAAATCACGTATTCATTCACTTTACACTCGGGAGAGGTAGTGAGTGAGTTTTCGATACCTAGATTGTCGTATAAATTTGAACACCGTTAATGTAAACTAGATTGGATCAAACACGTATAAGTAAATGAAGTTAATCCCTAGATAATCTATTCCCATATAATATATTTAGTATTATAGTTTAATTAATTGTTAATTTAGTATATTATTTATTAAAACAAAAATTCAATTTTTACCGCCTAAATAAAGTTCGGTTATGATAATCGCGGTACTCAACGACCGTCTAATCCAATCAATGTCGATACGACAACACTTACTCTTCTCACTCTACTAAAATTTGACCTGTACACTTGCAGTGAAAGTAGCGACGTAATATTCCGCTACCATATTCTTCCCCTCCAAGGTAAACATAGTAGTCGTTAGAAATGACAACCCTTCTAGTTCTTTGCGATCTCCTCACTTGAACTTCAAAAGAGGATTCATTCGCAAGCTCATTGGTTAGAGGGATCTCATCTGCAATGGGCGTTACTTCAACAGTAGGGGGAGTTACAATATCCACACCTCGCTGAATCCTTCGATCAATAGCTCCATTGTAAGAGATGACTTCTGAGGCTGGTAAAGGCAAAGAAACAACATCAATGGGGTCCACTATTTCAGCAACATCCAGCTCTAAAAATTTTTCCACTTGAGATTCAACAACTCTAGTGCCACGAGTGGAACAATAAAATCTGTATCCTTTTGAGTGACTAGGATACCCTATAAAGTAGCATCTAGTAGTTCTAAAATCTGACTTCTTCATAGAAGGATCGTAGAGCTTCACCTCAGCTGGACACTCTCATACTCTAAAGTGATTCAAACTGGGTTTTCTGTTCTTCCATAGTTCAAACGGTGTTTTAGGCACTGATTTGCTAGGGACGCAGTTCAGAATGTAGGTTACTACTTTGATGGCTTCACAAGTATTCTAGCAAATTCGATTTGCTCATCATTCTCCTTTTAATTTCCATAAGAGTGCGATTGCACCTCTCTGTCACTCTATTTTGTTCAGGACTTCCTGACATAGTATAGCAACAATACCGTTATCCTGCTAGTACCTTGCAAAAGGTCCATTTTGTTATCCTGTATCACCATGCTTCCCACAATACTTACCACCTCGACCAGATCTCACAATCTTGATGACTTTTCCCAGTTGCTTTTCAACTTCATTTCGGAAGATTTTGAACATTTCAAGAGTATCTGCCTTTTCTTTGGTTAAATAAACATAGCCATATCAGGAGAAATCATCAATGAATGTAATGAAGTACTTGTTACCATACAAGGTAGTCTAGTAAGGCCCACTAATTTTTGTATGAATAATATCCAACAAACTCTGACTACGAGTTGCACCCTTTTTGTTGATCTTGATCAATTTTTCTCTTACACAATCAAATTAAACTTTCGAGTTATCAGAATCAAGAAGAGGAAGAATCCTAGAACCAATCAAGCGATCTACTCGTTCCTTAGAAATGTGCCCCAACCGCTTATGCCACAATAACGAAGATCTTTCCTTAGTCAAAGATATTTTAGCAATAGTGTTTTTAACATTGTAAAAGCATGCAGATAACAATGACAATCTATAAAGTCCATCAGATAAAACACAATTGCCAACCACCTAAGAGTCATAAATCGTTTCAACTCTTTTATTTGAAAAAGTGAAATAATATCTAGTTCTATCAAGTACTGAAAGAGAAATTAAATTCCTTCTAAACAAAAGTACACAAAAAACATTGTCCAAAATAAACTGAAAACCAGAATCTAAATCTAAAACAGTAGTCCCGATATGCTCAACACTAATCTTGATATCACAGCCAACTTTAAGCTTTGACTCTTTCTCACTTGGCTTCGTCTGGTTTCTTATCCCCTATAAAGAAGTTGCAACATGAACGGTAGCACTACTGTTAAGCCACTAAGAATTTAAAGGAACATCAACTAAATTAGATTCGAAACAGACATAGTCAGATAACATACATTGCTCCTTCTTCTTCTTTAGCCAGTTCTTAAACTTAAAACAATCAACCCTCTTATGACCCTCTTTGTTGCAGTGAAAGCACTTAATGACTTTGTTCTTGGCATTTCCATTTCTCTACTTCTTACTCCCACTTTTCTTGAAATTTGCCTTTCCTTGTGACCGTGGAAGTTGGTCTTTCTTTTCTTTTCACCCTTCTTCTGATTATTCAGCTTCCCAAGAGTGACAAAATGAACAAATTCATTCCTTTCTCTTTTTAGATTTTTTTCCTCAGCCACACATTTCGTGATCAGATCGCTTACACTCCAAGACTAATTCTGGGTGTTGTAGGCAGTCTTTATTTTGGTTAAACGAAGCTGGCAGAGAGTTGAGAGCATGATGAATAATGAACTTATCGGGAAGCTGAATGTTTTGTGTCTTCAATTTAGTTTGAAGATTCACCATTCTCAAGATGAGTTCGTGAACGCCTTTTGTATCATTGTACCTCATATTCATCAATCCATCCATAAAATACCCAGTCTCAGTGTTGTCCAATGTCTGGTATAAGTTTTCCACAGCAGTGAGAAATTCCTTAGCCTTTTTGCTCTTAGGTATTCCTCCAAGGATATGCTCAACATTGGACCTCTTGATTAAAATGAGGCTCAAACAGTTTGACCTTTCCCAATTTGTATAATGAGCTTTCACGTCTTTAGTGCTCTCATTTGTAGGTTGAGGAGGTTCATCCTCATGCAAGGCCAGGTCCATGTCCATTATTCCCAAAGTGAACTCTATGTTTAACCTTCATCTCTTATAGTTTGACTCATTTAGAATTTCAATAGTGGCATTATTGTTGTTCATCGCAAAAGAAACTGTTTTTCACAAAAAAATTGCAACTTCGATAAATTGTTGGCAATAGGAAAAATGATCAATTAAGCATAAGCTATACAATTTAAGAATCAATTGCGTTATTATAAACTTCCCTTTGAGCAGAGTCTACAATAAACAGTTATTCTTTAATCATGAGGATCAACAAAATAAGAAAAATCTACAGATTTAAAAATTCATCTCCTTTGGGAATATCGACCTTCAAATCTAAATATTTTCTTCAAAAGATATTGAAACAAATAATCTTTCAAAATTTATTCCCTTTAGGAAAACAAATTTATCAAATTATTTATTTCACATAATATTCTCATGTAATTTAAATAATTTGCACAATAATCCCATTTGGGTAGGTGAATGTACAAATTAATCTAAAATTTTTCCATTAACAAAATAGAAACTTGAAAACTTGCAAAATTAACCTTAACAGTTAACAAGAAACCGTTCCAAATTAGAAAAATTAGACAATATTGTTAAACCACGATAGCGCATATAAGCAACATATATACATATGATCAAAACAAGATGAAGTGCGCCATAAAATGTACTATTTGTGATCAACGATCAATTATAGTTGCAAGAATTTGAATAACAATTTTACTATATTTTTAAACTAATTATTAAACTAGTTTTATGTGATTTAAAACTAATTATGAGAGTACATATCAATAAGTCTTAATTGAGGGAGAGTGGGTATTGCAATTCTATTTCAAATCATCTAATATAATTTCTGCAAAATTTTCAACAGAAAATCATGCTAAAAAATAAGACAGATACTAATTAAATCACATAATAAGAAATAATTAACTTAAAATTATTTTTAATCCTAAAAAATCAAATAAATTTTATAAAAAATTAGAGGACAGAAAAACAACTGCACAGGAAAAAATATAAACCCAAAACAGGTCCCGGAAGAGGCTCAAGCTCCCCATGCACTTGTTACGTGCGTAGGGGGAACCAGAACTGGTTGGAGGTTGTCTTTAACCTTTAGCTAGGTCTGAACTGGCTCAACTTGACCCGATTTCGACCCGGTTGTGCAAAAATCCTAAAAACGCGCCATTTTCTCCAACCTTTTTTTTATGGGATTATGTAGAATTATGTATTTTTAACACGCTTATAACAATTAATTAAAGGAAGATTAAGAGAAATATCACCAAACATCAAAAACAAGTTGCGGTTTGAGGTTTTCTCACTCCTCCATGACCAAAAAACCTAAAACTCGATATTAACTATTATTTTAACCGAATCTTATATAGGTTTAAGCCTAATACTAATTTAAAACCTTTCTATATTTTTTAATTGAATCAAAACTGCGTCTATATCCCTCGATTTTAAAAATGAATCTCAGTTTTACTGGGGTTTCAAAGTCGAAAATTTAACCACAAAATATTTTATGATTACACAACCAAATATTATGTGTAATATATCAAATTAAAGCTTCAATCATGGGGGATAAAATACCTAAGATTTTTTAGTCAATTGAAGCAAAAAATTACATGAAATCACAGCCCCAAATTTCGATTTCAGGAGTTTTCTAGGGCTCGTGGCCGAAACTTCAACCACAAAATACTCTCTGATTAAGCAACCAAATAGCATGTATAATATATCAAATTGAAGCTTGAACCAAGAGAAATAAAAACCCTAAGGTTTCATAGTCAATCTAAACGAAAAATCACATGAAATCATGCTCGCAAGTTTATGTTTCGTTTAAGAACAGAAAATAAAAAAATTCTAAAAACAATAATTGTTGATCCTAAATCATGTACGTAAGCTCCAATACCGCAAGTTGTTTATATCTCATAATTACAATAAAACTGAATTAAACAATAATATAAAGCATACACGATTATTATGACACAATAATAAAGAACGATAATCAAATACGTACCTATTTGGGCCATCGCAGAAGATTGAATTTATCGCAGCGGATTACTAACTAGATCTTCCTCCATATAATCTAGATTTTGTGGTGGTAGCTCTCAATGGGAAGAAAAGCTTAATCTAGACTAGGGAGGGGACCCAGTTATATATACTAAGGTTTCTCATTGGACTCTCCCATAACGGATTTCAACAAAATCCTAAGCCTATACTTGCTATTTAACTAGGTTTTTACATAAAAGACGTCACAACCAAAATTAAAATATGATTACTGATTATTTGGGCTGCTTAAATAATAGATCATCCATTAATCATTTTTTTTGTAAAACAATTTATTCAATTAATATTAGCACACAAAAATTTTCTAACATGAAATGCTTCAACAAAAAATATTAGTTTTAGTGAAACAATTTTTTTTTTTTTTTTTCGATTCTTTAATTATGTTTTTCTAATTTTTCAATGCTTGATTATTTTATTTTTTTCTGAAGTAAATGGGTTTAATAATAACTGAAGCACTTGTTGTTCCATTTGATACATTAATTGATCTAAAATAAATATAATACATAAATCAAGATTTCCAACCAATCCTTTTTAGGTGTTCGATGAAATGCTTGAACAAAAAAATATTAGGTTGTAGTATCTGTCTTGAGCCCTTCAATGCTAAAGATCCCGCCACCATATGATTATGATCTTCTCCCTTTTCATTATCTCTTATATTATGTGTTCAGCATATGTGTGTCTGAGTTTATTAATGAGTGGACAATATTAACCTTAATGAATGCGTTGTGTTTAGCATGCAACTCGGTCTGTAAATAGGAAAATCTATCTCAATCATTCTATTAGTAAATGTTGCCTAAGCTGCTCCATATTTTTTTAATATCACCTTGGCTTCAACTTAATTGTTTATGTCAAAACTCATGGATAACTAATTCAGATCCTGCTGGATACGGATGAAAATGAGTATGGTGAACGAGAATTAAATTCCCATGATCAATATGCTTGAAGAACCACAAGTAATAGTTTGAATTTTTTACCCTCTATGATTCTGTAATGTTGGGTTGGTTTTCCTCTCATGTGGAGAGACCCAACAATTTTGTTTAGGCCCATGAATTGCCAAATGGCAATTTTGTCCTTTCACTTGAGCCTAATTTCAAACACCTAAATGTGTTTAGTTTTTATAGCAACAGTGTGTGTGTGAACAAAATAGAGCAGTTGAACAGTAGAGAGAGAGAGAGAGAGAGAGAGAGAGAGAGAGAGAGAAGCTGTCTCAAAATCTTTGTTGTGATGTTCCGGTCAAACTCCTATTGCAGGATAATCAACCGTCCAATCGAGATGAAATTTGGAGAGTAGGTTCACGACTCAGTGATATATAATTTGAATGGTGGCAATCGGATTCCAAGGTCGGAAACTTCTATTTCGGCGGGACTGTTTCAGGTTGTATTTAAACCCGCGTTTTGGTGAGATCTCTCCGTTTTGCTATTGTGTATCTTGTTCCATTACCAAGATTATTTTTTAATCTTGACATATTGTGGTTGTGTACCTCTAGTTGTAACCAGAAAGAATTGTATTCCCATTATTTTGTGATAGTGGAAATTTTGGTTGGACTTTGGTCCTATGGTTTTTAGTCCTCACCTTGGGAAGGTTTTCCAAGTTAAAAATTGGTTGCCTCGTGTGATTGTGATTGTGGTATGTTGATTTAAATATCCCTCTAATTTAATTCCTACTAGGTTCACACAATAACGGGATAAAATGTATTTCCTCTGTGCATATTTGTTCGATTAATTTTGTCGAGTAAGTTGCTTTATCCCATCAAATTGGTATCAGAGCAAGGTTAATTTTGTCGAATATCTTTTGTTGAACAATGGAAGCAAATTTGAGGATAATGATTAATTTGAATGGTTCTAATTATCACACTTGGAGAGAAAAAATGGAAGATCTTATTTATGTGAATGAACTTCATTTACCAGTGTTTGCCACTGAAAAACTTGAAAATAAATTCGATGAAGAGTGGAACTTGCTACATCGGAAAGTATGTGGATACATTAGACAATGGGTGGATGAAAATGTTTTGAACCATATTGATGGGGAGAAACATGCCTATACACTTTGGACTAAACTTGAGGAGTTGTATGCCAGGAAAATGGGAAACAATAAAATGTATTTGATGTAGAAATTGATGAGTCTGAGATACCAAGATGGAACTCCACTGACAGATCACTTGAACATATTTCAGGGATTAATTAATCTGCTGGATGGAATGGACATCATGTTTGATAAAGAGATTCGTAGGTTATGGTTGTTTGGTACTGTGCCGAGCTCTTGGGAAACGTTCAGAACATCGATTTGTAATTCAACTCCCGATGGTATAATCAATATGAACTTTGTAAAGAATAGTATTTTGAACGATGTCTTGGTTACAAAAAATAGGGTGAGAAACAAAAGCAGAGATCCAAAGAATAAATATCAAGATAGAAGCAAGTCCAACAAGTTAGCTAATGTGGAGTGCCATCATTGTGGCTTAAAGGGGCACACCAAGTAATATTGCAGAAAATTGAAGAAAAATAATAAGGAGAATAGGAATGAGAAAAAGAACAATGAAGGAAATGAGGATAATCGGGTTACCGCCACTACTACTTCTGAAGATTTTTTCGTTGTTTGCGATGATGATGTTATTAATCTAGCATGTCATGAGACTAATTGGGTCATTGATAGTGGCGCCTCTATTCATACTACATCTCGAAAGGACTTCTTCACTTCCTTTACCGCCGATGACTTTGGAATAGTAAAGATGAGAAATGATGGTTTTGCAAAAATCATTGGCATTGGGGATGTGTGCTTGGAGACCAATAATGGTACAATGTTGGTCTTGAAAAATGTCAAACACATTCCAGATATCCTCTTGAATTTGATTTCTACAGGCAAGCTTGATGATGAAGGGTTTTGCAATACATTTAGTGATGGTTAATAGAAACTCACTAAAGGTTCCATGGTTGTGGCTAGAGGAAAGAAATGTTCTTCCTTGTACTTTGTGCAAGCAATGATCTCAAATTGCAACATCAATCCGGTGGAAAATGCAGGTACAATTGAGCTTTGGCACAAGAAACTTTGTCACATGAGTGAGAAAATGTTGATGGTTTTGGCCAAGAAGAATCTCTTTTCAGGAATGAAGAATGCACCTTTGAAGAGATGCGTTTATTGCTTGGCGGGAAAGCAAACTAGAGTCGCCTTCAAGTCGTTATCTTCTTCAAGAAAACAATGTATACTTGATTTAGTATATCCCGATGTTTGTGGTCCTATGAAAAAAAAAGAAACACTTGGTGGTGCTATTTATTTTGTGACTTTCATAGATGATCACTCAAGGAAGTTGTGGGTGTATAGCTTGAAGATTAAAGATCAAGTGCTAGATGTGTTCAAATAATATCAGGATATAGTTGAGCGACAAACTTGGAAGAAGCTAAAGTGTATCAGAATAGATAATGGGGGTGAGTATTCGGGTCCCTTTGATGACTACTTCAAGCAACAAGGCATTCGTCACAAAAAGACACCTTCAAAGACTCCTCAGTTGAATGGCTTGGCAGAGAGAATGAACAGAACGCTAGTTGAAAGGGTGAGATGTTTACTTTCACAAGCACAGTTGCCAAAATCTTTTTGGGGTGAGGCTTTGAGCACAGTTGAACATATGTTGAACCTTACACCGTGTGTTCCCTTAGAGTTTAATGTTCCAGAAAAAGTTTGGTCGGGGAAGGAAGTTACTTACAATCACTCACATGTTTTTGGATGTAAGGCTTTTGTGCATATTCCCAAAGATGAGAGGTCCAAACTTGATGTTAAAACACGACAATACGTATTTATTGGACATAGCCAAGAAGAGTTCGATTACAGGTTTTATGATCCAGTGCAAAAGAAACTTGTAAGAAGTCGATATGTTGTGTTCATGGAAGACCAGACCATACGAGATATCGAGAAGACAGATGAAACGGTGCCTCAAAACTATGATGACTTGGTTGACTTGGATCCAGTTCTTCTGACACAAGTGCTAACGCCGATTAAAGATGATATCCAGGACAATCAGTTAAGTCCAGGCGATGCTGATACTTCATTAGAGGATGAGACTAATCATGAGTCTCTTGATCAACCGCAAGTACCACAAACACCACAAAAAATTCCACTCAGGAGATCTACCAAAAACCGAAATCCTTCCACTCGGTATTCCACAAATGAGTACATGTTGTTGACTGACGGGGGAGAACCCGAGTGTTATGATGAAGCAATGGAAGATGAACATAAGAGAGAGTAAATTGATACCATGCAAGATGAGATGCAGTCATTATATGACAACCACACTTTTGAATTGGTAAAGCTGCTTAAGAACAAAAGAGCTTTGAAAAACAGGTGGGTTTACAGGGTAAAGCAGGATGAACATACTTCACAGCCACGATACAAAACTAAACTAGTTGTCAAAGGATTCAACCAAAGGAAAGGCATTGATTTTGAAGAGATGTTTTCTCTAGTTGTGAAAATGTCTTCTATTTATGTTGTTCTTGGCCTAACAGCTAGCCTAGACTTAGAGATTGAGCAAATGGATGTGAAAACTGTTTTTCTTCATGGTGACTTGGAGGAAGAGATTTATATGGAGCAACTAGAGGGCTTCACGGCAAAAGAAAAAAAAGGATCATGTGTGTCGGCTAAAGAAAAGTCTTTATGGTTTGAAACAGGCACCTAGACAACGGTACAAGAAGTTTGAGTCAGTTATAGCGGAGCAAGGCTACAAGAAGACTATTTCAGATCATTGTATATTTGTGTAGAAATTCAATGATGGTGATTTTATCATCTTATTACTCTATGTCGATGATATGTTGATTGTTGGTAAGAATTCATTGAGAATTGACAAATTAAAGAAGCAGTTAAGTATGTCATTTTCTATGAAGGACTTGGGGCCTGCAAAACAAATTCTTGGTATTCGAATTTATCGAGATAGAAAAGAGAAGAAGTTGTTTATGTCACAGGAACGGTACATTGAAAAAGTTCTTGAGAGGTTCAATATGAATAAGGCTAAAGTGGTTAGTTCCCCTCTTGCTACTCACTTTAAGCTAAGAACTAAGCAGTGTCCTTCTACAGATAGAGAGAATGAAGACATGGAAAGAGAGAATATGCTTCAGCAGTTGGAAGTTTGATGTATGCAATGGTTTGCACGAGGCCAGATCTAGCTCATGCAGTTGGTGTAGTCAGTCGATTTCTTTCAAATCCAGGAAGAGAGTATTGGGATGCGGTAAAATGGTAATGAGGTATCTTCAAGGCACTTCCAAGCTAAGACTCAGTTTTGGAAATGGAAAGTCAATGCTAGTTGGTTACACAGATGTAAATATGGCAAGAGATGTGGATGCCGACAGGTCTACTTCGGGTTATTTGATTACTTTTGCAGGTGGGGATGTTTCATGATAGTTAAGGTTACAAAAATGTGTTGCACTTTCAACAACAAAGACAAAGTTTATTGCTGCTACCGAAGCCTACAAGGAGTTGCTATGGATGAAGAAATTCTTAACAGAACTTGGCTTCAACGAAGAGCAATACGTGTTGTTCTGCAATAGTCAAAGTGCTAGCCATTTGGCGAAGAACTTTACATTTCATTCGAGGTCGAAGCATATTGATGTGAGGTATCATTGGATAAGAGAAACTCTTAACGACAAGTTGTTAAAACTTCAAAAAATTCACCCGAATGATAATGGAGCCAATATGTTAACGAAGCCTCTAGCAAAAGGAAAACTTGAAACTTATTGTTCAATCGCTGGAATGACGAATCTCTCCACAAAGTCAGAAAATGGGAGATTTGTTGGGTTGGTTTTCCTCTTATGTGGAGAGACCCAACAATTTTTGTTTAGGCCCATGAATTGCCAAGGGGAAATTTTGTCCTTTTACTTGAGCCTCATTTAAAACACCTAAATGTGTTTAGTTTTTTCAGCAGCAGTGTGTGTGGGAACAAAAGAGAGCAGCCGAACAGTAGAGAGAGAAATGAATGAGAAGTTGTCTCAAAATCCTTGTTGTGATGTTCTGGTCAAACTTCAATTGCAGGACGATCAACCATCCTATCAGGCTAAAATTTAGATAGTAGGTTCGCGACTCAGTGATCTACAATCTGAACGGTGGAGATCGGATTCTGAGGTTGGCAGGTACAATTTCGGCGGGATTGTTTCGGGTTGTATTTAAACTCGCGTTTTAGTGAGATCTCTTCGTTTTGCTCTTGTGTATCTTGTTCTATTGCCAAGATTATTTTTTAATCTTGAAGTATTGTGGTTGTGTACCTCTAGTTGCAACTAGAGAGAATTGTATTCCTATTATTTTGTGATAGTGGAGATTTTGGGTGGACTTTGGTCCCATGGTTTTTACTCTTCACCTTGGGAAAGTTTTCCACGTTAAAAATTAGTTGTCTCGTGTGATTGTGATTGTGGTGTGTTAATTTAAATATCTTTGTAATTTAATTCCTACTAGGTTCACACAAGAACGGGATAAAATTTATTTCCGTTGTGCGTATTTGTTCGATTAATTTTATTGAGTAAGTTGATTTATCCTATCATGTAATTCATATTTTTCATTTTTTTTTTTTTTTTTTTGTTTCTGGATTAAGAAGTGCTTTCTTTATAGGGTTGATGACCTTCGTAACGGCTTGTAAGTTCCACTGCCAAGTAGAAGTGCTCAGGTAAATCACATGTGCTTGAATATTTCTTAAGTTCATGCAAAGCGAGACCATTCTAATCAACTTGATGGTTATTTCATTCCTTATTGTTTGGTCCCTTAGGAAAGCCTAATTTTATTAATATTTTTTAATATTTTTTATTTTATTTTTTCAATTATTCAAGTACTTGGCCCATACAGCCTTACGGCATGTTTGATTGGACAGAATCGGGGGCGGAATGGAATTGCATTCCGCCCTCGATTCCTATTCCGTTGTTTGGTTCTTTAACGGAATCACTTTTGTGATTTCATTGGAATGAAATAGGGTGGAATGAGATTCCATTTGAGATGGGGTTGGAATAGAATTCCAATCCAATGGAATCAACATCCTAAATTACATAATAGCCTTTATATTTAAGCCCTTGAAAATTGAAAACAAAAATTAAAAATTAAGAACATAAACAAAAATTAAAGAATATAAATAGAAATTAGAGAACAGAAATTTGAGAATAGAAACAGAAAATTGAGAACAAAAAATTGAGAACAGAAATAGAAAATTGAGAACATGAACTGAAAGTTGAGAACAAAAACATAAAATTAGAGAACATAAAATTGAGAACGAAAACTAAAAATTGAGAACGTAAAATGAAAATTAAGAACAAAAACAGAAAATTGAGAACAGAAACTGAAAATTGAGAATAAAAACTGAAAATTAAGAACAGAAACAAAAAATTGAGAACAAAAATAAAAAATTGAGAACATAAATTGCAAATTTAGAACAAAAACAGAAAATTAGAGACCGAAAAATTGAGAACGGAAACTGAAAATTATGAACAAAAACAGAAATTAGAGAATAGAAACTGAAAATTGAGAACATAAACTTAAAATTGAATGGAATAGTGAAATATAATAAAATGAAGGAATGAATGAAATAGTGAAATATAATAAAATTTTGTAATAAAGGCATAATAAGAATTTTATTATATTTCATTCAATTCCTTCACTCATTTCATACTAATCAAACAAGAGAATGAAATAATAATTTCATAAGGGCATAATGAAAATTTTACTATATTTCACTATTCCATTCATTCCCTCATTCCATACTAACCAAACAAGAGAATAAAATAGTGATTCTATTGACAATTCAATTTAATTCATTCTTTCATTCCATTACTCATTCCATTCCATTCTACCCTCATTCCATTTCGTCCAACCAAACGAGCCGTTAAAGTCAAGATGGTACGAGTGGAATATTATTGGTTGCATCTACTGGTAAAAAAGGAGGATCATTTTTTTTTTCATGACGAATTGACGATCTTCTTGGATGAACACACCATATCCTTCTCAACAACAGTCTAAATTAGTAAAACATTTTTGATTTGTTAGAAACTTTTGTCACTTCATAAAGACACTAAAATAATTTCCTTTATATTTGTGTTTATGTTTTTTCATTTATAAATACTTCTACCACAATTCCGCCAGCTATTTCTTTGACACATAATAATATTACAAGTTTTGTTTCTTAAGTTGTCTACAAAATTGTGTCATAACTACAAATACATAACCTTCAAATTAACAAATAATCATTTCTTTAAAATAAATTTTAGTCATTTTATTAAAAAATTAAACAAATTTTAATATTATACCTCATCAGATACCATATGCTTTTCTAAAGCTTTATAATGATATTAATTAAAATATACCTCAACAAATTAAATACAAGAGGGGGAGAGAGAATAGCATTAGTTTACCAAAATGTGATTTTTTTCGTGTTACACTATAAATACAAAAATGAATTCGTAAATGCCTAGCTCTTTAAATATCAAATTATGTTCAAATAAATCCCAATAATACACTTCACCCAAAAAAAATAACTAATACAAAATGTTTACACAAATACAAAATTAGATTTAAACAATCAAATAAATTACAGCTTATCGAAAAAAAGAAATCAAATAAATTAGACATACAAATTATTCTAAAACCCGCGCTTAGTGCGGGTCTAAAACTAGTATATATGAAATATAGAGATTAGATGAAGTATGATAAGATGGTTTGACGTGGTAGTGGTGTGGCATGGTTGGTTGGAGGTGGCCAACGTGGGGGGATGGTGGCCGTTGTGGTGGATGGTGGCCGGGAGGAAGAAGATGAAGATGAGGTTGGAAATGGGAAAAAGGAAGAAAATATACCATTGAGGCCGAATTTTTGAAATAGTCTTAAAATAAAAATTTATTAATTTTTAAAGGGTATATATGTCATTTAGCATTAATTATTTGATTTAGTTGATTATTACCTGTTGACCGTTAAATGTAACGAAAAACTTAATCTTTGTACTTCAGTGTTAAGCATATGGGGCGTAAGTGCTGAAGAAAATAACACAGGGATGTAAAGACGAAAATAACATAGGGATGCGAAGTGCAATTCGTTCTAACTATAGGGGTACAAAGTGAAATTAATCCATTTTTTTTTTTTTTTTAATTTTCTCCATTATTTCATTGGATTGAAATCTAAAGAAATCGCTAATGATTTTTGAAACCAAAGAAATAAAATATGTGTATGTAAATATATTATTACATTATCTTATTGCTCAAATAGAAAAAATCAAGCAAAATAACGTTCCCTTTTCATGGTTTGATTGGATTCATTTGGATTTAACAATATTACAGTAATTAAAATAAATAATATACAAGTTGAACATCTAATAAGTTTAGTGTAATTGAAAAAAGAGAAGGCAAGAGAGAATCATGTTGAGATGGAAGAGAAGTGCACAACGAAAATAAAAATTAATGATTTTAAAAAACCCACCTTTTCTTTCATTAATCTTCTTCGCGGAAAAAAAATTATTTGAACAAAGCTAAAAAAAATTATTCTTTCTTTTCAATAATTATTCTATTAATAATTTTTTTTTTCCCAAAAAATTGTCACAAGTTTGGCTCCTAAGAATTTTTTCTTAGGAGCGCAACATTGCGCAGAGTAGCACATTGTAAATGCCACTAACTTGATGCACAAGCTGTTGTGTGGCAGTTGTCCATGCGTGACAACTATTACACAGACATTTTTTTTTATCCAAGCGCTTGTGCGTAATGCGCGCGAGGCCCCCCTTCTTTTGGTGGCGGGCCCCTCACTTTTTTTCTCTCTCTTTCTTCTCTTTATATTTCCCTTTTTTAAAATTTGGTGTTTTTCATCTAAATTTTCTTTTCCCCTCTCTCTCCTTTTTCCATTTTTTCTTGTGTTTTTTTTCGTGAACATAAAATAAATAAAAACTTAAAATTTGATTTGTTTTGGGGGACACAGAATGCCGTGTCAACAATAACCACTGAAGCCTCCTTAGTTACCATCACTGCCGCTATGAACGTCCATTCTATTGCTACGTAGAGTGAAGGCCACCGCTAACAAAACCTCTTTCACAGTCATGACGAGATAGGAACTTGTAATAAATATTATACATAAAACAACGATAATTTTGGAATTTCATTTTTTTTTTTTTTTTAACTTTTTTGATGATGTGAATTTGGTTAATCCCTAGAAATATATTTTTTATTTTTAGATTTGGGAGGCCAGAAAAAAAAGAAAAAGAAAAAGAAAAAAAAAAGCATTTATTTGTTTGTAGATAACATGAAAACAAACATGCACAATCATAAAACACACCCAAACACTACTAGAGCTTTTACTATAAGGCGATGACAGTAGTAGTGTAATAATGGTAACGTAGTTGCTGCTCCAGTATATATTGCACGTCAAGCATACCATTCGACTGTCACAGTGATGCTGCCGTTCTCTCCATGGATTGACCTCGAGACTATACTGGCATCCTGACACGGGAACGTGACGCTACCATTCGCAATAACAGTGTTTGAAACACCATTAAACAGATATGCAGAGACAACGACCGGCTGGTTTTCATTTACAGTCAACATGCTTGTTACCAACGGAATGGTATCCCCACGACTTAGAGTTAGGGCCGTCGGCAATGTCGTACTGGCCAACGGGGTCCCATTAGCCTCGATAGTACCGTAAACTCTGGCCACCCTGCTTCCAATCAACCTGTCCAGGTTAACCGTGAAACTGACATTCCTAGTTGCCATGACGTTGAAAAAAATTAGAGATGCTTGATAGATTTTTGGCAGGCAATATCCCTTTTTATAAGCTCTCCCTAACACCAATTAATAGGAAGTTCACGTTCTTCTCAAGGGATCCCATAAAATATTTTGGAGAGGCATTCGCTTAACATGACATGTTTTTGGAGTTGGATTTGGGTATTACTTGTTTGGTTCACCATTTATAATTTAATATTTGATGATTTTTGACTGACAATAAATAGAAAGGGTTTGTGAAAAGATGTTGGGTTTATCCCATATTGATGTGGAAGAGACTGTTGGTCAAGTTATGAGTGTGAGAGAAACTCTCACCTCATGAACTAGTTTTTGAAGTAGAGAGAAATCCGAGACCACCTCTATACTGGTATCAGAACATAGATTACAACAACTTTAGTCCAATTTTCACAAAGGGAGAGAACGATCGAGTGTTAGCCGACCAAATGCCTGATGTATGAGGGGAGATTGTTGGGTTTATCCTATATCGGATGTGAAAATAACTGATGGTCAAATTATAAGTGTGAGAAAAAATATCACCTTATGAATTATTTTTTAAAGTAGAGAGAGGTCCAATACTACCCCTACAAAACAAAATACTTTTCTCGGTTGAACTCAAAAGAGTAGGAACTACATCAAAAGAGAGGGGGCATGACAAATTGATCGACACTGTCACACCCTTGGAATGATCAATTGAATATTAATATTTCAAAAACCATATGTGACTTTGTTTTCCGTTAGTAGAGAGAAAAAAACGAAGGTTTTTTTAAACCACAACAATGACATAATCAAGAACAAGCAAGCTGTTGGTAGATACAGCCATGGACCTAACGCAAGTCTATTTGGCTTAAAGAAAAAAGTCCACTACGACTCTACTTCTTCAAGCCCGCGGGAATCAACAAATAAAAGGAGTGGCAGCAACTTTGTTGTTAGAAAAAAGATCATATGCGGCAGTTTAAAGAGAGAAAAGAAAGAGGAGAGAGAACTACGCTTCGGCTTAACGATCGGATGGCAATCCGAATTCCGTTTGGGTTGAAGTTTCAGGAGTCTATTCTCGGCATCAAGTACTTTGTTTTTATCAATCTTGATATTCAACATCTCTCTTCCATTTGGTAATTCGGTATTCTACTCCAAACCCGTATTTATCATTTTTTGTTGAATTCATCGTTTTCGGTGATATTTATGTGGTGATCCAAAAACATTTCTCTTGAAGGCATGAACAATTGTAATCCCATTATTTTGTGATAGTAGAAATTGATATCAGACTTTGGCCCCAAGATTTTTTCCCTGCCTTAGGATTTTTTACATAAAAATCGTGTCTCTCGTTTTATTTATTTCTTTCTTGTTTTATTTTGGTTAATATTTGTAGGTATTGAAATTGGTAATTCTATTTTAATCACATTAATAGGAAAAATAAATTTAACTAAATGATGATTTTCCCAACAAAGTGGTATTAGAGCCCAACTTACAACAACTTTGACCTAATAGTCCACAAAGGGAGAGATTGGTTGAAAGTTAGCCGATTAAAGACCTGATGTGTGAGTAGGAGATTGGACCTTGGGCCTCTCAACCCCAAAATTAATTCATAAGGTGAGATTTTTTCTTATACTTATAACTTAACCACCAACTCATAAATACAACACAAGCCTATCCAGATGCGTTAGAGAGTCATGGCATCAAAACAAGATTGGCAAAAGAAACCAAGATCCCACCGATCAACGCCAATATAGTCACAATAAACGACAATGTTACCACTGAATTTCAATCAAACCAATCAATCAAGACGAAGAAAAAATCACGAACAAGCAGGCCCACACGGCTAAAGACTTATTCTTGCCTGGGAATTAAGATTAGTTTCTTATTAAAATCAATCCCATCAATCGGATCACGGTAAAACACTAAACATTAACACGGTAAGTTAAGTACAACAATAAATAGAATATAAAAAATTATTGTGACTTGGTTATATATATATATATAACTTCGGCTCTGTAGATCCAAGCTTCGGATCTAGATATCCGAAAGTTAATTTTTCATAAAAAGAAAATTGTTGGGTTCTGCTCTCAAATCTTTAGATCTGGGTATGAATCTTTGTTGTGCAACTCACATATGGTCTATGATAGACTTTGGCTTGTTCTTATTTTATTAATTTTGTGGTTTTGATAATTCTTTTCATTTTATGTTTGTTTAAATTTATGAAATGTATTATACTACATAAAATTAAGGTAACCGAACTGACAATAATGAAATGCTACCTTTATTATCTTCTTGGTTTACTGAAGCAACTGTCCTTTCCATATCTATTGCCAGACAATTGTATATATATCTGAGGAAGAGGGAGGAGAGAAAGAGAGACTTTGCTGGAGAGAGAGGCTTAGCGGAGGAACCATACGGGCGCCGTCGCCCAAGCAAGAAGCAAAGAAGATGGAAACATAAAAAAAAAAAATAAGAAATACACATATAATGGCCCCCTAAATTTTTAAAAACAGTCCCTATTAAAATCTTTGAAAGATATAAATGTCATTTAACATTATTTAACAAATTTTAGTTAACTTTTATCCGTTGACTATTAAAGTTAATGGAAAAGATAATCGTTGTACTTCAGTCTTGAATACCAGGACTTAAGTGCAATTCAATCTAGTAGGGATTATGCAAAGTAAAATTAACTCTTTATATTGGTACAAAATCAAGTCTCTTATTCGATAAAGCAAAAACACATGGCTCCTTTTATTTTCAGAAAAGTACATCGCGAATAAACCCACACATTGAAACAATAAAAATTACTAAAAACACAAAAACACGTATTTAGTGACATGAGGCTACTTCGTTGCTAGTAGTGACAGTGTGGTTCTTATTGGAGGTAACGTAGCTGTTGCTTCAACATTTGTTATGCCTCAAGTAAACCAATTGAGAGTCACAGTGATGGCGCCGTTGGCTCCTGAGATAGACCTCGAGGCCATACCAAGATCTTGATAAGGGAACGTGACACTGCCATTTGCGATTACTGTGTTAGGATCTCCACTAAACAGAGATGCAGAGACTATAACCCGTTGGTTTTGGTTGACAGTTAATATGCTAGTTGTCAATGGGATGGTGTCCCCAGGACTTAAAGTTAGTGCCGTCGGCAATGTCTCGCTAGACAATGGAGTGTTGTTAGCTTGGATAGTTCCATAAACTGGGGCGGAACTGCCTCCATTCAATCTGTCGAGGGTAACAACTATACTGACATTCCTCCTTGCCATTGAAAGGATAAAGAGAGGACAGAGATGAAATGTGATGGTTGATAGACTTTTGTATCGTTGACAGCCCTTATATAATGAGTTCCCATGGAAGCTAAGTGATGAAAGTTCATGTTATTTACATGTTTCATGCTAGGGAGCCTAAGAGCATTTTTAGGAGAAGCATTTAATTCACATGAAATGTCTTATTGGTATGGAACCCTTTTTGGGTGATTCTCTAACCCTTGACACTAGTTTGGAAATTGCAAACCCCTCACCTGGAAATGCATCCTTATGTGGTGAATTTTGCTCTTGGTAGACAATATTAGGAAATACACAAAAGGAATGTTTCCTTTTGTGTGTTTTCTATTATATCATTACTTTATTTACTTTAGTATTTATCTTGTTTCTTTAATTAGTTTTGTATTAAGAAATATACTAAATGAATGTTTTATTTTGTATATTTTCCATTATGTCATTATCTTATTTACTTTAGTATTTATGTTGTTTCTTTACTTAGTTTTGTATTCCCTATTATTATCCTACTCTCTATTGTGTAAATACTCAATATCTCTATTAATAAGAAAAGAAAACCGAGGTACATGGCTACTAAACCAAACCAATCCAGCCCATTCAACCTTCAGCTGATACTCAAAGCAAATCACACTTCTCCTTCAGACCTTCTAGCACCGGGCAGGTGTCAGACTCTATACATCGTGTTACCACTTAGCAAAGTCTTGTGTTTTTAATAAACAGTCGCTACCCCCTTTTTTGTTGCAGAGGGATTAACACCCCAGTGTCCCTCTCCTTGCTTTAGTCATTAGGGCGAGTGCTCATTATTCCGCCCTGGGCTCTATATTCTTGATTTTGATATGGATAGGGATCCCCATTCATTCAACGATTCCCGTCACTACGGATGGATGGATTGTCCCTACCTAACTACATGGTAGTGGTCTAGGGAGCCGGCCCAAGCGAAGATCGGCACTCGAAGGCTTGAGGAGCAACCCGAAAAAGGGTGTATTGCTCTCCCACAACCCCGTTTTCACGGTTTAGGCTGCTCCCATTTCGCTCGCCGCTACTACGGGAATCGGCTTTTCTTTTTTTCGGTATGCCGCTCAGCGAGCAGAGCGAATGAACATGTTTTACAATATTCTCCTTCTATTATCTATAATATGGTATCAAGAGCCTAGATCCAAACCCTAGCCGCCCATAGAGAGGGAAAATTTACAGCTGCCACAGGTCTTTGTGGCCTCTGGCTGAGCACTCCGACGGCGGTTGCGATGAAGCACCGAGGGTCATCGAACCTTGCTAAAATCTTCCTTTCTTCTTCTTCTTCTTCCTCTTGTTCATCATCTGCTTCACTTTCTGATCCATAACCCGCCTTTGTAAAAAAACAACTAATGTCCTGCAGACTTCTTAAATCCTCGACTTGATGATTCTGCTTTATCCTTCCTCTCCTTCTTCCTTGCTACAGCAACCACAACACCAGTCATAGCACCGCCTGTACCCATTTATCTATTCTATACAACCCACCAATCTATCTCCATTTTCCCACAAAAACTCATTTCTTCAAAGATGTCCATTTAGTAGCAGCACACAGAAAACCAACCCCAATCCAATAAAGGACTATCAGCTGCTTGCAATTTCTTGTTTCCCAAACTTGACTTTTTTCCTCTCTCACAATTTTCAGCCTCACTGATTTTGGACCAATGATTCTTACAGTAATTCTATCAACAAGCTGCGTTGAAACAACAACCACGCCTACCCCTTACTCCCTCCCTCATTTCTGAAAACCCTCACTCCTGAAATCCTCAACAATGGCGATTTCTGCAACATCGCAGATCAGTCCCACATATCTCCTCTCTCTCATCTAGCTTTTTCTCTCCAAACGCAAAACCCCACTCAGAAATCTCACCTTCGTCTGCTGCAACCGCCATTGATAAAAAAAAGCTCCGACTTTCTCTCCATCTCTCTCTCTTCCTTTCTTAGAGAGAGAACCAAGAACAAGAACTCACGGCCATGAAACCCACCGCAAATCAAATTCGTTTCAGACACACTGGCTGATCCGCACTCCAGCGCACCCTATACGCGCTGCAGCACGCATCCAAGACCAGACTAATTGGAGAAAACCCGTTGCAGCACCCCCCCAGCCAGTTGCAGCGCGCCTCCCACCATCCCCTGATTTCATACTCAAACCCACTTCTTCTCTCTCTTTATTTGTAATTAACGCGCGCTCCAACGTGCCCCTAAAGTTCGGCCACTACCTATTTCACGATACAGCGTAATCTCGCCTGCTACAGCGTCCCTCCGACTAATAAGGTGTAGCGGTTGAGGGGCCTCTACAAGTTAGGGGTTTGTACCTACGGCAAAACACTTGTTTGGAGGGATAATCATTGCTTGTTACGTGCTATAGCACCACCGCTCGCTACAGTTAGCCCCCAGATGTTCCAAGATTGTGATCCAATGAGCTTCCCAGCATCTGCCAGCGCAGGCCAGCGCCCTCCCAGCATATCGAGAGCCAATTGTGACCTCCAAAGGTTGCGGTTCAAGATTGGTGCTTCGAATCGACCACCAACTTGATGGGACGTATCAACCATATTGCATCCTAGAGGCAACTGCGATCTCGATAGGTTGCAGTCCAAGAATGGTGTTCCAAATGGACCACAATCTTGAGGGAGCTTATTTGGAAATATACAGAAATAATGTTTCCTTTTGTATATTTTTCATTATGTCATTACCTTATTTACTTCTGTATTTATGTTGTTTCGTTAGTTTTGTATGTCCTTCTATTATCTTACTCTCCATTGTATAAATACTTAATATATCTATTAATAAAATATGATCTACAATATTCTCCCTCTATTATCTATAATAGACAAATAGATCCAAATCCAATATAATGAATGAAAACAAAACCAAGAAGAAAACTACTCTTTCTTAAAAAATAAAAAATAGTAGTTATATATTTTTTAGGATTAATTAACGGTGAAAAGAAAAAAGTTAATAATCCATTAATTAGTATAAAATAACATTTATATCTTTCAACTAATTTGATAGCGTTCATTTTTTTTCATCATTTTCCCCAAAACAGCACAACACGACGGTCACCACCAAAAACCACCCCAGACCAAGAAATCACCAACCAACTCCCCAACAGACGGCCACCAATGCACATGTCCAAGACGCAATAAAATATTGAAACTAAGAGAAGAAGGAAAACAAAGGATATATTAAAGACATCAGAGAGAAGGATCCTTGCTCTGACATGTTTGTTGTCCCAACTGAATGTATTATCACCCTGTTTCTTACCCCCTCTCTATTTCTCCCCTCTCTCCCTCTCTCTCTCTCTCTCTCTCTCTCTCTCTCTCTCTCTATATATATATATATATATATATCAGATCTGAAATTTGGATCCACATCTGATCAAGCACGGATCTATTAGATCCATGCTCAGATTTACAGATCTAAATATTTGAAACTCGATATATATATATAGAGAGAAGAGGTTTGTGTATTGAAATAGAGAAGATGAAGAAGGTAAACAACTCTGATTTCATTCATCTACATATTTTTTTCACAATACAATTTAAGAGAAACAAATTAGTTATACAGGTTTTGGTTAGATCTGAAATGCAAATTGCATCTCAAATAACAGAATAACATTCTATTAGGCGAAGTTGGATTTCTAGACAATTATGAGTTTGTTGGAAATTTGTGGAGCTGGTGATGCTATCAATGTTAAACCTAATATTTGATGGACAATTGAACGTTCATATTTTATAGAACTAATAATTTTATTGAGTGATTTCAGATTAAAAATTCCATATGATTTAATGAGAAAAAGAATGAGTTAAAAAGATTAATCGTTGAAGATTTATAAGTCGAAGAATTTATGGAGTGATCATTGAAGATTTATAAGGAATTTATGAAAAAGTTCAAGATGAGTGCTAGATAGGAGTGGTCATGGGCTCGGGGGCTTGTCCAGCCCGAACGGCCCGACCCTATTTTTTTAGGGTTTGAACTTAGGGTTTGAGCCCATGGGTAGGGACTGGACCTAGGTATTAGGGCTTGATCAAATTTAGGACCAGGTTTGGGTAAGGCAAAAAAAATTTAGAGCCGGCCCAGCCCGGCCTGAAGAATAATTAAAATATATACACGCACACATACACACATTATACACCCAACTGCCCAAGATAACCCTAATCCCTAAATTGTTCACGCTTCACACCGCGCCGCTGGAGAGAGAGAAGTGAGAAGTGAGAGTCACCATATACACAACCCTAACCCTAAATCACTCCTCCATTCCCACAACTGCTGGAGAGAGAAAGAAATCTGACCTTTGTTTTCGACTTTCCTCGCCGCCACTACTACTGAACACAACCCTAACCCTAAACCAACAACATTTCGTTCGTTTGTTGGAGTTGGTCTTCGCATATAGAGCTCTCGTTCGTTTCTGACTTTTTGGTAACGCCTTCGCCGACTTGTGCTCTGTTCTGCTTCAGATCTATTTGTTTTGTTATGTTCTTGTTGTGGCCGTTTTGTGTTATATTCTCTGTTCGTTTTGTGTTCTGTTCTCTATTTGTTCTCTGTTCATTTTGTGTTCTGTTCTCTGTTCGTTTTGTGTTCTCAACCAGATAACGACGCTTGTTCAAATCTAGCAGTGCTACAAAAATGTCAAGTCTGAATGTGTACACGAATGGTTGTAAGTAAGGCTGCTGCTTCACTGACGATGCCCTCGTGGGAGAGCAACCACCCTGTCCAATGGCACCGACCTGGATATAGTGCCAAGACATGTCTTCCAGGGGGCAAATAGTGAGCATTAGAGAGGTCATTTCATCTAGGGAAAGGCATCATGTGTACTGAAAAATCACGAATCATAAAGAATCCATCAGAACAAGTCATTGCTATTAATTGTTTTTTGCCAACATGAATCAAGCTTAGCAAATGAGAATACTCCCATAAACCTATAAATACTAAATGGTGAAGAAAAAGCAAATCATATTCAATATTAGTATTAACTGGTTTGTTTAACGTTTGTTGAACATTTATCTTGTTATTTTAGTATTTATTGTTGTAATATTAGTTTGGCTCTAGTATTTATTGTTGGAATATTAGTTTGCCTTTACACTATAATTTTAATATTTCTTGTGGGTTTGGTATTGTAATTTTTGAATTTATTTTTTAAATTAAAAAAATTATAAGGTTAGGGTCGGGTCAGGGGCCCTAGGGCCGAGCTTTGGGCTATGGTTTTTTTTATAGGACCGGGCTTGGGCATGGAATTAAGGCCCGACCATAGGGTCGGTCCGAATTCGGGCCTAGCACTTTTTTGTAATACTTTAGTCTAAGCCCGGACCGGCCCATGACCACCCCTAGTACTAGATGAAGATAATGAATATTTTTAGAGCATTGAAGACATTATAGACATTTAGGTAAAGATAACTCATTATTTTTATACTCTTAATGCAACCCGAATTAAGATCATACACGATACTTTAAAATAAGTAATCTTATATATGTCATTATCAGAAGTGATAAATTCAAGATCTTAAATGATTTTTATAAAGTGTTAAATCATAAAAAATATTTTTTATAAAGCGTTTAAGTGAAAAAAAATATTTTCAACACATAAAATAATAGATTTTCTAGTCAAATCGGTCAATCGACGAAATTGGTTGGTTAACTAATGAAAATAGTAGCTTGAGGGAGTTAAAAGGGTTAACTTATTGACCAATTCGGTCAATCGATAAAAGAGGTTGGTCGACTAATGAATCCAGTACCTAAAATGAAGAAAATAAGAAAAACCCTCTAAGCAAATATGTCAACTGAGGGAGAGGTTGGTCAAACGACGGGAGTTAGATAAAATGGATTGTTGCAGGGCCGGTCGACTGAACTGAGGTTGGTCGACTGATAGAGGTAGACAGTCAAAGTTTGACTGTTTTGGTGTTTGATCCAAATCTCATTGTTTTGAACGTTTGAAAGAGACAATTTTAAGGGATTTGGATATTTTATAATTATATATCATATATTACTAAGATCCTATCTATTCGGTCCATATATTAAATTATTCTTTGAATTGAATTGGTAAAACTACTTTCTATATTTAAGTGTTTGAATCTAAAAAGTTTGGGGACCAAATTGAGATTTTTTGAAAGTATTTTTAATTAAAACATACCTATTTTGATAGTGTATAATATATGGGGTCTTAAAGTGATATTTTAGGTCTTAGAATTTGAAAACTAGACGTTATAGGCCTAGTTAGAATTCTATATAAGGATACCTGCGTTTTTCAAATTAAATAATCAAGAATAATTAGCCTTTGCTATTAAAAGAAAGTGATTTACTCTGAGAAATTTATAAGAGAGTTATATTGAAAGAGTTCTTTACTGAGCTATCATATTTGTTTTCAAGAAATTCCAGTGCGATCTTTCCAAATTAATTAAAGTGCTTTCTTAGTTTATCTATATGATTACTTGGAATAATTGTTTTAGAAAAACCATTTTCAAATCTAATTAATATCTTAAAAATCTTATAAAACGATTTTTACTTGTGAAATCTGATTATTTGTTATATGTGCTTTAAATTTATTAAATTAAATTTATTCCTTACGTAGTTCTCTCATATAGTTTTCAGGACATTAATTGAGCATAATTATTTTGAGGTGGTAGAAGCTCCTACGAGAAGAAACTTGTGATTTTTTTTTTTGTATTTGCGAGGTTGAGTGGATTAGACGTAATTGGGACGGTATCTAATCAGGGTAATTAAGATTTGATCTTTAGCCTGAGAAAAATATTAGGGTTTGATATGTAACATGTGAAAAAGATTAGGTTTGATTCTTAGCCTTTTAAAAAAATTAGGTTTTGATTTTTCCAGTAATAAAATTAGGTTAGTCTTTTGCCTGAAAAAGATGATGTTCTTCTTAAGCCTATGAAAATGATAAGTATAATAGTGTGAGAGTGTAAATGTTTGATTCTGAGCCTGCGAAAATAATTAGGTTAATCGTGAATCGGTGAAAGTGAATGTAAGAGTTGGATTCCTACCTGTAAAAGGAATCAAGATTAGAGGATTGTGAAATTCCTATGGAGCTAGGGGGACTGGACGTAGGTTAGAGTAACTTACCGAATCAAGATAAATTGTTGTGTGTTGCATTATTATATTTCTATTATTTGGGTGTGCACTTAGCTAAACACTTTTTCGCTGCTAAACAAGATAATAATCAATTAGGAAAATTGATAACTTGTGTTGAAGATTTAATTGTTTAAATCTTTGTAACTACCCAATTCACCCCCTCTTGGGTAGATCTTTGGGCCAACAATTGGTACCAGAGCTGGTTTTAGCTCGATTGACTTAACATACTAGCTAAAGATAATCATATGGAGTGCATTGAGAAAAATGTTGTATGTGAATCTTCTATTTGCTCTGATATTTAATGTGAGCCTCCTATTTGTACTAATGATATATCTAAGCCTCATGCCCGTCCTAATATTTTAAATGAATCTCCTACTTGTTCTAATAATTAAGGATCTGTCAGTGACAATGATAAAGATAGTGATGGCGAGGCTACTGATAAGGCTATTGTGACATTAATTTGTCTTAAATATATTTTTGGAAAAGAAAATTTGAAACTTGGGCAGATAATTTCCATTATTGAGAATAAAAAGTTCATCACCACTAAGTCTCTTAAAAAGAAGAATTCAGACAAATATTTTTGGAACCACTGAATTTTTAAATATCTATCTGAAATTAGTAAGCTGCTTGAAAGAATTGATTCTCTTGAATAGAAAAATACATTTTTGAAAATTAATGTTTCAAACTATCAGCACGATGATTTTAAAATGAGGAATATTGAAACTTTAAACGAATCTTTAAATATTGAATTGAAAAATGCAAGATGTGAACTTGATATAGCTCATTTAAAAATTTATTTTGTTGAAAATGATTGTTGGATTCTTAAGAATGGTCTTGAATTTATGCATAAGAAAATTTATGGCCATTAAGTAAATGTTAATTTATTAGAACGATCACTTGCAAAGACTAAAAAAGATGTCAATGAGATAGTAGATAAATTCAAGAATATCGAGAAAACAAAGATTATTGAAAAACCGGTAGTCCCTAAAGGAATTCCTCAATATCGATATCAATATCGTGCTCCTGTACTAAAGCTTGATTATCCTAAGAAACTTGATAAAAGTTTTAGACATTATTATGGAAAATTTGGTCATATTGAGAAATGGTGCTATTTACTGCATGTTTACCGTCTTGGAACAAGAAATAAGCGAATACCTAAAAAAAATAAATTCATGCAGGTATGAATGGTGGATTTATTAGACCCAGAAAAGCAAATGAAAATTATATGCAAAGAAGTGATATCATATTTACTGAACCAAGAAGGATGAATTAATATGATATGCAAAGATTTAACAGGACTTTCAGAAACCCACAATTTTAGTATGGGAGACACATCAATGATTATGATCGAAGAAAAGCGCAGAGTTAAAATTAAAAAAAAAAAAAAAAAAAAAAAAGGGCCGACACACAAAGTCGTTGTGGATTGTAACAAGTCAAAGCAAACTCAAGTTCCCATAAAGGCAAGGAGATTGTTACGGAGAATGTTCAAAAGAAAGCCGTCTTATATAAGGAAGATATTATAAAAGTGAATCGGTAAAATGATAAATTAGTTGATTCAAAGAAAGTCAAGATCTGTATTGAAAATCAATCTAAGGTACACATATCAACTGCTCCTAAGGACGAACCAGGTATGTCAAAATTTCCAAAGTATAAATATGTTAATTTTGTTAGGGAGACCGATGCTTCACATTTTTCTAAGTAATAAATTTATTTTGTATGTGTGTTAATTTTAGTGTGTTAAAATATTTTATTTAAACAAATATTTATGTGAATTAAAAATAATTTTTAAAATAAATATTTATGTGGATCCAAATGAGAAATAAATGAAGAATAAGAAAACAAAAGGACAGAAGTCCGGTGAATTCGATCAACCGACCAAAGGTGCGGTTAACCCACAAAAGGCGGTGAAGGGGAGCCGCTTCTGTGGAAAAGGGGTCGGTCAATCGACTCGAGAATTGGTTAATCGACCTGTTTTGGAGATAAAGACACTTGAGGTCCATTTTTCTTAGTATATCCAAAATATTCTCTCTCTCTCTCTCCAAACCAATCCCCTAGATCCAAAAATCTTCAACAAAAGCGCTTAGATCTCTTCATATTTGGGCTAGAATAGACAATTTCAAAGGAATATCTTGTGATTTCAAGTAATTTTAGAGTTTCTCATTCATCAAGTAAGATTTGCCCTCTTTCTTTGGGTTTCAGTTAGATATATTTGCGAAGAAAGGTTTGGTTTTTCATTGACTTGGTAGACATCATCTTTGTGGTTATATTTTTGTTTTGGATAGTATAGGTATTAAGAAAATCGTGAAAAAGCAAAACCCTAAGAAACCCAATTTTGATACTACGTCATTTTGTATCCAAGAACATGTGAAAAAATATAATAAAGAAATGGTGCATCACAGAGTTGTGTGTGCCAAACTGATGGATTTCTTAAATTTGAGAAACAATCATATGAATATTGAGAAAGTTTTTAGAAGGTTCAGTTGGACTTATTTTCTGTCACAAAATAATCTGTGGTTGTCTCTTTGGGTTAAAATGTTCTACACTAACCTAACTATTGACAATAACTTTATATGTTAATGGTGTGGATATTGAGTTGTCGATTGATGAGTTTGTTGAAATACTAAAAATCGATAGAGGGAATATTTATCTAGCAAACAATTGCCTTTGGCTTATGCAAAATTTTAGGGTAAATCAAGTCTGTAGGAATTTAAATTTGGTTGGTAACGAGGTTGGGACATTGAGCTTGAAAAATAGGATTATTTACTATATGATCACCTATTCCATAATTCCTAAGGGAGGGGAATAAGTCATGCCACTGTTACTGATTATGATCTTTATTTCTTTTCATCTATTACAGAGGAGAAAACTTGATCTTGCTTATATTATGATTGAACACATTATCAGTTAAGTTTATCCTCTCGGGTCCCACCTTATGGTGATGCCCTTCAAAGGATCTTTGGACATTGTAACATTCCTGTTAATCCGGATGGCGCAACCTATGTTATGACATGTCCCCCGCACTTGAATGCAACTAGTATTTCTAATGGGATATGAGCTCGTAGGAAATAGATGGGTAAGAAGTAAAGGATAAGAGAGAGATAGAGAAGGGATAAGGGAAATGAAAAAAAAATATGATTCCAAAGCTTGAATTAGAGAATGGATTAACTTAAAACTCAATTTGACAATTTTCAACAGTATACTGAAGTAGTAGATTGACAGCTTCACAGGATGTCCGACAATTTGAGAGGACTCTCAAAACATGTCAGAAGAATGTCGACATCAATAGATGTTGGTTTTGGAAGAATGACGAACACCGTGGAACAACTCTATGGGATTATGTAGAATCTACAGCCATGTGGAGGTCATATGTTGACCAGAACATCTGGTTTATCTAGTTCATATTATTAGGCGATGCCTCCCAACACTAGTGGACATTAAGGTGGGTATTATCAGAATCCACCTCCCAATAGTTCGCATGGTCCACATTATCTGTTCACTGATTCCAGTCCACATTAGTTCTCTCATTCTCTTTTATTTGGTTTGTAATATTATTCGGACAAGCTCCATTACTTATTCTGGTATGTAATAGTAATTTAAGATGTGTGGTGAACATATAGACTTATCTAGGCTTTCAGATAATAGCCTATAAATTTGGTTCCTTTTAATGCTTAATCATTTATTTCCTCATAATGATTCACATAAGTATTGTCGTTTTTAATATGTGCTAATTTGAAAATATTAAGATATTGATGATTTTTAGTTGATATAATTTGGTGGGAAATATTCTTAAAATGAACTTTAATGAGTTTAAATTTTTTAGAATATTGATGTTTTAAATAAAAAATGTGTGTTTTATTGAGAAATATTTTTCAAATGAACGTTATAAGTGAAATTTTGATCTTTTGAATTATTATCTCTATGAACATTTTTTCTTAAATTTTTTTCAAATTATAATGAGTAAATGCTTTTGAAATTTTTTTGGTTAAAAATAGACGCTTTTAAATATTCGTCCCCACTTTTTAAGATGACAAAAGGGGAGAGAAGTTGATGATGTTGTAGATGAGTCTTTGTTCTCCTTAGCATTATAATTGTATAGGGAAGAAATTTTTGTAAGGCGAGCAATAATGAGAATAATAATGTGTTATGCTTATATTGAAAATCTTTTTGATAGATATTTTTGATTCTCATAAAGGTGCTTAAATGAGTTAAAAATCCATCCTCATATTTAGGGGGAAGGGAGTGTGGTTATGTTTTTTTATTGAGAAAACATCAAAATTAATTATCATCATAAAAAATTGGGAGATTATTGAGCCTAATGCTTTGATGGACAATTGAATATTGATATTTTATAGAACTAATAGTTTTATTGAGTGATTTCAGATTGAAAGTTTCATATCGCTTAAGAAGAAAAAGAATGAGTTAAAAAGATTAATCGTTGAAGATTTAAAAGTCGAAGAATTTATGTAGTGATCATTGAAAATTTATAAGGAATTTACGAAGAAGTTCAAGATGGGTGCTAGATGAAGATAATGAAGATTTTTAGAGTATTGAAGACATTTAGGTAAAAACAACTCATTACTTTTATGCTTTTAATGCAACCTGACTTAAGATCACGCACGCTACTTTAAAATGAGTAATCTTATATGTGTCATTATTTGAGTTGATAAATTCAAAATCCTAAATGGTTTTTATAAAGTTTTATAATGGGTTTTTTAGTCAAATTAGTCAACTGACAAAATGGATCGGTCGACTAATAAAAACAGTAGTTTGAGGGAGTGAAAAGGGTGAACATATTGACCTATTCAGTCAACCGACAAAAAAGGTCAGTCAACTAACGAATCTAATAGCTAAAACAAAGAAAATAGGAAAAACCTTGTAACAACCTGATTTTCCAGGATCGTTACTCGGTTTCTCCCTTTCTATGGAGAAGTAGTAAAAGACAAACTACTCCACTGCCACACTTCCGCTGCGCCACTATGATAAATAAAATAATAATAGGTGTGGCCTCGACTTGCTATTAACCAACTAGAATAATATGCACATAACTAATTGAAATTTTAATATTATAGATTCAAAACTTGGAAATTACAAATATGTACCAATATGTGCCCTGACTGCTTCAAAAGAATAAGACACCATCCTCTGACTCTACCTAAAACCAGTAGTGGACCTGTCTCTAACTAGTGTACATGAGACCAAATATTTTATCGGTACACTGTCTTCATAATATAAAAATAATTTATGAATCAAATACATTTATTAAAACTATTTTTTAAAACAAAATATAACCACAGTGATATTTTTTGAAAGAGAATATAACCATACTGAGCAGTATCAAAATTCACAGACATTATCAATGAATAGTAACTGAATATAAATCAACCAATCAAATCACTCTTACATAATAAAATACTAGAAACATATTTTTCTACTAATCATAGAATCGTTTCATCTCACGATCGGGAGTTATAACAGTATCGTAACATGTATAATTGTACAATATAAGGTTTCCATTAGAGTAAGAGCTATTCAATATCTCCAACGGTAGGAGCTAACACGTGGTATGAACTATCATATCATGAGGATAATCATCATTATCATCATAAACAACAACAACAACCACCTGCATGACTTACCCTTTTGTCTAGTCACAACATAACGTCTTTTAGGACATGTCCTCCTATTAGGACCAACAACATTCTGCAGTACATGCCTTCCTGTTAGGATCATATTATGACATAGTCGGATAATAATAAAAATCAATTTCTACAATTAAGTTTTTACTCGATCAATATAATGTTATAAAATAATTCATTTTAATAAATCTTTTTTTTTTCACAGTTTAATACAAAAATATAATTTGACAATTTACATAGAAGATAACACTCACCTCGATAACTACACTACTTTTCACACTACTGTGGAAACCCTGACGGGGTTAGTCTCACCTTTGAACTTAACAACGACAAGGCCTAAACTAAGAATTTAACTAAATAAATACAATATGCCATGAAATGCGTGACACTAAAAATATAGTTTTTCTCATTCCTATTTTTTCTTAATTATAATTAAACGTTCTATTTTTCTCAACCCCCATATTAATTATATAACTAAAATATCATAATTACATTTATAAAATTTATCAATTAATAATTTAATTACTACCAAAAAAATAATTATTATCTGACTATCAACAATATTACTAGTCAACGAAATACTAAAAATATTATTCTAATAAAAATTTAGAATTTATACTATAAATTAAAATTTTTACCATTTAAATATTTTTATTTAAAATTATAAATCTAACACACACATGTGTGTGTGTATAAAACAAAAACCCATTCTATAAACTAGATTTAGTTCTAGATGTATGCGTTAGATGTATACATTAAAAAAATAAAAGTAGATGACCTGTACAAGGATGAGGTTGGGAGCTCTTATATCTCTATGTATATATGGAAAGGGTAAACTCAGAAAAGTGTTCTCTCTTTCTTTCTTTCTCTCTCTCTCTCTCTCTATATATATATATATATATATATATGAAAAAGAATTAGATGGCATCAAATGACATCCACCGCCTCTATTAGATTAAGTGGATAGAATTTAATATTTTAAAATAACAATTAGTCCTTCAAAATTTGAAAGTAAAATTACACTAACCTATTGATCCCCAAATTTCTTAAAATTAAATTTTTAAATATCATAATAACTCCTTAAAAAATTTAAGGTAAAATTTAAATAACACAATGGACCCTATTATTTTTAAAATATTTTAAAATGCAACTAAAAAAATATGTATGTGTAAAAACTAGGTCTTACAAACCCTCTGGCAATTCGGTTAATCGATGGGAGTCGGTGCAACGATTAGAAAACTGATCATTGTAGGGCCAGTTGACCGAACTAAGGCTGGACGACCGAGGGAGGCAGATAGTTAAAGTTTGATTGTTTCGGGTTTTTGTATTTATTTATTAAAATCTCATTGTTTTGAACGTTTGAAATGAAGATTTTTAATGGATTTGGTTATTTTACTATTATATATCATATTCTACTAAGATCCTATTTATTCTGTCCATGTATTAAATTGGTAAAACTACTTTCTCTCTTTAAGCGTTTTGAATCAAGAAAGTTTTGGGGACCAAATTGAGCTTTTCTAAAAGTATTTTTGAATGAAATATACCTATTTTGATAGTATAAGATATATGGGGTCTTCAACTAATATTTTAGGTCTTAGAATTTGAAATCTAGCCGTTATAGGCCTAGTTAGAATTCTGTATAAGAAGACTTACGTTTTTCAAATCAGATAATCAAGAACAATCAGCCTTTGCTATTACAAGAGACTGAGTTATGCTGAGAGATTTATAAGAGAGTTATATTAAAAGAGTTTTTCATTGAGTCACGAAAACGTTTTCATCACCGGTCTTTGTTCTTCACTAAACTGTCGTATTTGTTTTCAAGAAATCTCGGTGAGATCTTTCCAAATTAATTAAAGTGCTTTCTTAGACAATCTATTTGATTACTTCGAATAAATTTTTTAGACAAATTGTTTTTAAATCTAATATCTTGAAAATCTTATACAATGATTTTATTTGTAAAATCTGATTATTTGTTATGTGTTTTAAATTGATTAAATTAGATTTATTCCTTATGTAGTTCTATTACATAGTTTTTGGGATATTAATTAAGTATAATTGTTTTAAGGTGGTAAAAGTTCTTGTGAGAAGAAACTTGTGACTTTTTTGTATTTGCTAGTTTGAATAGATTAAATATATTTGGGATGTTGTTTAATCAGGGTACTTAGGGTTTGATCTTTAGTTTGATAAAAAAATTAGGGTTTGATCTTTATCTTGAGAAAACGATTAGGGTTTTATCTTTAACCTGTGAAAGCGATTTGGTTTGATTCTTAGTCTATTAAAATGATTAGGTTTTGACTCTTCTTGTAATAGAATTAGGTTAGTCTTTAGCCTGAAAAAGATAAGGTTCTTCCTAAGCCTGGGAAAATGATAAGTGTAATAGTGTGTAAGTGTAAAAGTTTGATTTAGAGCCTACGAAAAGAATTAAGTTAATCTTAAACTTGTGAAAAGTATTGTAAGGGTTTTAGTTCCTACCTGGGAAAGGAATTAGGGTTAGTGGATTGAGAAATCCCTGTGGATCTCGGGAGACTAAATGTAGGTAAGAGTAGATTACAAAACCAGGATAAATTGTTATGTGTTTCATTGTTATGTTTTTGTTATTTGAGTGTGCACTTAGTTAAAAAACTTTCACTCCTAAATAAAATAATAATTAATTAGGAAAATCGATAACTTGTGTTGAAGATTTAATTGTTTGAACTTTTGTAACTACCCAATTCACCCCCTTCTCTTGGGTAGATCTTTGGGCTAACAATTATCTTTTCCGTAAGCTAACCATGGGAGACTAAGTGGTTAGTTTGGACCTAAGAGATTGAAAATGAGCAGTAGGAATACCCTTGGTAAGAATATCAACCAATTTATTAGAGGAAGGAACATGAGCAATCTAAATTATTCTGTTTAGATTTTTTCCCCTTCTAAAGTGGTAATCAACCTTGATATGCTTTGTTCGTGCATGGAATATAAGATTAGTAGATAAAGCTAATGCTGATTGGAATTGTCATGCCATAGTATAGGAATGGAAGAGCTTTGGATATGTATGTCCTTACGGAGATGAGTTAACCAGGTAAGCTCAGATGTAGCCTGTGCTGTAGACCTATACTTAGTTTTCTGTGGAAGATCTAGAAATAGTAGGTTACTTTTTAGATGACCCAGAGACTAGATTTGCACCAAGGAACAAATATTACCCTCTAGTACTTCTTCTATCAATGTGGTCCCTAGTCCAATCAGAGTTTAAAAGAGCTTGAAGATCAAGGGTTTGATCTGATTTCAAAAGTATGAGTGCCCTTGAGATACCTTAGGATTCTTTTACTGTTTCAAAATATTTGTAAGTATAGGAATTCATGTATTAACAAACACTATTGACTGCGAATGAGATGTTAGGTCTTGTGGTAGTTAGATATTTCTAGGGATGAGCATGGTTCAGGTTCGGTTCGATTTCATATAAAACCAGAACCAAAACCGTTAGACATATACCAAACTGAATCCTCAACTAAAATCGCCAGTTTTTTTTTTAATCATTTTTAAAACCCAAACCACTTAATTTTATACAAAAATCAAAACCAAACCACGAAACCGCAAAACCATTTAGGATTTTTCAAATTTGTAAAAAAATAAAACCAAACATTTAAAAAATTTCAATTTTATAAATTAAAGAAAAACTAAAAAAGAAATTGTGAAACCGTGGACCATTATTTTTTTATATATAAACAAAATTATAACTAAAATATAAAATAAAAAAAAAAAAAAAAAAACCAAAACGCAAAACTAACCCAAACACACACACACATACACACATATATAAATAGGAGGAATTGAAGTGTGTGTTTTTGTGTGTGTGTGTGGATATATATATATATCCAGTGTTAAATTTTAAATATATAAAAAATTGAGGGTATATTTGTCCTTAAAATATATATAAAATATCAGTTACACGATTTGGTTTGTTGGATTGGTTTTGCGGTTACTATCCCAAACCAAAATCAAACCGCTTTGGTTACTAATTTCAAAACCAAACCATTTAGACTGTTTTAAAATCAGACCATTCAACTCGGTTTCACTCAATTACTCGTTGGTTCAATTTTTATTTCCATCCCTAGATATTACAGTCCTCCTAACTGTACTTTTGAACCTAGTAGAGTCTTCATAAGGTATATCTTCACTAGGAGAAGAAGCAATATACTTGTTAATATGGTAGGAATAGGTGCAGGTTTGCATCGTATCATGCTGTACTTGACAAGCAGGCCAATGAAGTACTTAAATTGATTAAGGATGGAAACCGTACCATTATATTGCACTTCTAGTTCTAGAAAATAAGACAAATTGCCCATGTGTTTCATCGCTAATGTGTTATTCATAACCTGAATAAAGTTAGAAATGGTTTAGTTATTGTTGCTAATAATCAAAATATCATCAATGTATACAATAAAAATGAGAATTTCATTCTTAGTTTTCTACACAAATAAGGATGTGTCGACAGTAAGGTGTAAAGAAAATTAGCAAACATGACAAATTAGGCTCTAGGTGTTTGTTTAAGCCCATAGAGAGATTTTTGAAGCTTACGAGCAGAAGTGGGATGCTTGGACTCTTCAAAACTCGGGGGTTGAGTCAGACAGACTTCTTCTTCAAGTGAACTATGTAGGAAAATATTAGAGAAATCTAGTGTTTTAATATCCCAGTGCTTATGTAGAGATAATGAAAGAAGGACCCTGATGGTGGGATATTTAGCAATGGTGCTAAATGTTTTAGTGTAATCAAGTCCTTCTTGTTGGAGGAATCATTTAGGTGGCGCTTGGTAACCGTTTATGTTTCCATTTCAGCAGTGGGATGAGAATGGGATGGAATGGGATAAGAATTTTGTTTCCTTTTTGGGAGTAGAATCGTGTTTGGTAACGATAATATTTTTTTATTTTTTTGGGAAGAGAATCACGTTTGGTAACGATTTTATCCTGAAATCAATTTTTTTTTTGGGCCGGCGATGACAATGGCAATGATGGCAGGCGGCCCCGGAACTTTCCAAGTGGCTAGTGGCAGCGGTGACCGGCCGGTAATACCAGAGATGACCACCGGCGACTGCGACGGACGGCGACGGTGGCCGGCGGCGGCGGATGAACAGTGAAATTGGTTTAGGGAATGGAGTAGGAATTATGAGAAACAACTTTTTTTTTGTTTCTCATTTCTTAAGAAAGAAAATAGGCACAATTCTCAAATGGGAATGGAATGGAAACAAAAACAAAAATTACCAAACGCTATTCCCAAACAGAATTCTCAAAAATCTGAGAATGGAATGGGAAATTCTGGAATAGAAATGGTTACCAAATAGGGCCTTAGCAACCAACTTGGCATTGTGTTTAGTTATGGTCCTATCAGGGATTGTTTTTTCAACTTGTAGACCCACTTGCAGCCAATGGGCCTTATGTGAAGAGTAAGTGGTACCAGAACCCATGCCTCCTAGTTAGCGAAGGCTTCAAATTCATGAAGCATGGCATTGTGCCATTATCGTATATGAGTGCCCTCAGTATATGTAAGAGGTTTTTTCTCAGAGTTAAGGTATGTAACGTTGTTAGCATACTTGGGATTGGATTTGGTAATGCCAACTTTGGATTTGGTAACCTTAGGATGAATGGAATGGAATGGATTGGAGAAACAATGAAATCAGGACTAAAAGGATGTCCATATGAATAAAATTATGGTATGGGTGTAAGAGAGGAAGATGAGGAAATAAGAGGTTCGTTGGGAGTAACTAGAGGTGACTGAGATTGGAGAGGTGTTGGAATAGGGCCACAAAAAGAAGATATGGTGTGAGGAAGAGTACAGGTAGGGTGGGGTGAGGGTACATAATCGTAAGAAAAAAAGTACATGTGAAAGAGTATTATTCTGATGTGAATTGAGAATGAGGGGAGTCCTTTAAAGAAAAAATGTGTTCATGGAATTTGACATGTCAGGAAACATAAACTTTATGAGTAGTTAAATCAAGGCACCTGTAGCCTTTGGTTTCTAAATAGTAACCAAGAAAAATATAGGGAATAGCCATCGGTTAGAGTTTGTCTGTTTGATAAGGTCTGATCCAAGGAAAATAAAGACTGCCAAAAGCTTTGAGATGATGGTAAAAAGGATCTTGAGCATAGAGACACTAGGTATGGGTATTTGTAATGCTGTTGAACTATAGGAAGTCGATTGATTAGATAGTTGGAAGTGGAAATGGAATCTAGCCAAAATTTGTGTGAGAAATTGGCTTACTGGAGAAGTGCAACAATAGTTTCAATTAGGTGTCTATGCTTTCTCTCAATTAAACCATTTTGCTCTAGTGTATGAGGGCACGTTGTTTGACGTATGGTACCTTTTGAAAGAGAAAAATCAGCAAATTAATGGTTCAAATATTCTCCCACACTGTCAGTTCTAAAGTTTTGTACAATACTTTTGAACTGAATTTTTATCGTGGCAGTAAAATGACAATAACTTGTGTAGGCATCTGATTTTAGTTTGAGGGGGGGGTAAAGCCAAGAAATCTAGTGAAATCATCAATAAACAAGATATAATAATTGAAACCTTTAAAAGAAATAAGGGAAGATGGTCCTCATACACCGTAATGTATAAGTTCAAAAGGATTGGTACTTTTGGATAAAGAAAGTAGAAAAAATTAGCTTGTGGCTTTTGGTCGTAACACAAAACACAAACAAAATTTTGCGGGAAGTAAGAAAACTTTAAAGACTTGCCTAAGAAATTATAGACTTTGGTGAATTGATGACCTAGTTGTGGATACCAGAGATGAGGCATTGAAGTTGAGCGGGAACATGAGTAGGTTGCCGTAGTCATGGGAGTAGGATGGTTGGACTGAATTAGATAGAGGCCTTAACTGGAGGGGCCCTAAAACGGTCCCTTCTTGGTAGAGTTGTCCAGTATTTTTGAACTCCTTGGAGGAAAACAAAATTGAGCAGTTATTATCATGTGTGAATTTGTGTACATATAGGATATTAGATGATAAAGATGGAATAAGAATGAATTGATGTTTAGAAGTTAAAATATTACCATTTCTAGAGTTTTGTATTGCAAAGGTTTTACCATTTCCAATCATGACTTGATCATTGCCTCCATGGGGTTGTGCAAAGGTAAGCTGAGCCATATCATTTATCAAATGGTTGTTTGCTCCTGAATCAAGAAACCAACCATTTCTAGGATTATGGCTATTAGCAATGTGAGCTTGAGATTGAGGTTTTGAACTTTGGTAATTGTCATCATGCTTACACCAACAATCAAGAGCATTATGATTAGGTTTACCACATATTTGACAGTAGAATTTTTCTCTTTCATTTCCTTTGAATCCTCATTCTTGTTGTTGTTGTTGTTTGTTATGGCAACCATTGTAACCAGATTTCTGACTGTTACTGTTTCTGACATCTCTTCCTCTTCTACTATTTTTTTCCATCTCTCTATATTGAGTCGGAACCTTCTGGTTGATAAGTGTTCTAGGCGTGATATACTGTAAACTGTAGTTCAGTGGTGTTGAATATAGTTTTAGGCTACACATTATCTTCTTAGAGAAAAACATTGTATTTACTTGTTTAATGGCTAAGGGTTTATTCTTGGATTGAATGTAGGTTTTGATGGAATCATATTCCCGAAGTAGGCTATTCAATGTGTAACATATTAAGTCTTCATCACTAGAAATACTATCAGTAATATTTTTAATTTGCTCCACATATTCTAGCATGGTAGTATTACTATTTTAACGGAATGAAACTTGTATGTGAGTTGATAAATAAATGTTCTGATAAGGAATTAGACCTTCTCTTGAGTGTACTCTATACTTCTGATGTGTTGGAGAGATTAAGAACAAGAGGAAGTACAGATCCTGAAATGGTAGTGTTGGCCCAGTGATCTACCTAAGAAGAGGGGTGAATTGGGTAGTTAGAAAAATTAAAGCAAATTCTTAACTTTCAATACTTAAATATTCAAATAATTAATTTAATCCTAAATTAATTATTATCTTTATATAGTAGTGGATGAGTGTATAAATCTAGATGCACACCCAAATAACAAGAAATAAATAAAATCAACAATGTAGTACACCACGATATATCTTGGTTCACCAAGCTAATCTTGGCTGATCCAGTCCTCCGAGCACCATGGAGATTCGTACCCACTAAACCACTAGATTCCTTTAACAGGTAGGAACCAAACTTTACACAATAATTCTTTTATAGGCTCAGAATCAACTTTTACAATTTTGTTTTCACAAGCTAAAGAATAATCACTATCTTTTTAACAGGCTAAAGACTAACCTAATTCTTTTATACCTTAGGAAAAGAATCAAACCTCACAAAAAACACTCCAAGTATCCTTTTCACCGGTAAGGATGAAACCGTTACAATTCACTCAATTTTAATTCGAATTACGAAGAATCACGCCTAACTCTTTTCAAGGGAAAAGAGTAACCTAACTTTTTTGTATCTTAGGTAAAGATTAAACCTCAATCTCTTTACCGGATGAGATTAAAACCCTTCATACCCCTAACTAGATACTCCCAACAGTATCTAATCCACACAAACTAACCAATTACAAAAATCAATAAGTTTTTTCTTACTCAGAGCTTCTACCACCTCAAATTAATTTAAACTCAATTAATATCCCGATAATTACTTGTAATAGAATTTACGTGAGGAATACAATATTTGATTATATTAAGTATGGGTAGCATAAAATTAAACATGTAATCAGATAATCACAAAAATCATTTTAAAAATAATTTTTATGCTCTTAAAGTTTGAAACGATTTTACTACAATCATATCAACAAAGCAAATAGAATAATATCAAATCAAAATAAGAAATAATAGCTTGAAAATATCTAACCAGGATACCACGAAAGAATGAAAACAGAATCACTAGACAACTTAGATTAGTGACGCCAAAACACTTAGCACTTTTTCTCAAGAATTTTTCTCACAAAATGATCTTACAATAGTCTCTCGATATAATCTCAGAATAATCACTCTTAGAAAACTCACAAACTAAAAATTCTTGATAGATGTGACGTCTTGATATGTGAAAAACGCAGGTCTATATAAACTGATTTGAAACAAACCTTCTAACGGTTAGTTCCCACAAGATATGACAATTAAATGCACATATAGATCTCATATATCAATAGCATTTAACCATGGTCCAATTATCTTAAATATGGATTTTAAAACATTCAATTAAGTCTGCCAAATAATTCTCAATCTCAAATTAAACTAGATAGGAAGTATTAAATGTACCAATTTGAGAAACATTTTAATTTCATGTACCATATCAATAGGAATATCTAAATAATAGTAATATATCTATAATATGTTCAAATCCCAAGAATATCTCCAAAATATTAGCCAAAAAAAAAATAAAAAAATGGCTTGTAACAGCTAGTTTTGGATCAGATCCCAAAAATCCTCGAAATCTGAAATAGCTCAGTCGGTTGACCAATCATAGGCCATCAGTCTACCGATCATTTCAGGTTGTAGCAAAATCCATTTCTCAAACAACGATTGGTTGACTGATCTCGTATGGGTTAGTTAATCGATCAATTCAGGATGTTTCTCTAGGCCATTATTTGGCCCTGGTCGGTTAACCGATTGATACAGAGAGTTCACCTTTCGGCTATCGGTTAATTGATCTCCCTTGATCGGTTAATCGATCGATTTAGAGACTCTCTAATTCTCCAGCCCTTGCCCATCGGTTAACCGATCCTTTTTGGTTGGTTGACCGATTGCTGCTGGAACAACTTTTCCTTAAATTATTTTAACTCTAATCTTCGACATTTTTGACCGTTTAACGAATTTCTTTTCTCGGTTAACTAAATTGATACTATTAAACAATTTTAAACACTAATTTTGCTTACGTCAATTTTCATTTTTCAATTTCACATTGGAGCAAAGAATTGAACACTAATTAGGACCATAATTACATCAATTTACATAAATATAAATCATTTTTGTGTCGTGTGTGATCTTAATCAGGATAAATTAAAAGTAAATTAGATTTAAGTTGTTTTCACCTAGTATCTTCAAAATCTTCAACACTCTTTAATACTCGTCTTTGCAACCTTCATTATAACTTCATGATATTATCTTGTATGTAACTCTTAATCTGAAACACTCAATAAACATGTTAGTTCTACAAAAAATATCAACATTTAATTGTTCATCAAAATCTCGGGATCAACAAGTAGACAAAATGTAGGTGCAAAGATGCTTGTCAATTGTGATCCACTTGAGATATGCTGTATTTTCTTTTTGTTTTCCATCAATATCTGTGGTATGAGATGATGGGCATGGTTTTTCTCTAGTACCATAATCAAACTGTTAATGTATTATATGGGCTTGGACCACGTGGCCTATTAAGGCAAAACCCTAGCCCCCACTTCCCCTATAAATATGTGTATATCGTTGTATTATTTTTGTATCACTTTTCATAATATCAATATATGATTCTTCTCCCACTTCTCAATTATCTTAACATGGTATCAAGAGAAAGTTGTTCTTAGACCTGTTCTACCTAAAATTTTCGCAACCCTAAAGCTTCCGCCGCCGCCCCTATTCTCCCGAGACTTTCATCGCTACTGTAGGCTTCATTCTTTCTCCGGTATCAACAACCATCACATCACCATCTTCATCTTGCAGAGACGAACACAACGCCACCAAAATCACTACCATCAGAGATTACACGCGCACTCACGCGCCACCAACAGCCTACAGTACAACCACCCTTCGCCGTCTCGAATTTTGGGATCTACTGCCTTAACTAGGTCTCCAAATCCATCGCATAATATACCATTAGAACTTTTTTGACGAGATGATTCAAACTAAGCAGATAGAATTCCAATTTGACATCTTACGCGCTCTCATATGCGGATTAAAGTATCAGCTCCCTATTCGTGTTAGATCCACGTGCCTTGTTCAGACACTTATGCCACGTCAGCCCTAAATCTAGTTAGCAGCCCAGTCAGTAGTCAACCTCAGCACTACACCAACCACAACATCACTGACCTCCATGTCAGCGCCATATCACCGGTTCTCTAAAGTACTTCTCATTGACCGGTTTAGGCATTTTTACTGGTTTTTTTCAAAGTTGGACCGGTTCTTGGAGTTTTTTGACGTTCTGATTCTATTTTCGGCCTCTGTTTTGTGGTTTGAGACTTATAGACTATACTTTCTTTTATATTCGTGTGGTTTCTACATCGATTCACTCGTTTTTCGCCCAGTTTTTGGAGATTTCATACTGGTTCATGGACAATTTTGGTATTTTAAATCCATCAGTGACAACAGATTCTCTAGGTTCAACAGCGATACCTAGGGGTTCTTTGCTCATTTTCAACCCCAAAGAGGGTTCGGACCCTACTTTCTCTACTGTCACTATGTCTATTGCAAATTTGGCCTCATTCATCCTTCATATCTTTTTCAAAATTGGTACTAGTACAAATCTTTCCCCTGCTCTCTCACTTACTACAGGTAATTCCTCTTGGTTCTTTGATTCTGCCTGTTGTAATCACATGATATCTGATCCCAATATTTTTTCAACCAAACTATCCGCGATGAATATCCCTAGTATTTATACTACCGATGGTTCTTAAATGCTTGTTACACATATCGGTTAGGTTTTTACTTTCTATTTTTCTATTTTTGAAACGTATTTGATTCCAAAACTCACTTTAAATCTCTTGTCTGTTGGGAAACTTTGTGAATTGGGATTTGAAGTCATATTTTCTAATAGTGGTTGTCGTGTACAGGATCGTCGGACATGAGAAACTCTTGGGACTGGTCATAAGGTTGGATGCCTATTTGAGCTTGCCTATTTTTTTTTACATTTTCTATCTCCAACTCCACCATCACCCCAACCAAATATCCTTTCATCAACCTGTGCAACCTCACCATCACTACCAGTATCATTTTTCTCATTCTTATCTCCACAACCACCAGTGTCTCTCTCACCATCCCAACTTTGGCATGCTCGTTTAGGTCACACTTCATCTAACCGACTCCAATCGCTTATCTCTAGCGGTCAGCTAGGTTCAGTTCAGCATGAGTTCTTCAAATGTATTCATTGCCAACTTGCAAAACAACCAGCCCTACATTTCAAATAGAGTTAGTATATTTCCCTTGCACCCTTTGATCTAATTCATTCTGATATGTGGGGGCCCTCTCCTCATGCCTCAATGGGTGGCCTTCGTTACTTTGTTATCTTTGTGGATGACTACTCTTGATATAGATGGTTGTTTCTTATGAGACATCAATATGAACTATTCCAAATATATTCTGAGTTTTCTTCTATGGTTCAAACCTAATTTTCTGGAAATATCAAAGTTTTTTACTCAGATAATGCAATTGAATACAAATATCGTACTTTTCTTAACGTGCTTCACAAAAATGGCATGCTCCCCCCACCGCTCGTGTCTTAGTACATCCCAACAAAATGGACAAGCTGAACTTAAACATAGACATATTCTTCACACAGTTCGCGCTCTCCTAATTTCTCTATCATGTCCTGAGCATTTTTGGGGTGAGGCAGCCTTCACCGTCGTCTATATAATAAACCGTGTCCCTTCTGCTACAATCCAAAACCAGTCTCTATTTGAACGCCTTTTCGGTTAAACTCCCAATTACTCTAAACTCAGAGTCTTTGGTTGCGCCTGTTTTATTCTTCTCAAATCACATGAACACAACAAACTAGAACCAAGGGTTCATCTGTGTTGTTTTCTTGGATATGGCATCGAATATAAAGGGTATCGGTGTTGGGATCCCATTTCTAAAACCCTTCGTATCTCGCGATATGTCGTATTTTGGGAACATCAAATGTTTTCTTCCTTACAGTCATTTGACATGTCAACCCTCACCAACTCCAGATTCTTTATTGATCCATCCATTGAGTTATTTCCAAATGATACAGTTCCAGTTACTGTTGAGTCCACTCTAGCACCACCAGTTGAGCTTAGCACTATACCTTATGCTTAGTCTATCCCAGAACCACCAACTAAACCCACTCCAGATCCACTAGCTGATCTCACCTTTCCAACTCCAGTGACCATGCCTGAGACTTCTCTTGTGGTTGATGATCCTGTACCTCCTTCTGTTGATACCCACGCCCCAGGTCACCTTCGCCGCTCTACTAGGGTCACTCATCCTCCACATCACCTTTCTGATTTTCATTATTTTTCCACTATACTTCATCTGCATTAGCCTCAATTCTATAAGGAGGATAGTACTAATCCTCTTTAGCAGAAAGCAATGGACGAAGAACCTCAGGCCCTCGCCAAAACTCATACCTGGGATATTGTAGATCTGCCTAATGGAAAAACTCCTATTGGGTGTAAATGGGTGTTTAAGATCAAAATGCTATCTGATGGCTCTGTTGAACGATATAAAGCCTGACTTGTTTCCAAGGGATTTGCTCAAGAATATGGTATTGACTATGAAGATACATTTGCTCCTGTGATGAGACTAACATCTGTCCATATACTTCTTACTATTGCCTCCATTTGAAAATGGACTCTCTTTCAAATGGATGTTAAAAATGCATTTTTCAATGATGATCTTCTTGAGGAAGTATATATGTATACCCCTCCCAGCCTGGTTGCCCCTCGAAATAAAGTTTGTTGCCTCCATCGTCCTCTATATAGCTTGAAACAAGCTCCACGTGCCTGGTTTGCAAAATTCAACAATACAATTCATTAGTTTGGGTTCACACCTCATGCTCATGATTCAGATTTGTTTATTCACTATACTGCCAATGGTATTATCATTCTTTTACTGTACGTGGACGATATGGTTATCACTGAAGATGATATATGCGGTATTTCTAAACTCATAAAGTTTTTTAATAGCCAATTCAAAATAAAAGACCTTGGCATGCTTACCTATTTTCTTGTCCTTGAAGTCTCATCGGGTTTTGGTGGATATTTTATTTCTTTGGCCAAATATGCCTCGGATCTCCTTTCCAGGATTGGGATCACTGACTCAACCACTGCCACTACTCCTCTCGAGCTGAATGTCAGACTTACCCCACTTGATGGTTTACCTCTTCAGGATGCCACCCTATATTGCCAACTAGTTGGAAGTCTTGAATACCTCATTGTCACTCGCCCTTACATTGTCTATGCCGTTCATCAGGACAGTCAGTTCTTGTTTGCTCCTCGGACCACCTATTACTTGACTGTTCTTCACATTCGTTGGTATGTCAAAGGTACATTATTTCATGGGCTTAATTTCTCAGTTCAGTCTTCTCCCTTCTTACAAGCTTATTCTGATGCTGATTGGGCCAGAGATCCCACCGACAGACGTTCAACCACTGGTAACTATTTCCTTTTGGGCAATTCTCTCATTTCTTGACATAGTAAGAAACAAACTATCATTGCTCGCTCTAGTACTAAAGCTGAATATCATGCCATGGCTGATGCAACTCAAGAACTTCTTTAGCTTTGATGGCTCCTCGCTGACATGGGCATCTCTTTTCCTGCCGCCACTAGAACTTAAATCATGTTGATGAATCTTTGTTGCTCACGTGGATCATGCTCAATGGTCCTCCACGAAGTTTCTTGAGTCAATGCTTATTGAATCAGTCCGTTGAGTGCATCTTTAAACTTCCTTGCTCGTGCTCTCGTAACCGGCCCATTTGGGACTTAAACTAGATCCCTTGAAGCTGTGCTATGATTTGCATCATTCCCGTCCTCTTGAAACTAATTTACCCTAAAATCATCACCTACATCAAAAGGACTCAAATCAGTAACATTAAAAGTAGTACTTACATTGTACTCACCAGGTAAATCTAGCTTATAAGCGTTGTCATTGATGCGCTCTAGGACTTGGAAATGACCATCTCCTCATGGAAACAATTTAGAACATCTTCTTGCCAGAAATATCTCTTTTCTTATATGCAACCAAACCTAATCTCCGGGTTAAAAAATCAGCTTTGTGACGCCCCATGTTGGCTTATTTTGCATACTGCTCTGTTCTTCGCTCAATGTTGAGTCTTGGCTTCTCAAGAATCTGCTTGATAAAGTCATCTTTCCTTTTTCCATCTAAATGAACATGCTCATTCAAAGGTAAAGGATATAAATCAAATGGAGTTAAAGGATTAAATCCATACATTATTTCAAACGGTGAAAATTTAATAGCAGAATGAACAGATCTATTATAAGCAAACTCAACATATGGTAAACATTGTTCCCATGTTTTGATATTCTTTTTAATGATTTCCTTCAATAAAGTAAACAAAGTCCTATTTACTACTTCAGTTTGACCATCAGTTTGTGGGTGATAAGTAGTAGAAAACAATAGCTTAGTACCTAGCTTACACCACAAAGTTTTTCAAAAATAGCTCAAGAACTTAGGATCTCTATCCGAAATAATTGTTCTAGGTATGCCATGTAATCTCACAATCTCTCTAAAGAACAAATCAGTAACATGCGAGGCATCATCCGTTTTGTGACATGGAATAAAGTGTGGCATTTTAGAAAATCTATCCACAACCACAAAAATTGAATCTCTCCCATGTTTAGTCCTAGGCAATCCTAACACAAAGTCCATTGAAATATCAATCCAAGGCTCACTAGGAATTGGTAAAGGAGTATACAAACTGTTGGGTTGCACTCTCGATTTAGCTTGCCTACATGTGATACATCTATCACAATTTCTCTCAACATCGGTGTGAATAATGAATTCCTTAGGCTATACGTAGTGTTGCCACGTCTCTAAAGCTCGAACCAATGCATACAACTCCTTATCATAAGTTGGGTAGTTTAAGGCTGCCCCGCTTAGTTTCTCGTTGAAGTATGCAATTGGTCGTCCTTCCTGCATAAGAACTGCGCCTATACCAATCCTTGAAGTATCATATTCAATCTCAAACGTTTTCGAAAGTTAGGTAAAGACAATAAGGGGGCGTTGGTCAGCTTCTCTTTGATTAACTGAAATGTCTTCTCTTGTTTTTCTCCCCATCTATATCCAACGTTCTTCTTGATCACTTCGGTAAGTGGTGCGACTATGCTACTAAAATCGTTCACGAACCGCCAGTAAAAACTAGCAAGTTCATGAAAACTACGAACATTACCTACACTTGTGGGACTCGTCCACTCTTGGATTGCACGTACCTTCTCTTTATCAACTTGTTTACCTTGTGCACTAACAACAAATCCCAAAAATACAAGCTTATCAGTGTAAAAAGTGAATTTCTTCAGATTAGCAAAAAACTTTTCTTTCTTAAACACATCTAAAACAGATATCAAACATACTACATGATCGTCCAAGTTTTTGCTATAAATGAGTATATCCTCAACGTAGCCAACAACAAATATGCCTATAAATGCATGCAAAACATGATTCATAAGTCTCATAAAAGTGCTCAGAGCATTAGTCAAACCAAAAGGCATAATTAACCATTCATACAAACCATATTTTGTTTTACAAGCAGTTTTCCATTCATCTCCTTTTATCTTAATTTGATGATAACCACTCTTTAAATCAATCTTAGAAAATACACCAGAACCATGCAACTCATCTAACATATCATCTAAGCGAGGAATAGGATGACGATACTTTACCATTATGTTATTGATGACTCGGCAATCGACGCACATTCTCTACGTCCCATTCTTCTTAGGTACAAGTAAAACCGGAATGGTGCATGGGCTCATGCTCTCTCTCACGTGCCCTTTCTCCAATAACTCACTTACTTTCCATTGAAGCTCCTTTGTTTCTTCGGGATTACTCCTATAGGCTGGTTGGTTTGGAATTATTGCACCGGGAACAAAATCAATTTTTGGTTCAATCCCTCGGATTGGAGGTAATCCTTGTGGTGTTTCCTCGGGAAAGACATCCTTATACTCCTGCAATAGAGAAACAACAAAACTAGGCAAAGCAAGGTAAAATTCGTTAGTGTTTAAAAATGCCTCTTTGTACAAAAGTACAATCATCGGCTGATTTGAAAACATTGCTCGCTTAATTTCACTCACTTTTGCAGAGAAATTCTTTTATTTTCTCTCTAATTTTCTCTCAATGGCCGAATTTTGATTTTCTTTTTCTCTCTCATTTTTCTCGATCTCTCTCTGATGTTCACTCTTTTTCTTTTGTTCACTCTCTTTCTTTTAATCGCTCTCTTTTTGCAATCTCACTTGATCTTCATATACTTGTTGCGGTGCCAATGGTACAAGAATGATTGATCGTTCATTAAGTACAAAGGAATATTTGTTGGTAAAGCCATTATGCTTCACACGCCTATCAAATTTCCATGGACGTCCTAGCAACAAGTGTCTCGCTTGCATCAGTACTACATCACACAACACTTCATCTTTGTATTTACCGATTCGAAATGCAACTAACACCTGCTTGTTCACCCTTATCTCATCACTACCATTTAACCATTGCAACTTATACGGTCGAGGGTTCTTCAACACGGGCGGTCCCAATTTTTCCACCATAGTTGTGCTTGCAACATTAATACAACTACCACCATCAATAATCATACTACATACCTTGTCTTAGAAGTAGCACCTAGTGTGAAAGATGTTCTCCCACTGCACTTCTTCAACTCCTTTTGCTTGCAAGCTTAATGCTATCCTTGCCACTAATGTCAATGCATCAGGGGCTAAATACTCCTCCTCGAAAACGTCCTCCAATGGTGGCATGTCATTGGTGTCGGAATCTTCATTGTCGGTCACAATTTTACCATTGTCTTGCAACACCATAACATGCTTGTTTGGACATTGACCTGCTATGTGTCCCCTGCCTTAACATTTAAAACATTTAATGTCAAGATTCCTAGAGGTAAAAGTGTCGGTTTTACCTTGAGGAATGTGGCTGGTGTTCACGGACTTCGGCTCGGATTTGGACGTTTGTAACTTGTCTATTTGCTTGGTATAACTCGGTTTCCAAGAGGTAGAACTAGAGTTATGGGCTGCACATGACCCACCCCCCCTCTTGAGTTGTTGCTCCACTTTGATGGCCATGTTCACTATATCTTCCAACTCCACATAATGCTGTATCTCTACCTTATCTTGGATTTTCTGGTTTAATCCAAGTAAAAACCTAGCCATTGTAGCCTCTCGATCTTCCTCTACATTAGCTCAGCTCATAGCAATCTCCATCTCCTTGTAGTAATCCTCTACGGTCTGGCTTCCCTATTTAAGACCTTGTAGCTTTTTGTACAACTCTTGGTCATAGTAACTTGGAACAAACCGCTTTCTCATCACCGTTTTCATCTCGTCCTATGTCTCTATTGGTCGTTCTCTATTCCACCTCCTGTTTATAACAAGCTGATCCCACCAAGTAATAGCATAGTCTGAAAATTCAATCACAGCTAAATTTACCTTTTTTGCTTCATAATAGTTGTGATAGTTAAATACGAACTCCATCTTCTTCTCCACTCAAGGTATGTTTCAGGATCAGATCTACATTGAAATGATGGAATCTTCATCTTAATACTACCCAAGTTGTTATCTGCCCAATTCCTAACTTCTCTAAACTGTTCTCCATGTCTCCTATTACTAACAACAGAATCCCGATCATCTTCTTCATCAAAACCAGCCCCATAATACTCTTCATCTTTAACCCTCACTTCCTTTGGTTGAACTCTTTCCCTTCTATGTACATTAGGAGTGATTTGTGGCTGCTTCACACGTGTACTCTCCATCTGATCATGAACCTGCTCCACTTCCAACTTCATCACATGCCTCATCTCACTTATCATGGCCTCTATAAACACTTTCGGATCAGAAAGTTCTATAGCATCTTCGGCAATGCTCTTAGCACTATTATGTGACATGGTTGCTGCAAAGCAAAGTTAGAAAGAAAAGGACCTCACAATTCTCTCCCTTACATGTTTACACTCAAGAATGTGAATCACTCTACACTCATGTTTCACTCAAAAAAAAAAAAGTGGCTTTTAACCCCTTAATGTTCTCACCACTCTTGCCTTTTTCCACTCGATAATTCTCTTTCAGTTCTTTTGAAACTAAAAAAACAATACTCAAAATTTCCAACAACAATTCACCAAGAACTTATCAAGGAATTTCAGGTTTTAAAAGCAAGAATACAAAGAACATGGCTGATTAGATTTTCAGAAACACAAACTAGCAAAATTTCCACGAAAAAATTTAATCTTTGGAGTGAGGTGATTTTCGGGCTTAATGGAACCAAAATGACTGAAAACAAACAATTTTTTTTTTTTTTTTGTGTGTTGCAAAATATATATATATTTGTTTGTTTCTGTTTCTGTTTTTTTTTTGGCAGCAACTTAAATCGAGATTAAAGATACACCATACCAAAGGAAAAAAAAACAAAAATTGGACCAGATATAAATATTTCGGCAGAAGAAAAAAAAAACAAAAAAAAAAATAGATATGTGAAACCTGATTTAGACCTTACTCTGATTACCAAATGATGTGAATCCCACCAAGAATAATGAGATCCAACAAGAAAAAGGAACCCAAGATCGCTCTAAGATCAGAATTGGATGACAGACCTCGACTCGTTGTTTACGACAACCAAGAATCTCGGTATATATGACTTCAACTCGTTGTTTAGTGCGCAACAAGAACCTTGATAAAAGGATGACGCCACAAGCGATGGTGGAAATCCATTTGATGAGTAGTTGGTGAACGCCATGGGAACTCCTGATAAGTTCGAATAGTTCTTCAAAGAACCGTAGAGAAAATGCTATCACAAATTCACTGAATAATGATCTGCGTTTTTAATTGATTAGATGCATATTTAAAGGCTGGAAATTATAAGAAAAATTCCTAAAATAACTATCCTAATTAAGACTAAAAATATGGTAAAAAAAAAAAAAAAAAATCTTACTTAACTAAAAGAAATACTTGCCTAAAAGGAAAAAAAAAATGCCACAATCAGCCCCTTAATTGGCTGATCACATACCTAAGATAGAAAATGAAGGTTGGGAATCTTAAATAGCTTCATTATTAGCCATATACACCCATAAATGTCAAAAAAAAAAAAAAAAAAGGAAAGTAAATGGCATGCAAGCCTTACAATCAGACCCAAAAAGGAGTATTCTTAAATATGCCAATTTAAGCTTAGCCTTGGCCAGATTCTTCTAGAACTTGAATCATGTTGATGAATCTTTGTTGCTCACGTGGATCACGCTCAATGAGCATCCACAAATTTGCTTGAGTCCATGCTTCTTGAATCAGTCCGTTGAGTGCATCATTAAACTTCCTTGCTCATGCTCTCATAACCAGCCCATTTGGGACTTGAACTAGATCCCTTAAAGCTATGCTATGATTTGCATCATTCCCCTCCTCTTGAAAAGGATTTTCCCTCAAATCATTCCCCACTTCCCCTATAAATATGTGTATATCGTTGTATTATTTATGTATCACTTTTCATATATCAATATATAATTCTTCTCCCACTTCTCAATTATTTTGATGCAAACAAATCTAATAGAGTCTTTACTTGTGTGTGCCATATAGTTTGTTGTATCTATTTTGACATTAATTAAGGCAATCAAGTTTGAGGCCAAAAAACAAAGCACCGTAGGTAGGATGTTTGCAGCCATGGTTGAATGTCAAAAGATTGATAATAGAAAAGAAAATATGTTATGTGGCTACAAAAAAACAGAATAAATGAGGGATGTCATGAACCAGCAATGAATAACACGCACGATCCAGTAATAAAAAAGATTTCTAGACACCTCATATGAACCAGCGCCTTTGTGACACGTGTCTGTTCTCTTTTCTCTTGGCCACTGCAACATGCATGAACCAGCAATGATAGACAATAATCAACGCCTTTGTGACACGCGTATGCCCTGCCTCTGTACCTCACTGACACGTGTGAACCAGCAATGAATTAGTCACTTACTATTACAATTCTCGTATCTCGATTGCTTCTCTCGCTTAAATTTCTCTCCAATTTGAATTATGAAAATCCTAGGTATTTTTGCTGCCTGCATTGCTGAAGATGAAGCGAAGTGAAGGTATTGGTGCTAGAGTTTCAACAATTTTCAACGGTGTAGACGAAGGAAAATATGACTGTTAGAATAATTGAGGCCTATCACAGTCAACAGATACCGCGGATATGTGGTGGCTTGAGGCGGCGCGTGGAGGCGTATGAGAACCCCGATAGTGGTGATTGTGGTGTCCTTAAACTCGTTTTGACGAAACGAGTCAGATAGTGATGATGAATAAAATGTTGGTCAGATAGTGATGATGAATAAAATGTTGGGATGTTGAATGATTAAAACGAGATGGCCAACGGCGCGGCGGAAGACTTAAACGATTAGGGCTAGGAAAAATTTAGTAGGAACATGGCAAAAAAAAAATTGGCTCTTGTTAGCATGTTAGAATAATTGAGAGATGAAATATTGAGAGAAATATGGGGCGATATATTGATATTTAGGAAAACAATATAATTACAATAGGGATATTTATAGGAGATTAAGGGAATCCTAGGGTTACAGTTTTAACCTAATGGGCGAACCCATATATTATATTTACAATAACAACGGTGCCAAGGTTTCAACGATTTTCAACGTTGCAGACGAAATCGAATGAATCGTTCAGTTCCCACTGTCTCTGACAAGCTTGCTCAAAATCCAGATGTGAGACATCATCTTGTGTGTGCGCGATTGGTACTCGAGGTGATCTTGGGTTCAGAGAAGTTTTCACTCAGAGCGCGAGCAAGGAAATCAATATACAAATATGAAATCAGAGTAAGGATGATGCACAGGAAGAAAATGACGATTCTGAATTTGAGCTTTGCCTTCTCATGAGTTGATGGCCAGTTCCTAGAACAACTTATATTGTTGCTGCTAGAATCTACGACGATTTCGTAGTTCTTTGATTTCTTCGATTGTAAAGGTTAGTGGGATTTGCGAAAGCTTTGTTTTGGAAGAACTTTCAATGGATTATTGCTTAATGAAGTGAGTCAATAATCTCTAATACCATATTGAAATAGAGAAGATGAAGATGGTAAAAAACTTTGTGATCTCATTCATCTAATATTTTTTCCACAATACAATTTAAGAGAAACAAGCTATTTGTACAGGTTCTAGTTAGATCTAAAAAACAAATTGCATTTAAGATCTAATAGAATAACATTCTTTTAGGTTGAGTTGGATTTCTAGAAATGTTCAGTTTGTTCGGAATTTGTTGAGTCGCTGAATGAGCTCGTAAGGTTGTTATTAGTGTGTGGGGGAGAGAAAGTGAGAGTGAGAATGGATGGTGTTAGAGGATAGAGCGGTAGCAGATATGAAAATGAAAAGGTGGCATCATAAGGGAGACGAAGTAGAGGCAAATGAATATATATATATATATATATATATATATATATATATATATATATATATAAATCAGGACATATTTACATTTTGAGACATTTTGAGCCGTCGGATCGAGTATCTGACGGTTGAGATTACACTTGGAGACATTTTATATTTGGGACATTTTAGACCTTTGGATGGAATATTTAACGACTGAGATTGTATTATATTAAGAGATATTTTTATCCTTTGATTAAATCTAAAGGCTGAAATGTTATAATTATTTTTGACGGTCGGATTGATTTTGATCAACAGTTGAGATTGAATATTAAAAATCATATTAATTTTTTTATAATTGATTTAGAACCGAATTCACCCAAATCTCGCACATATGTAACTAATCCCCAATCTCACTCCATTCTCTCACTCTATATCGTTCTTCAATCTTTCTCTCTCTCCAAATCCAATCGTTATTCATGGTTCCTTCCCCATCTACCTTCCCCATCTCACACCAGTCCTGCATCACTCTTGATGTCTCCCCTCTCACTGCCATAGATTAACGCCCCTCCTCCACGATACGTCAACGCCACCATCTATGGCCGTTGTACCTCACAGATTGGCTCGCCACCATCCACCCCCGTCAATCTTGCGTGATTGAATCCGCCATCACTGTTCCATTTGAAATCACGTTCCATCGCCATCGCCGAAAATCGGCCTCTGTCTCTGTCGAATTGATGTTGCATGCAAATTAGATCAAATCCAATCTTCTTTGGTGACCTACGGCTCCATCGACAACCCCACCGCCTTAGATTTGAAAAATATTTGCCTCATCTCTTACGCTCATCTCCTTCGCAAAGCTCCTCCTCCATTTCCAGTCCAGATCTAGATCAATAATCAATCCAAATCAAGAACAATTGTTTGGGAGTTTCATAATTCAGTGGATCAATCGATGCAGAGGCACTGAGATGGGATGTGATCGAGCGATTTCCGACTTATGACAGGTAATCAAAATAATTTATTTAATTACTTAATGAACATATGAAATATATCATATTAATATACATATTCTTAATTTATCAGATTATCTGTTCAATTACGAGAAGTGGAGGATCCAAATCAAGAGACGCGGTGAGATTGTTGTTCAGTCCAGCCCTAGCCCCGGTGAGATTGATGTTCTTCACATCTACTCGATCTGACTTTTGTTCTTACATACATCATTCATTTCTCTATTTTCCTTTTTTGCTCACAGATTGGATTGGTAATTTTGATGATAGGCTTATGTTACCGTTTGATTACTTCCCTTCTTGATAGTTACGGTAGCATTGTTGATGATAGCCTTCTGAGCAGAGGTCAAAAGCAACGAATCTTAGATGAATCCATGAGTGATCTTGAAACAGAAAGTGAAAGCTATATCAAGATTGGTAACTGTGTTAATGCTTTTGGATTTAAATTACATAAGATGCATATATGACTAAAATTGTTGTCCTCTTAGGATATGATTCACGCTTTCAAGAATGACATCAGAAACAAATGTTAAATCATATCGGTTTTTTATGCAAAAAAAAAAACCATCATTATAATAGCAACAAGGTTTTTTTTTTTTTTTTTTTTTTTTCTTTTTTTTAAGGCAAAACATGATTTTCTGACCCTCCTGCAGGCTATCCCCTATAAAGTCCACATATAGAATTTAGTTAACAAACAAAAATAAAATTGTTAAGGTACAGATTATAACTGTCATCAATTTGCCTTCCCATAACTTAAAATTTTGTTTGCTTTAGAATTAGTTTACGCTGGCTATCATATGGTATGATGGATTATTTTTTGACAGATGGGTAATCACATAGAGCTACTTGGCAAGGGCGAATTGTATTCACAAATAATAAAAAGATGCAAATGGATGATTTTGTAGGATCACGCTATTCAGTAGACTTGCGAGGTACATAAAGGCATTCACTTGATTAGAGCCCATGTCCATTTAGGTCAAAAAATGTCTTGGGCCATTTAAACGTTAGTGAATAAGTTGCTGGCTACTTCCAAAAGAGTCATCTTTATGTGCATAATGAATATATTAGTTCCTACTGTTGTCTTTTATAGAGTTTCTTCATGTGAAACCTGGTAAAGGAGATGTATTGCTGAGGACCACATTGTGAAATTATAAGACCGGAACAAAATGAGTATGGGGCAAATTGCGAACACCCAATTTCTCTGCATAGGTGAGCTTTTCTAACCATTTCATTGTTTCCACCGTTCGCTACCACTAGGTAAGATTCGATCCAATGCTCATTTTTTTCTATTATTGGGTTTTATCTGATTTTTTTCTCTTATCGAACAGGTAGCTTCGATTTCAGGAAATTCTCTCTATTTTTCCTAAATTTCAGAAATTTCAGGTATGTTTAACTAAACCTCAACCCTAATTTTCGAATCTCTCTCTTATCTGATGCTTGGACGGATTTATTTTTAGTTTATTGTGTTGATTATTTAAATAAACCTCACTCAACCCTAATCTCTGAATTAGTCTTCTCACTTCTTTGATGATGTAATCCATTTCTCTTTTTATTTTCCAATATCGGTCTACTCTTCTCTTCTTTTTGGTGTTTGTTTAGTGTTTATTTAGATGGCGTTTGTTTAGAGTTTTTATTCAATGATTATTATTTCAATCAGTTTAATGGGATTTTAGTGTTCTGCTTTTGTTTTTTTATCCTAAAATTTATGTTTCTGCATTTATTCTAGAAAAAAATTATGTTTTGCTAACATAAATTTGTTCTAAAAATATCTCGGGGAACACACCTGAAATATATTTTTTTGGTTCCCAAAATTCTTGTTTTTGTTCCTAGTTTTCTGGAACAAAAGTCTACCTACAAAAACAGAGTGAAATTGGAAAAAATTAGTTTTTGGTTGATTGTTTGTTTGGGTGCTTTAGGGCAGATGTAGGGTTTGGTGGGTGGGGGTGGGTGGTTTTCTATTTGAGCAGGGGGATGTTCTATTTGTGAGCAATAGACCGGAGGAAGGCGAACGTGAGAGGTGGGAATGAACGACAATTGTGTGATGGGATTTATCGGCAAATAATGAAGGGCAGAACGTGCGAAGGCTGAAGGTTGGCGAACGTAGGGGTATAGAGAAAATAAAACTATATTGGACCAAAAAGGAAAAAATAGGGAAAGAGGATTGAATCCATGACCTTGAATGATATAGAGACATGGTTTACCATCTAAGCTACAGTCAACCCTCAATGAATACTTAACTGAAATTGTCCGCATCAGTCTCTACCATCCACTCTTTAGAATTAATCCGAATAGTTAAAATGTATATTCTTTTTGATTTATATGTAGATTTTCAACTTAGTTAACATTAATTATGATATTTAACTAATTTTATATTGTAATTTTCTTTTTCTAATATGTTTACTTTGACAAATAGTCTCTTTTTATTGTTTGGTTCATTTTATTGTTCGGTTTATTTTGTTTTGGATTTTTGTTGTTTCAAGTTCAAATTTCATGTTCAGTTTCAAATTTTGTTTCTTATCTTTTTAGTGTTTCTTTCAGTATGAGAGAATTTTGGACAAATATTAAGATTTTCTTTAAATAGTGGGAAACTGGTGCTTTTCTAGCAATCTGGAAAACTTTAAAAGTTCAAATGCTTTTTTTTTTTTTTTTTGCTTGGACTTCTTCAAGTTTTCACAAAAAGGCTCTACACCATGCGTTTCCACTTTGCTTTTTCAACGATTTTAAGTGCAAAACACATCTCCAAGTATCCACACTCCTTAATTCACCTCCAAACACGCTCCGAGACCATTCCGGCCTCCAAAAAAAATAAATAGTAGCAAAAATCCGGTAATACTTGATACCCTCGGTTTCATATAAAAACAAAAATGCGACATGCTTGATTTACCGTCCCTAGCTGGACTTAGCAAATTGCATGATCATTCATCAATGAGAGAGATATTCTCCACAACTCGCTTTTCATTTTCAATATAGCGCTTGATCTTTTCCTCTTTACCTTCTAGATCGATTGAACCGAAGGAAAATTTGCTTGATCCGAAACAGTCCGGATTATCCGCAAAAGATGTGTCGGCTTCAGGTACGGCTTTCGGTATGTCTTTCAATATAGCTTCCATAGATAGGACGTAGTCCATAACACCTTCTTGCATAGTTGAACATTTTTCACCAAAATTCCTCATAGACAAGGAATTTCGGATAGAATGCTCCATTGGATCTCGATTCATGGCCTAAAGTTGACTTCTTCTCTCTCTCTCCTTATCTTTTTTCAATATGCGCTCGATCTCAGGATCAAGAGTCAAGATTTCCAAACTTCTTTTTCGTTGCACGCACTGCTTGATCACAACTAACAAAACAAATTAACAAAATAATTTAAAAGAAAATAAAGCAATAGAATTGTAAGGATTAATATTCAACCACTTAGTCGCAATATCAATCTATTTCAAAACACCACATTTAGCAACGGCGCCAAAAACTTGTACAATGAGGTTTTTACACGCTCGCGTATTGACTACTTGCAAGTATACGAGGTCAAGTTTTAATTTAGTGGATCTTTAAGATCAAATATCATTCCACATGGACGGTGTGAATAATTGAATACCGCAATTTGCATAGTCTTATATTATCCCGACGGTTAATGAATTATTTAAAATAAACTAATTAAAACTAAGTTAAACTATAATTAGTGGGTTAATCCTAATTAAGTTGATTACTTAGGGATTGATTTCATTCACTTAATACATGTTTGATTTCGTTTAGTTAATAATAACGGTGTTTATCATATCCAACAATCTCGGTATCTAAAACTCATTCACTCCCTTTCCCGAGTGTTTAGTGAATGAATACATGACTTCGCAATGACGCTAAAGTCCCCCTCGAATGTTTTTTTGAACACATAGTCACGTCAATTTTGACCCAGCCTCCTAGATTGCACACTTTCCAACTCTCTCTCGAGTTATTAGATCGTCACGTTGTCTTTACCTTAATCCGAATTCGAGGTTACCTCTCTCGAGTGTCAAATTATGTATTCTCAAAACCAACCCTAATACCTTAACAAGCATATTAAAATTGTAATAGAGCGATAAACACAATTGGATTTAGACAAACAATCGTTAAAGAAACATATATTAAATCAAACAAGTATATACATGAGTTACAACAATCCCTAGCTAATATTTATCTAATCTATCATGATCTTAGCCATTAAAACATTAAACCAAAAGGGATTCATCGTCATTTATAATAAAACATTAAGTTATAAAGAGATAAATAAATAAACAAAAGATCAAATCTTAAAGTAGAGTGGTCCACTATTGCCAAAAATCGATCTGCTAGTATTTTATCTTCTCTGAATGATGAATCTTCTCTTTGAGCTCTTCAAGAATGGCCAAAGATCACCTCCTAATGTTAGGGACGTCCAAGCGCTTCATTGTAAGTGGGAGAACAATTTTTATAGGTGCAAGGGTCCCAAAATATCTAAAAATATGTTAAAATATCTTAATTCTGTGCAGAGTTGACCGCCACGGCGGTGGGTATGTTGGCTGCCTCACATAACTCTCTAATCTTTCACCGCCGTGGCGGTAAGGATCACTGTTGTGGCGGTGAAACAACTTCGAACTCTTTGCACTTTCACTACCTAGGCGGTGGGACTTATTCATTTTTAGCATTTCCCAGCATTCTCACCACCGCAGCGGTGGGTCTGCTGTTCTTGAAACATTGCTTCTTCACCGTTTCGCTCGTTTATCACTTATTTACGTCCCTACACCTCATTTACTTAAAAATAAACTAAAATATAATTAAATATTAATAAAATACTCAAAAACTATCAAATTCGATTTAAAAGTAGATAGGTAAATTACACCTATCACCAACCTAAGTCCAAAAATAAGTTAAATCCATCTCCGTCGAATTCATTCGGAGGCGAGCTTGTCTTGCCTCCCAGGTACGTGTTCTAAACCCCCATCTTCATTATAATATTTTATGCTTTCATTGGGATCACTGATGGGTTGTTGAGGACACTGTCCGTTTTAAGTTTGACGGTGATGTGTAGTATGTAGTATGTTAATACGTTTTAATTGTTTTATTGTTTGCATGATTGTTTAGAGCAGAATGTGTTTATGTTTGTTGTCATTGTTGTATGCTGAGTTTTGTGTTCATTTGGGCCATTACCTGATGATGATATTACCCCCTGATTGTTTTTGAGGTCAAGGGTAATGCCTATTCATGTGTGTTTTGTATGCTTGACAATTTCGTTTTGGTAAAAGTTATTGTAGATTCTAATTTGCACGAGTACATAGACTCAATATATAGTTATTCAATTGATTTGAGGAAAATTATCGATTAGCCAAACTCATGACAATTTAAGAATTCTAAAACCTAATTGAGGGGAAGCTTGAGGTGAAATCCTAGGCGAGGTAGTTCAAGAGATATTATTTAGGCATTTATTTTGTCGCTAGAGCCTTTGGAGCTTACCTTACAATATGTTTATCTCTCGTTACCCTGTCGAAGCCATAATGTCTTTTTAATTCTGAACACATAAACAAATACCCTTACCAATTGATCTTTTTCCAAACCTATATCGCTGAATTAAAGGCACAATTTGAGTGAAATCAAGTTAACATTTGTTATGCTACTCGAAGTGAGTGGTTGGGTTTAGGGGCAAACTTTTCATTGGTTCGGTATTCAAGTTCTCACTTGTCGTTTTTCTTTCGTTTTAACCACACCCGTGAAATTCTAATAATCGAATAAGTTTGGTGGTATGGTAAGTTAAATATATATATATATATATATATATATATATATATATATATATATATGTAAATATTGTTTAATTTACGTTTCTTTTGACAAGTGAGTACATCAGTCTTAAATATGTGTTCAGGGTTGTTTCAATTTATCTATGGGAGTTCAAGTGTGAGTGTGCAAAGCGTTGAGCCTCGGGTTTTGTTAAGTTAACAATGTTAACCCGTTCTTTATATTCCCGATATACCCTTGGCCAAATATTCCAAAACTGAACTAAGTCCTATTGATCTTTTTGAACTTCCAAGCCTGCATTAGTGGAGAGTGGACCCCAATTAGGCATATGGATATCCTAGTCCTTTACGGTCTAAGTTATGAGTTTCGTTTGGGGATAATCCAATCCGATCTTGGATAGCTATATTATTGAGACTCGTACATACACATTGACTGGATCTAGAATGACGTTTACCATTATTGAATGTCGAAACTCTAGAACACCACATTGTATGCTATACCACCTGAACTCGATATGACTGGGGGTTATTGAGGGGAAAATATTTTGGTGGTTAGAAAAATTCAAAACCCGCATATCGTTATGTTTAGATTGTTTGTGTTTAGGTTGTTTATGGTATTTAATTTAGTTGTGTGTTTTTCATTTTAGTGTGAGTGTTTTGCTCGAGGACTAACAAAATTCCAAGTTTGGGGGTATTTGATAGGTGTAATTTATCTATCTATTTCCAAACTGAATTTGTTAGTTTTCGAGTGTTATTATAGTATTTTAATACGTTTTAATACATTTTTATTCTTTTTGTATAAATCAGGTGTGTGGAGTAAAAAGGGTTGAAAACAGATCATAAACGATCAAATCAAATCAAGAGCGGTGGAAGAACGGAGGTAAAACGAGCAAAGAGGCAATTGTTTTAAAGCTGCAGCCCACCGTCGCAGCGGTGAGAATACTGGGAATGCAGAAAACCCACCATCGCAACGTGAATTCACCGCTGGAGCGGTGAAAATACAAAGAAGTTGCCTACTATGCCCATCGCCGTGGAGATAAAACCCACCGCTGCGGCGGTCACTCTACACAGATTTTAGATATTTATTTAGATATTTTGCTCCCTATTTCTTCCTCTCTCTCCTCTATTTCATCCAGGAGAGATCCTTTAGGATTTATAATATTTTGAGAGGTTTTTGGGGAATGCTCAACCAAATCCGAAGGAGAAGAACACGTTGCGAAGAAGGAGAAACGATCTTGGAACAGTTTTAGCGTCAAATATTTGAATAACGGCTAGTTCTTTTCGTTTCTTTCTTTATTTCTTAACTTCGGTTTATTGTATGAGCATGTTTAGCTCGTTTATCATTATATATGTATAATTTATGAATATGTGGTTTTGAAATCGACGTTTCATGAATGGTTGTTCTTTGCTATTTGATTGTGCTTATAATTATTCTTTGATTATATGTTTGTTTAAATATATTGAGAATACGGGATTTGACACTCGGGAGAGGTAACCCTGAATTCGAACTAGGGTTAAACACAATGTGACACTCTAATAACCCGGGAGGGAGTTAGAAAGTGTGCAATCAATGACGTTGGGGCAAGACTCATGTGACCTAGTGTCGTTAAGGCGCTGAGGAGAACTTCTTCGTTGACCTGAAGTCGCATATTCACTCATCTTATACTCGAGAGAGATGGTGAGTGAGTTTACGATACAGAGATTATTAGATAAATTGAACACCGTTATCATAAACCAAACGAGTTAAACACATTAAAGTAAATGAAGTTAATCCCTAGATAATCCATCTCCCTAAACATCCCAATATAGTAATATAGTTTAATTAGTTTAATTAACTTAGTATTAGTATTATTAATTATAAACTTCATTTTTTATCTCTTAGATAAAATTAGGTTATGATAATTATGGTACTCGATAATAATCTTAACCAATCCTTGTGGATACGACGACCCCTATTTTTCCAATTCTATCCTATAACTTGACCCGTACATTTGTGGTGAAAGTGGTGACGTAATATTCCGCCACCAACTGCTATGGATGGTTATTGAATGAATTCTACCATCTCAGACAATTGATTTGGTCCGAAGGAAGAGGCTAGTACAAATAGTGCATCGGCATTTTTATTTTCTGCTTTTGGAACAATTTCCAACTTGCAGCTTAGGAGTGAGGTGGTTAACTCTTTCACTTTCTCTATATATTGGCGTAACCTTTTCTCATTCACCGTGTACACTTTGTTTATCTGGTTAACCACCAGCTGTGAGTCTAATATTACCTCCAGATTCAGAGTTTCTAATCCTTTGACGAGAGTCAACCCAATGATTATTGCTTCATACTATGCTTCCTCGTTCGAGGTTCGAAAACCAAGCTACATAACTCTTTCAAGCTGATCTCCTTCCAGTGTTTCTAGGACGATGCCAACACCATATCCCTTCATGTTTGAAGCTCCATCTACCCATAGTTTCCACGGTGCAGCTAACTGGTCAGGGCATTCTACATTTTCTATTACTACTTTGCTTGGAGGAGTCAGATCAGCAACGAAATATGTCAGGGTCTGCCCTTTAATTGTAGTTTTGGGCTTGTACTTGATAAAAAAAACTCACTAAGTTCTATTGTCCACTTCATGAGACGTCCAAAAGCCTATGGTTTGTGCATTGCTTCTCTAAGGGGGTAAGAGGTCAGTACGTTGATCTCATGTGCTTGAACGTACGGCCTAAGCTTCCGAGATAAAGTAACCTGAGCCATGACGAGCTTTTCCAATTCAGTATAGCAAGTCTCAGATAGAACTAGTGACTTGCTTATATACTAAACTAGTTTTTTCCCTCCTTGGTGATCTTTTACAAGTGCTACACGTACTGCGACTGAGGTCACTGCCAAGTACAAGTAGAGCTCATCTCTTGGGTTTACCTTAGCTAGCATTTCAACTGAACCCAAGTAATCTTTGATGGAGTATAACGCATTTTCACAATTATCATCCCACTGAAAGTTCTTACTTCCTTCCAAAATTTTGAAAAAAAAGAGCACATCTATCAATAAATTTGGAGATGAATCTATTAAGGACTTCCAACTTTTCTGTCAGCACTTGGACTTCTCTTATGGTTGTCGGGGACTTCATGTTGCGGACAACTTCTATCTTCCCTGTATTCACCTTGATTCTTGATTGGTCCACCATAAAGCCAAGAAATTTCCCAGATGCCACCCCGAAAGTGTATTTTTGAATGTTCAACTTCATATTGAACTTTATCAGTATAGCAAAAGCATCTTCTAAATGCCTCTAGTGATCTTCTTTCTTAGAGCTTTTAACCAGCATGTTGTCTATGTAGACCTCCATGGTTGCTCCAATTTTCTCTCAGAACATGCGGTTCACCAGTCGTTGATAGGTTGCTCCTGCATTTCTCAATCCAAATGGTTTTACTTTGTAACAGTAAGTACCTCTTGGAGTGATGAACGCTATTATTTTCTTCATCTTGCTTGTCCATCCGGATTTGATTATAGCCAGACTAAGCATCCATCATGGTCAAATGTTGGTGCCCTATTCCTATATCCACCATTTGGTCTATCCTTGGCTTCGGGTAGCAGTCTTTAGGGCATGAGGTCAGTGAAGTCCACACACATTCTCCACTTCTCATTCTTCTTATTGACAAAAACTAGGTTGTCTAACCATTTTTGGTATATTACCTCTCTTATCTGGCCATTTTCAAGCAATCTTTACACCTTAAATTCGATCACCTCTTTTATTTCAGGGTTGAATGCCCTCCTCTTCTGCCTGACCGGTGGGTAAGACTTGGAGATGTCAATCCGGTAGACTGCCATATCAGGGCCGATGCCCTTCATGTCTTATCGAGACTCGGAGAAGACGTCGAGGTTTCCCTCTAGCAACTTCCTGATCTCATCTGCCTCAGTCTGGCTTAAGGATTTCCCTATCAACAGCTTTTGATCTCTTTATTTAAAGATAATCTCCCATACTTTCTCAGCAAGTTGGAGAACACTAGGGTGCTCTCTGAAATCGTCAATCTACTGAGCTGAGATGAGCTGCTTGGCGAAGCTTCTTTCTGCTCCAGCTTTAATTTCTATAGATTCTTCTTCTTCCCTTTCATAGCTATTGCGAATTACTGCTTGGATGCCACCTCGTCTCCACGTATCACCTCCACTAAGACATCTTTTGCATACTTGATGCATTAGTGGTATGTCAACGCAACAACCTTCATTGCATGCAGCTATAGTCAACTCAATATCGCATTATAAGGAGATGAGGAATCGATCACCATGAACTCCGTAGCCTTTGTGTACCAATTTTCTTCCTTGACGTAGCTAACAAGTTGATCTCCCCTCTAGGAGAGGTGATGTCTCCATTGAATCCTACCATGACTGTCTAAGTTGAGCTAATATCAAAGCTAGGTACTCCCATCTGCTTTAACGTATTTACCAAGATGATGTTAGCAGAGTTTCCTATATCAACCAGAATTCTTTTCACCTCAAAAACGAAAATCCAAAGGGTTATGACCAGGGCATCTTCATGGGGGGCACTATCCCCATACAATCCTCATCAGTGAAGGCGATAACTGGCCTTGACTTAGCTGTTACCGACATTGCTTCTCCATATCAACGCTCTAATGCTGCTTCACAAATTTTACTCATTCGTTCGCTGTTGGATTCTCAGCACGTGCGATTTGCTTCTCGCGTGCCAAAAACCTTCTCAACTTCCTCTTTCAATCTATAAAACCAATTAATTCTTAAGGGGGACACCGATCTGGTGTTGGCCAAAGAATCTCTAACGTGAGAATAGATAAGTCAATTTATGAAGAAAGCACAGGCACTTGAATTAATCATAAAAATATTATGGTAATAGCTTCCCTTCATATAGACTTAGTAGATCACTGTCGTTTTGTTGGTGTGGTCGCCCATTTTGTGATTTCCTCTTAGCGGCATGGGATATGGCCACAATCTTCTCCATTAAAAGTGGGAGAAGATCTCTGTAACCTTTCTCCCATTGAATATGGGCCGTTATAGTCAGTTGGTTGTAACGTTCCTCATGCATGGGGGACATTGAGGTTATGGGCTGACCTATTCATGACCTTGTCACTGTGGGTTCTGATCACCCATTGTTAGGCCTGCTTGCGAGGCCTGTTTTACTTGTATACTGGACCGCTAAGGTCTTTTTTCCCGATGGGCTTGATTCGCTCAGCCCAGATCATATATCGGGTTATGTCTTTTAGGTCAGATCATCGACCCAATCCAACCCACGAAGGCACTCAAGCCTTTAATAGTCATGAGCGGAAGTTTTCCCATATCAAAGTCAAGGTGTAATGAATCCCTATAATAAACTGATCGCGAATCCTATTACCCGTATAAAATCATCAACTAAATAATATATGTATAATATAATAGAATATCAGTTCTTACTATTTTTAAATTTCAGTAGAATCATACTCATTATTTTATTTAGTATCATATTCTTTAATCTATTTTTCATTATTTTTTTCAAATGATTCTCTATATTTTCTTTCATTCTCACACAGTTATATATAGTTTATTGATTATGTATCTCTTATGGTAATATTAAATAATGATAATTTTATAATTAATAAAATCATTAATTATATATATAAATGTTATAAGAATCACACCGTAATATATATGTATAATGAAATTTACAAAGTCATTTTAATAAATTTTATAATTTAATCATGATATTACTATCTAATAAACATATAATTAGTACATATAATTATTATTATTATAAATATATACTAATAAAAATTTTATTAAATAAAAAATATAATTTATATATAATATAATAAATAAAATATTTAATTTTCAGTTTTGTTAAATATGCTAAATTTAAATTAAGAAATACATTAAAAATTGTCAAATGGCTAAAAACAACATTCAAGAAATGTTTTTATGAGCCATTCAAATGCCACAAAAATGGAAGAACTTTAATTTTTTTTTCTCTACTTCAATTATTATTTTCAGCAGCATTTACTTTGTAGAGTTTCCAAGCATGAAGCACTTTTAAGTGGAATTTTGCCTCATATCCTCGTACTTTCGTCAGTGCATAGCTCGGATATTTTCCCATTAAATATAGAAATAATTAGTCAATAGTCTCCGCGTAATTTATAATTTATCCTATTTTAATTTTGATTTCAATTAGGATTGGTCATGGATCTGGGCCCGCTGGCCAGCTCAACTTAATCTTATTTTTTTAAGATTTGTACTTTTAGTTTTAAGTTCATGGATAAGACTTGGGTTTTGATTTTCAAGCCCGATGAAGAAATGTTTTTATGAGCCATTCAAATGCCACAAAAATGGAACCACTTTAATTTATTTTTTTTCTCTAATTCAATTATAATTTTCAGCAGCATTTACTTTCTACAGTTTCCAAGCATGACGCACTTTTAAGTGGAATTTTTCCTCATATCCTCGTACTTTTGTCACTGCATAGCAAGTTCTTTACAATATAATTATAATTTAAATAAAAAAATTCTGAAAACTAGTGTACAGAAACTTATTTACGAAATAATGATAAAACGCAGAAGGTATCTGCGTTTTTCATAAAAACGCAGATTCATTTTGCGTTTTCAAAAAAATAAAAAAATGCATAAGTTATTTGCATTTATACGATCCGATTTTTTTGATTTTTTATTTTTGAAAAAATGCAATCGTCAATTGCGTTTTTCTTGAAAAAAAAAACAATCGGCGAGAAACGCAATCCATGATTGCGTCTTCAACAAAAACCAAACCAAACCACAGTTAAAAAAAATATATAACAAAGCCTAGGAGCCTTGCGTTGCCTATGATAAGGGAAAAAGGAAAAAATTACACTATTCACCCTTTAAGTTCTAGAATAGTGTTAACATAAATTCCTCTTGAAATATTTAAGGATATAAATGTCATTTAACTCAAACTGACCGATTCATATTTTCATTTTTTTTTCTTGTTAATCTAGCTAGTATTCATTTCAATTTAAAATAAAAATAATTATTTTTCTTAATTTTTTGTTTATCATTTGACTATAAAATAATTTTTTATTGTTATTTTGTTTTTCAATTAAAATATTCTAATACTAATTGGAATGCAAATTACCCGAAGTCTACATTAACCAATTAGTACGATGAACATATTAGTTTTAGGCATTGAAATTAAGGGTATTGTTTTGATAAAATGAAAAAAATTTAGTTCAACATAATTTTAATTTTAAAGAACCGTGTGTGGTCAAATTAATTTTTGTATTTGTACTATAGTTAGAAAAATATCACATTTTACTAAAAATATGTGCATTTATTTCTGTCATTTTTCTTTCTTTTCTTTTTTTTTTAATTAATATTAGGGGTGCTTACCAAGCAGTCCCAAAAAAATACCAAACAAATTCGCTATTTTTTCTATGAACCGAGTAGTCCTTATGGTATTTTTGTGACTAAAATACCCCTATTTAATGCACCGCTTTATAAAAATCATGCAATCGCCTTTCCCTTATGCGAAACTAAATTAGGTAACATGTAGTAATTAGACCATGTTACATGTAACTGTTGGTGGTAATTACTGAAATTTGAAAATAAATACTTAAACAATCATGGAATTAAATTAATAGCTGTTAAATAATATTAATGTGAACCTTAACTAATCATGTGTGAGTTGGGTAGGCAAGTATAAAGGTGTTATGAAAAAAAAAAAAATTCTAAGGACCCCTCTCTCTCTCTAGCAAGCAAGGGTTAGTAGGCTTATCTGGTCTTCATAAGTCTAATTTTGATGCTTCAATTACCCTCAATGCTTTATGTTGAAATTGCCTAATAATATTCCGATTTAATATGTTATTAAATTATTGTTTATAGATATTAACACTAATAATACTTCTCTTTTTTAAGTTTTTAATCATATTTTTAAAGAACTAATTTTTAGACCTACACTAAACGCGGGTTTTGAAACATTGCTTGTTGGCTAATGTAGATTTCGGGGAATTTGCATTCCAATTTGTATTTGAATATTTTAATTGAAAAACAAAATAACAATAAAAAATTATTTTATCATCAAATGATAAACAAAAATTTAAGAAAAATAATTATTTTTATTTTTAAATTGAAATGAATACTAGTTAGATTAACAAGAAAAAAAAATGTAAACGTGAATCGGTCTGTTTGAGTTAAATGACATTTATACCCTTAAATATTTCAATAGGGTTTATGTTAATATTATTCTAAAACTTAAAGGGTGAATAGTGTAATTTTTTTTTCCATTTTTTTTCCTCATCGACGGCAACACAAGGCTCCTAGGCTCCATGATTGCGTTTTTTTCAAAAAATAAAATAAAAATCGGATCGTATAAACGCGAATAACTTATGCGTTTTTTGGTTTTTGTTTTTTTGAAAACATAAAATGGATCTGCGTTTTTATGAAAAACGCAAAACCCTTCTGCATTTTACCATTGTTTCGTAAATAAGTTTCTATATACTAGTTTTCAGAAATTTTTTATTTAAATTATAATTATATTGTAAAGAACTCTTGCATAGCTCGGATATTGCCCCATTAAATGTAGAAATAATTAGTTAATAGTCTCGACCCTAATTTATAATTTATGCTATTTAAATTTTGATTCCAATTAGGGGTGGCCATGGGTCCAAGGGTCCGCCGGTCTGCCCAGCCCGGTCTTATTTTTTTAGCGTTTGGACTTTAGTTTTAAGTCCATGGGTAGGACTTGGGTTTTGATTTTCAATCCCGATCAAATTTAGGGTCAGGCTAGGGCTTGGCTAAATTTTGTCTGGGCCGGCCCGGCCCGACCCAAGTATTAATTAAAATAAATAAATAAATATATATGTGTACACACACACACACACACAAATCTCAAACAAACTCAACCCTAGTTCATTTCATTTCTTCCGTCGCTTACCGTCTCGTGTCTATCTTTTCAATCTTCATTCCTTTTCATAAACCTCCCTCCCTGCCTACCTGTATTTCCTCGCCGCTGTCATCTATCACATTCATTCGCCGTCGATTGCTTCTATCTGCCGATTTCGTTCACCATTGATCACTTTTCTTCGCTATTAATCTCGCCTTGTCGTTGATCGCTTTTATATTTTAGTGTTTATATTTATATTTTAGTTTTTATTTTTAAAATTCAATATAGGGTTAGAATTGGGTTTGATTTTGTTTTTTGTAGGGTCAGGTTTGGGCATGAAAGTAGATCCCAATCATAGGGTCGGGCCGAGCTAGGGCCTAGTATTTTTTTTATAATACCCTAGTTAAAGCCTGGCCCAGCCCGGCCCATGTCCACCCCTAATTTGAATATAGATCTCTTAATTATATTTTGACTTGTGATTTAATTCATGATCAATGCTCGATCTCTTATTTTTTCGATCAAATGATTCTAATGAAAGTTTGCATTGTTTGTTGCTGGCACCACCTGCCTCCACCCATCATCGAAACTTAGGCTTTCGATCTCCAAAATCCAACCATCTGCCACCGGAATTTTGTTAATTATATGTAATTACTTTTTTACTATATTTTTTAGTTATATGTAGCTTTGTTTTCTAATGATTTTTTTTTTTTTTTTAGTTACATTTGTTAGTTGCAGATTTTATTTATGTTTTAGTATATTTTTCAGTTCTATTCATGTAATTTTTTAACGATTAATAATTGAAAAATTAATTGAATGTAAATAAAAATTTGCAAACTGAAATGCATGTTAAGTGGAATCCCAGTTTGCCTCGTATCCTCGTACTTTTGTTATTGCGATTTGGCTATTTCCCCATTAAATATATACATGTGGGATTTGGCTACTTTTGTGATAAGCAATCTACGATCATGGTTTCAACTACAGCAAGGGAAGTGGCTTTTCCTTTCAGCTCCTAACCCACTTAAAATCACAGTTAGGCCACTAACCCACCCAATTAAATTATAACTAGGGCACCAATTAATGAATAAAGCCACTTCATAATTCCTTTCATCTTTCTTTTTAATGCTGACCACACCCTCCACGTGATGTCAAAAATCTCTAGCATGTGCAAAAAGCTTCCCACACGACAGAAACTTTCACAACTTGCAAAACTGATAACCTGCAAAACCGAATAACTCTAAGAAGACACCGGTGTGGTGTTGGTCAAAGAATCTCCGGCATGAGAATAAGTCAATTTGCTTTAGAGTATTAGGCAAAAAACTGAATGTAATTATTAATGTGATACCTTCCCTTATTTATAGATTTCGTAGATCACGGCCGTTTGGTATGGATGACCTAATCTTTGATAACTTGGTCTTTTCCCACTATTTGATAATGGCCTACTTCCTCCTACCCAGATGGAATCGTGGGTTAGTGGGCTCATTTGATTTTTGATGACTTAGTCTCCCACTCTATTGTTATTTAGATAGGAGTGTATCTTTGACTAAATTATGTTCTTTGGCTTCCCACTTAATGGATCCATGCCTGGATCACCGATTTGGACTAATGTCCTTGGCCTGGCTCTTTTCAAGCATTAGGCCCTTTTATTGTGCTGGCTCAGGATGACCTATGACTTATCGTGACGGGCTTCTTTTGAGCTATGTATTGGGCCACCCGTAGCGGACCTTTTCCTTGCTCAGTTTTATCAACTAGATCTTTTCCATTCTTGGACCTAAAATATTGGTCGGATTTTTTTATCAAGCTCCTCTTAGAAGGCTAAATATAGAAACGGGTATTTCTTCCGCATCATTTGTCCCCCTGGCCTAAGTGTTGATTTGAAGAAGTGAGATGAAAGGTCATCTTCTCTTCTTACACTTAGTTATTGCATTGAACTAATTTGTCAGTTCGTTCTTATACTTACACTTAGTGCTTCTTATCACTACAAGTGTTATATTTCAAATTGATTTGTTAGTTCGTTCTTAAACTTACACTTGTTGATTTTTATTGCTACAAGTGTTTCATTTCGAACTGATTTGTTAGTTCTTTCCTACAATAGGTGATTTTTATCACTGAGTGTTTTTTTTTTTTTTTTTGACGAACTGATCTGTTTAGTTCGTTTTACACCTTACACTGGGTAATTTTCATCACTAGGTGTTTGTTTTACGAACTGACCTGTGCCGTTTGTTTTACACTTTACACTTGGTGATTTTAATCATTGAGTGCTTCTTTAACGAACTGATCAGTTCAGTTTGTTTTACACGTGGTGATTTTAATCACTGAGTTTTTCTTTGATGAACTGATCTGTTTAGTTCGTTTTACACTTTACACTTATTGATTTTTGTCCCAAAGTTTTTTCTTTGACGAACTGATCTTTGTTGTTCGTTTTACACTTTACGCTTAGTGCTTTTTATCACTAAGCTTTTATTTGATGAACTAATCTTTGCAGTTCGTTTTACACTTTACACTTAGTGATTTTTATCACTGAGTTTTTCTTCGATGAACTGGTCTGTGCAGTTCATTATTACTTTATACATGATGATTTTTATCACAAAGTGTTTCTTTGCTAAGCTAATCTGCTCAGCTCGTTACGCAATTTTACACTTGGTGATTTTTATCACTAAGTTTTTCTTCGACAAACTGATCTCTGCAGTTCCTTTTGCATATTACACTTGGTGATTTTTATCATTAAGTGTTTCTTTGACGAACTGATCTTTGCAGTTCGTTTTACACTTTATACTTACTAATTTTTCGCCTTAAGTTTTCTTTAACGAACGGATTTGTTTAGTTTTTTTTTTATTGCTTTACACTTGGTGATTTTTATCACTGAATGTTTGTTTGACAAACTGATCTTTGCAGTTAATTTTACACTTTACACCTAGTGGTTTTTTATCACTAAGTTTTCTTCAACGAATTGATCTTTTCAATTCATCTTATACTTTACACTGGGTGATTTAAATCACTGAGTGTTTCTTTGAGGATTTGTTCTGTTCATTTTACACTTTACATTTGGTGATTTTTATCACCGAGTGTTTATTTGATGAACTAATTTGTTCAGTTCTTTTAACACTTTACACTTGGTGATTTTAATCCCTGGGTGTTTCTTCGATGAACTGATCTGTTCAATTCGTTTTACACTTTATACTTGGTGATTTTTATCATGAAGTGTTTCTTCCTAAGTTGATTTGTTCAACTTATCTATTATTTCATATTTAGTTTTCACCAAATGTTCACTAGTGAGCAGATCTGCACATCCCATCTTTTATTTTACACTTATTGTTTATCAATAACTGTTTTGTCAGTGAGTTGATCTACTCAGCTCAGCTCACCTATCATTTTACACTCAGTTTTTATCACTAAATGTTTCGTAGGTGAGCTAGTCTATTTAGTTTACCTATACTTTTACACTCATTTTGTATCAGTAAATGTTTTTGTGGGTGAGTTGATCTGCTCAACTCACCTATCATTTTACACTTAGTGTTTATCACTAAATGTTTTATCAGTGAGCTGATCTTCTCAGCTCACCTATAATTTTACAACCAGTGTTTATCACTAAATGTTTCGTTGCTGAGCCAATATGCTCAGTTCACCTATCATTTTACACTTAGTGTTTATCACTGAATATTTCGTCGGTGAGTTGATCTGCTTAGCTCACCTATAATTGTACACTCAGTGTTTATCACTAAATGTTTCATCGGTGAGGTGATCTACTCAGCTCACCTTTCATTTTACACTCATTGTTTATCACTAATGCTTTGTTGCCGAGATGTTGTATTTTTTATCTTGGGATTTGTAACAAGAAAGTATCCTCAGACCCACCTTTTATGTCATTTTTGCCCTCTTTCATGATTTGTTTATTTTGCTTAATGAGTTATGAATGTGAAATCGGCTTTAAAGAGACAATAGATTGATTACTCTTTCTGTGACTGTTCTTGTGATTTCTTTAGATATGATCCCGACCCCATGCTTATTCCACAGGCATTAAGTACATCATAGAACTTATCCTCCTTCGCAGATTTTCATTCGATTTAATTTCTTCATAATTGATTTCCTTAGGAAGGGTTGAACTCTTTTCCCCTTTCTATATCCCTCCGGTTACCCCTATGTTCATGAAATTTGATAGGGATATGTAGCTTTTTAACCAGCTTTATACGAATTGTAGTTTCTTGTATGCCACATAATAATCGTTAACGAACAAATAACTGCATTTTTAGGATGCAATACAAATTAACATTTTTATGAATATTCGTCAAATTATCTAGACATGCTAAGTGACGATGTTATCATTCATTGCACATTTCTAATCTTTATTAACAATAAACCAGAAGATTAGCTTTGAATCGATCTTGAATAATTTCTTCAAGCGTTTCCTCCCTCTTTAATATTTTATAAGGATTGTATCCAAATAATAAAAGGTACGGGGTACAAATTGCAATTAACGAGCTATTCTTGCATTATCTTTTAGGCAAAGTAAAGTTTACTTCTAGAAACTAAATTTATATTTCACATGCATAGTTTGAGGGTACAATATGTACTTTTTCACAACCACACGGGTCTTAAAGGATTTAACTCAACAGACACTAATTTCATAGTATAATTAAGAAGTTTATCAAATCTTGTACCCTTTGGGCGTACTTGAATATTTTGAAGTGCCAATAGAGCTCCCATAACATGTAATTTGTCGGAATAAAAATTGTAGGGGCCAAAGAATAATTTTTGCTAATTAAGCCCTAGGATTTTGAATAATCATTATCTAGTTATGGGGCATATTCTGCAATTATAATACACTTCCTATATTTATCTCTTTCACAAATGCTAAACTTCCTCTAATTATCATATGTAGCACCATAAGTTCATGAATTGAATTAAATGGATGCAAATTTCAAGTTCAATATTTCTTCTAAGGACTTTAAGTTTTTAATCAGAAAATATAATTTTCTGCAATTCTTCACTTATCCAGACCTCAACGATAATTTATAAGTTTATTTTCAAAAATAAACTTTAGGGGATAAAACTGTAAATATACATGTTATCTCGGGGGCCTTAGAATAATTAGCTCTAGGTCATATACAATAATTTATAAGTTTATTTTCAAAAATAAACTTTAGTATCTCGGGGGGCCTTACACTAATTAGCTCTAGGTCATATACAATAATTTATAAGTTTATTTTCAAAAATAAACTTTAGGGGGTAAAAATGTGAATATACATGTTATCTCAGGGGGCATAGAGTAATTAGCTCTAGGTCATATAAGATAATTTATAAGTTTATTTTCAAAAATAAACTTTAGGGGGGTAAAACTATGAATATAAATGTTACCTCAGGAGCCTTAGAGTAATTAGCTCTAGGTCATATCCTTTCTTCATTTGATTGCAGCCTCCACTGCTTGTAAATATACTTGTTATTCAAAGTAAATTTGAGTTTGTTTGTTTATTTATTTGTTTAATTAAAAAAAGGTTTAATTAAAAATATGCACTTTGGTCCCTTAAAATTTGACAAATTACATATATGGGAAACTATAAAGTAAAATAGAAATTTAATATATTATTTAAAAAAAATTGTTAGTTGGTTAGTTAGTTTAATTTATTAATTTAGTTGTTTAATTAAAGAATGTACACTTTGGTCCCTCAAAGTTTGACAAATATATGTTAAAATAGAAATTATAATATATTGTTTTAAAAAAAAAAATAGGTAGTTAGTTATTTAGTTAGTTGATTTGAGTTTGATTGTTAATTTAGTTGTTTAATTAAAAAAAAAATGTTTAATTAAAAAAAGTGCACTTTGGCCCCTTAAAATTTTCCAAATTACGCTTGTGGAAAAAATAAATTATTGAGTTAATATTAACTTGACGTGGCATTTATATTCAATTAGAGTTAAAGTTAATTAAATTATTGAATAAATTAAAAATAAATAAAATGATAAGGATTGGAAATAAATTACTCAAAAATATAAAAATAAATACTATATACATACTTTTGTGATTGAGTTTTAGTTGACGATAATATTTTCTTGTTCTATTTTGGGTTGTGAAATGATAACTGCTTGAAATAGAGAACGTCAGGTTGTTATTGTATTGGGATGGTAGAATATTAGAAGGTACTGATGTCGGAGTTTCTTACAGCACCTCATCTGTAAAATCTTTGGTTGTCTGTTAGGGAACACCTTAAACGAATTCATTGAGATGCTGAGACCATGTGTTTTTCAGGATGGTGCTAATGGAAGTTTGAAATTAAAGTGTAGGATGCTGATGGCTCTTTTCAGGGGGAATTATAAATATACCTTGTTTTCTATCAAGGACGACTCTACATTAGACCAAGTGTTTGAGTTACCTTTTTACATACCCTCGCTTATTGTTGTTGAGATGTGTGTAGAGGTAGAACGAGTATTTGATGATGGTCTGAATTTTTTTTCCCAAAGTGGTCATTTTACCCACTTAATGACTCAGAGTATTAATCCATACAGTACCCAATCTGACGGATAATTTTTTGGCTATAATATTCCCATGTCGTACCCTCAAGCAATCTAGTCTAATTACACCGTCCTACCCCCTACATTCCAAAACAATATCATTCCTACAGTATTCCTATGCCACACCCTCAATTACTTGAGTCTAATTACACCGTCCCACCCCCTATATTCTAGAACAAGATCATTCTTATAGTATGATTGACCATGATCATGGCATCAGCTCTACTCTTCCATGCTGGTGAGTTTGAAACAATTGATAGTCGTCACGGTATGTCAGAAGAAGTGTTAGATGCGGATGTTGCGTTAGAGCCAAAGGAGAATGATAGGGATGGAGACGAATATCTAGATGCTAGGCCTAGCAGGCAAGGGAGTCAGAATCAACAATTGGAGTTGGACATGGTTATTCTATTTTTCAATAATTTGGACTAGGGTGTCAACGATGACATGGAGAAATATAAACCGAAGTTGCGGAAGAATTTCTGGACACCAGAAATAGATGAATTTCTTACTGGTATGGTCTTTAAGGATAAGAAACATGTCCAGGAGGCCATGAAATATTACCATATCAAGAAGAACAAAGAGTATTGTGTTGGGGAAACGAACAAAAAGATCTAGTTGGTCAATTGTTTGCATGAATGCAGCTGAAAGTTACGGGACATTATGAAAAAAATCCACGATATGTTTCAAATTATACAGTATGAGGCGCAACACACATGTTTCTATAATGATACTACTTTAGATCATAAAAATTTGGATTCTAGTGTCACTTCAAACTTAATACTTGGAACAGTCGAATAGGATCCAGAATTGAAAATTAGCGTTATTGTGATTTACGTAAATGAGTTTCAAGGATTCAGCATTTCCTACGGAAAAGCTTGGTTGGCTAGATCTAAAGCCATCAAGACCTTGTTCAAAGATTGTGACAAATCATATTGGAAGTTACCAAAGTTTATGGTCGTGCTGCCGCACTACAATCCGCTTACGATTATCGAGTGAAGCACTGTGCCGACTGATATTCCTGACTATAGGATGTTCGATATGGTATTTTGCGTATTCAAACCTTCCGTTGACGGATGTCGTTATTGTCAGCCTGTCATCACGATTGACGAGACCCACTTGTATGGTAAATACTAGGAGAATATCTTAATTGCTATTGGAATGAAGTCGTCCAACAAGTGCTATCCTTTGACTTTCGCCATCGTATCGACGGAGAACTACCGCTGCTGGCGATGGTTCATCTACATGCTTAAGTGCCATATTATCGGAGATCGTCCAGAGGTTACATTGACATATGACATACACGCTGGCATTACTAGTATTGTTGACAGTTTGCGGCTTAATCAACAACACGTGCCCTTCCGATATCACCGATTTTTTTTTGTGGCACCTTTGCAGCAATTTCAACAAGATTGCTAAAAATCAGCAATTCAAAGATCTTGCTTGGAATGCGGGTGGTGCAACAAAAATTCAAAAATACGATGCTATCATGGAAGAGATAAAGAAAATTCATGTTAGGGTGCATAGGTGGTTGAACGATATTCCATTTTACAAATGGACCAAGGCACACGACGATGGTAAGCGTTGGGGGTGATGATAACCAATTACGTTGAGGTATTTAACAACTGCTTGAAAGGTGCAAGAAATGTTCTAATTACTGCATCCGTGATGATTACGTCATACAATATAGTTAAATACTTTGATATTGGTCGACAAGAAGCTCTAAATGACTTAGCCGACAGTTACCTATACGTTAAACATGTCGTTTAAAAAATGCAGAAATCTCAAGTCAAGTCGAAAACATACGACATTCAAACATAAGTTAATATTTATTATTTACTTTTTTTCACATTACATATAAGTGTTGCCACACATAATTTAATTAAATATGATTTTTTTTTTCTAGAGAGAATGCAATCTATCACGTCAAAACTATAAAGACTCTTACTGGGGGCCTGATCGCTCACCAAGTTATATTAGGGGATAATACTGATTGCACATGTGGGAAATATAAAATTTGGCGATATTTGTGCTCCCATATGCTTGCGGCCACCGAGTATAATAGCGTTGATGCGTTCCGCTATATTGTAGCTGAGTACATAATGACGAATCAATTGATGGCATGAGAGTCATCGTTTTCTGTTGATTATTCACGAGGACTACTGGCTATAGACCAATTTGACGAACCTAATTTCGGACCATAAAGACTTCGAGTTATGCATCGTGGTTGACCAAATTCCACTCACATTCAAAACGAGATGGATGAGTTGTGAAAAACAATGACAAATCGGTGCGGTTTATGTTCCCAGACTAGACATGATAGGCAGAGGTGTCCATCCCAACCCCGCCATACACACAATTGATCTTGTCGGTTTATTGTAATGAATGTTTATGCTACTTTATTTGTTTCTTATGTCAACTTTTATGTATCATAAATTCCATGCACTTATCGCACACATTTCTTTGTAATAAATGTTATATTTTGTGTATAAATGTGATTAAATTTTAATTTTGTACTAAAAAATTTGACACAAGTGTTAGGGAAAACAATTTTAGTTAAAAATGGACTCAAGGCCCGTAGATCCTTCAGTTCTACACTTGTAGTCGAAACACAGGTCTGTATTAGTTTGGACAGCACATGTAAATATTTAAGCTATTAAATTAACTTCTTTATTTTAGTTTTTTTAAATTTTAATGTTATTTATTATGTCCTAATTAATGTTTTAGGATATTGGTGCACTTGATTGTGCTGGATTTGATTTAGGGGGATGGAGAGAAAACACCCTCTATCGAGTTATAGAGCTGATAGAATTGGCCGGTTTGTATAACCCATTCAAGCTGTGACCGAAGCAATTAGATAGGTCCCTCATAATCGCATTAGTAGAGAGATGGACTTCAGAGATGCACACTTTCCATCTGCCTATTGGGAAGATGACCATCACACTACAAGACATGATCGTCTTATTGGTGTTACCCGTGCATGGGCAATTGTTTATCATCTCTAAGGACAAGCGATTGGTAGATAGTTGGCAGACACTTTGCCATGATCTCCTTGGAGTAGTACCGCCAGAGGATAAGATTAGGAATGGCAGTTTGAAGCTCAAATGGCTATGGAGAACATTTGAACAAGTTCTTGAGGATGTCGACGAGGAGGCCATGCATTGCAACGCACGTGCATATTGATTGATTCGGCTTGGCACAATGTTACTGCCTAATAAATCGCATAACAACGTTAAGCTAGCATACCTCCTGCTACTCAGCGACTTGACACCTATCGTCAAGTATAGTTGGGGTAGTGCGACACTAGTGGTCTTCTACTGTGAGTTATGTAAGGAGTCTAAGGCCACGACGAAAGACAGAGCCGGCTATCTATTTTTGTTGGAGTGTTGGGCCTGGGAGCGGTTGCTGAGGCTTCGACCTGAAGTTTTTCCTTTCCCTCATTATGATATATCATTCGGAGAGTTGGACTACGATAAGGACTGGACGTTCCCAGCTGCTCTGAGGGGTGCTTGGTAAGTAATTAGTATTTTTTTTATTTCATTTATCATATAATGGATATTTATTTATGGATATTAAACTTATGGTTTATATTTTTAGTGTACAGGTGGACCCTTGAATTCAATTTAGAAAACATGTCGATGCATGTTTTGGTGGTCTATCGCGATCAATTAGATCGGTTGCAAAATAATGAGGTTAGTTATTTATTTACATCAAAATTTTAATTTCTTTATTTGTTTCTTTTTATTTTTTTTACTAATAATTTGGATGCCCTATCTCTTGTCAACTTTTCCTCTATATACTAGAGATGAGGAAGATATATAAATGGCAATGTTGACCCTTATTTGCTACGAGATCATCGAGAATACGTATCTCCTGCGCATGCTATGACAATTTGGTTATCGGCAAGGAATTCCTCAACCAGTAATTATGGATAAGAAGTTGCACAAAATTACTCAGCGAGGACACTACGGTGCGAACAGGACTGTGAAGCACCACGCGCATATAGTTACGTTGAATAGGCGACGAGCACCAAATATGGGCAACTTCGAACAAGAGATAGAGGTTGATGAAGAATACATGGACTGGTATTTGAGAATCACACGAATGTTCTTTGTTAACTCGGGGTATCGACCTAAGTTCGATTATCTAGCAACAAGAGGAAGAACATGGTTAGAAGTATGATCACATTAAGCATACCATCTATATACTCAATGATCATGTTATTATTCATGTATTAACTTAACGATCATATGTGTTTTGTAGGATTCAGAAGTATTACAGCAGATGCACTTGAGTTATCTTTCTCTGCGGACACATACTCTGCTCTCATACAAAGAGACTGTCAGGCCATCTACGACACATGCTCGGTGGCGATATACTGTCAGGTACCACGCCATGTGCCAACTAACATTCCTCCATCTCCTCAAGCTACTCTTCAGTCTTCTCCTGTCACACCCAGCAACCGTCACCCGAGGCCAAGTGAGACGTCGACCTGACGCTACCTGATCAATCCACGAATATCAATACATATATATACACATACCCACTCGCAGTACTGTAAAAGTTCTTTTTTTCCAAAAATATATAACTACCCATATCTAAATATTTGAGAACATACCGGTCCCAAGTATTCGCAACCCAAAAACACAAGAGTACCTGAACCCTCCACGGTTCACGTCTGACCGGCTCACCTCCAACACAACACTACCTCCGGACTCATCCTAGTACCAGTAGTGGACCAACTCCTAGCCGTGGTACCTAAAACCAAAAAATTTTATCGATGTACTGTCTTCATGATAAAAAAATATATATATTTAATGGATCAAATACAAATGTTAAATACCACCTTTCAAACTATAATATTTTATAGTCACATACCCAGTTAGAAATCCAGTTTCACTGCCACCAATGAAATGAAATACTATAAAGATAATACCGTACATCGCATACCATATTTGAAACCAATTTCCAATTGACACCAATGTAAAGAAATAATACATTTAAAATATCCAATACAAATATTTTAAGCTAACCAATCTAAACATTTTAACATAATATAAAATACTTCTCACATCCTCTCCTACTAGCCATAGGATCGTTTTTCCCTCACGATCGGGAGTTGCAATGGTACCGTACCACCCACAGGTTTTGCACTTCTGACGGGTCAAACCACCCTGCAGGACTTTGCCTAACAGGTAATCTACATCTCACAGGATATATCCTTCTAACGAGAAGAAAATCCACATCTCGTAGGTCATACCTGCCTATCGAGAAGAAAATCCACATCTCGTAGGTCATACCTGCCTAATGAGAAGAAAATTTACATCTCGTAGATCCTACCCGCCTAACGAGAATAAAATTCACATCTCGTAGGTCATACCCACCTAACAAGAAGAAAATCCAAATCTCGTAGGTCATACCTGCCTAACGAGAAGAAAATCCACATCTCGTAGGTCATACCTGCCTAACGAAAAGAAACTATAGCATAGTCGGACCAAATATCAATCTTCACCTTAAAAACCGACTTGATCCAAAAATTATTTTTCCACCTTGAAAACCAACTTGATCCAAAAATCATTTTTTTCACCTTTAAAACCAACTTGATTCCAAAAATCATTTTCTACCTTTAAAACCGACTTAATCCATATAAGTTGCAAAATCGTCCATTTAAAATAAACACATTTTCTACAATTTATACGAAAATAGGATTTGTAAATTTACATAGAAGACAAAACGCTCACCTCGATTTTTGCATTGCAAAAAAAATATCGTCGCCAAAAACTACCAGGACGCTGGCGCATGCAAACCTAATAGCAATAGGGCCTAAATTAATACTTTATTTAAAATAATCCTACTATGAAATGCATGGCCGTAGAATGCAAAAAAAAAAAAAAAAAATTCCCGAATTTAGTTATGGAAAATTATTATTTCGTTCCGTTAATAGTTATTGTACACAATTATTAATATTAATGATTACGAAATTATTATCCCAATTGTGAAAAAATTAATGCTAATAATTTAATTAATTAATTTTTTTTAACCGAAATAATAATCGACTGATTTTAACGAGAACAATAATTAACGATTAAAATATTGACCAACGAAATCGTTACTTGCTCCGAATCGCTCGCGGCTGAGAAATTGGATTTTCAAGTTTTTTATTTTTATTGGATTTCTCTTTTTTTTTTCCTTTTTTTTTTTTTTCTTTTCCTTTTCTTCTTCTTCATTTCTTTCTCTTTCTTTCCCGCTTCTGTTTTGGTCGTTGGATCCCCCACTGCCACAACGACTGATCTCACCACCGCGGTGATAGTCCATTTTTCTTTGTTTCAGTTCTATTGGAGCTCAGACATCTCTCACTCTCCTGCTTTCTGTTTTGGTTTGTGTTCTCGCCGCCACCAACACTTCCTCTCTCACTACTCCTCATTCACCGTTTGCCACCCTACACGGATCACACACATGCACAGCGGACTGTCGACCCACAACACCTCTACAAACTGGATCAATCCACCCCACAATAAAACCCACCGTTGGTAACACATTCACATACATCGTTTGATCACATACACACACATACACACAATCATACCCTGCCACAGCCGGCCGACCAACGACACCACATATAACCAACAATCAGAACATATGCCGAAAACACACACACACACCCTTATCTGATCACTAGACACACATGCACATACACCCATACACACAGTTGGCATAAACAGAGCATACACACAGCCGACCAACAACACACACACACACACACACACACACACACACACGTCGTCGTCTAATCAGCACACCCACACACCATCAACTTTTATACCCACACACACGCAATTGCTGGATGAACGATGAAGACAACACACACACACACACACGTCGGAGAAACGGTGACGATCTGAACCCACCATCCCGAACCTTCTCTTCTCTTCTCTCTGTTTTCATATTTCTCCTTCTTTTGAGGTTTTATGATTACAATCGCATGAATATATTTATATACATGAGAATGGTGGTGGTTCATGAACCCTTGCGTTGCCACGTCAAATTTCCTCTTCCATTTCTTGGTTTTTTGATCCCACTGTCGTATAAGTGAATATATAGGTGAATATATATATAATATCTTTTTCCCAAATTACACTAATATCACTTCCATTTTCTTTAGGTTATCATTTTAACTCAATTCAAGATTTAATATTTCTTAAAATTATAAATTCACCCCTTAAAATTTTATTTCAAATTGAAAATAACACATTCTACCCCATCATTTGCTAAATATTCTAAAATGCAACTAGTAAATATGCATGCGCGACAATTAGGGTCTTACAATCCTTTTCTCCTAAAAAAACTTTTGTCCCAAAATTTTAGTTACCTTGATAGAACAAGTGCGGATATTTGTCCCTCATCTTGTCTTCTCGCTCCCACGTTGCCTCCTCTATTGAATGACTGCGCCATAATACTTCCACTAATGGAATCATTTTCGTCCGCAACACCTGGTCTTTACAACTTAAGATCGGGACTGGCTCCTTAACGTATGTCAAATCTTCTTCCAACTCGATTGGGTTGAGAAGTTAACACATGTGAGGGATCTGACACATATTTTCTAAGTATCGACACGTGGAAAACGTGTTGTAATCTATTCTGGTGGTAAAGCAAGTCTATAAGCTGTCGTACCATCTTGTTTCAAGATCTCTTATGGCCCGATATACCTCGGACTTAACTTTTTTTTCTTCCCGAACCTCACTATACCCTTTCACGAGAATATACGCAAAAATACATGATCCCTCACTTCAAATTCCAACTCCCGTCCACACTTGCCAGCATAATTCTTTTGCCGACTCTGAGCAATCTTCATTTTTTTTCCTGAATCACTTTTACTTTGTCTACTGTCATTTGGGCTATATCCGACATCAACAATTCCTATTTTTCCACCTCAGTTCAGTCTGTTGGACTAGAGTCCTACATTTCCTGCCATACAATGCTTCATACGATGCCATCTCGATTGTCGAAGGGTAGCTGTTATTATAAGCAAATTCCATCATCGTCTGAATCATACGCTTTAATTGACCGTCAGTCTGTAGATGAAAGGCGGTACTAAATTTTAGCTTGGTACCTAAAGTGGTTTGGAAACTTGGACAGAACTTCGAAATAAATCTTGGATCTCTGTCCGACACTATAGAAACTGGTGTACCATGTAACCGAACAATCTCATCAATATACAATTAGGCATACTTATCAAGAGAGTACGTCGTCTTTACGGCCAGAAAATAAGCAGATTTAGTAAGTCTATCAACGATCACCCAGATGGAATTATGCACCTTTTGAGTACGGGGTAATCCCAAAACGAAATCTATCATGATATGCTCTCATTTCCATTCTAGTATAGGTCAAGGCTACAATAACCCACCTGGATATTGGTGATCGATCTTGCATTGCTGACAAACGAGACACCTAGCAATGAATTCAATAATTTCCTATTTCATTCCATTCCACCAGTAGTGTTCTCGCAGATCCCGATACATTTTGGTGTTGTTTAGGTGTATTGCGTATGTTGAGCTATGCGCTTCCTCCAATATATTCTTCTTTAGATTGGCATAATCAGGTACACACAATCTATTCCCTATCATCAAGGCCTCATTGTTATCCCCGACACGATAGTCAGTTCTCTGACCACTCTTTATTTCATCTTTGATCTTTCCCAATTGGGTATCTAACTTCTGCGCTTCTATAATATGGTCGATCAATGTCGGCCTCAAAGTCAAAGTCACAAGCAACACTGCCGTCTGACCAACCGCCAACTGAACTCGTAAAGATCTCAACTCGGCATACAGATTGGTATGAACAACTTGAATGTGTGTGACCGAGCCCGTCGATTTCTGACTCAATGCGTCCACTACAACATTAGCCTTTCCAAGATAATAGTGGATAGTAAAATCATAGTCCTTGATCAACTTTATCCAATGTCTCTGCCTTATATTTAGTTCCTTTTGAGTAAACAAGTATTTCAAATTCTGGTAGTCGGTGTATGTCTCACAAGTCTCGCTATACAAGTAATGTCTCCAAATCTTTAGGGCAAACACAATCACTGCCAACTCCAAATCATGTGTCGAGTAATTATGCTTATGATTCTTTGATTGTTGGGAGGCATATACAATCACCTACCCATGTTGCATCAGTGTACACCCTAGCCCTTGGTGTAACATATCATTGTAGATCACAAAGCTAATACCTTCAGTCGAAAGGGAGAGTATTTGCATCGATATCAGTCTACTCTTCAGCTCTTGGAAACTTTACTCACATTTGTCAGTCCATTCAAACTTAGATCCCTTGCGAGTCAATCGGGTCAATAGGACAGCTATGACAGAGAATCCCTGCACGAACTGACGATAATAACTTGCCAATCCCAAAAGGTTTCAAACTTCAGTCAGACTTTTTGGCCTTTCCCATCGCACCACGGGTTCGACTTTCTTTGGATCCACTTGAATACCATCTCTGAGATCAAATGCCCTAAGAACACGACTCTATCCAACCAAAACTCGCATTTACTGAATTTCGCATACAATTGATTCTCTCGCAACGTCTGCAACACAATTTGGAGATGATCCGCATGCTCTTCTCTACTTTGGAAATAAATCACTATATCACCAATGAACACGATAATAAATTGATCTAGATAGGGTTGGAAGATCTGATTCATCAAATCCATAAAAGCAGCAGGGGCATTCGTTAACCCGAATGGCATAATCAAGAATTCATAATGCCTATAACTCATCCAGAACGCTGTCTCCGCCACGTCACTGTCTCTAACTTTCAATTGGTGATATCCCGATCGAAGATCTATTTTGGAAAACACCCTGGCCTTGTACAGTTGGTCAAACAGATCATCAATTCTAGGCAATGAGTATTTATTACGAACCGTCACCTTATTCAATTGCCTGTAATCGATACACATCTTTAACGTGCCATCCTTCTTCTTCACGAATAACACTGGGGCTCCAATACTGGGGCTCCGTGGGGAGAAACACTAGGTCTAATAAAACTGCGGTCTAACAGATCTTGTAATTGAATCTTCAATTTCTTTTGCTCGGTAGGCACCATACGATAGGGTGGAATTGATATCGGAGCGGTTCTTGGAAGTAACTCGATAGTAAATTCCATTTCTCCTATCCACTTATAACCCTAGTAATTCTTCTGGAAAAATATCGGGAAAATCCCTGACCACTGGAATATCCACCACCTCAACTCCATTCTGACTAGTGTCAAACACCTGCGCGAGGTATCCTTGACATCCCTTCTTTAGTAACTTCCTAGCCCCCAGGATTGAAATCAAACTGACTGGGGTAATGATTCTGTCCCCCGAAAATACAAACTCTGGCCCGCCTGAGACCCAAAAGATAACTTTCTTTTTAAAACAATCCACCATAGCATGATAACCAGATAGCAAATCTATACCCAGTATCACATCAAAATCGTGAATACTCAGGGGTAATAAATCTAGCACTAAGTCTGTATCCCCGATCCGAAGCGGACTGTCCTTATACGCACTATCTACCAACACAGACTCACAGTTCTCAGCTGCTTCCTGCACAACATTCTCCAGTAATTTCGTTGTGCTTACCAATTTCGCATAACTTTTAATTTGTCTGCCCGTCAACCTAGAACGTATTTCTAAATAAAATCTTTTCTAGAATGGTCTACATCTTATCTCTTCCATTTTTACCAAATTAGGAACAAATCGGAACTAAACATCGAATTTAATTTCATACTATAAAATGGTCATCTTTCTTGCTTCAATAATATGAATTCCCCTACAATAAAATTATAAGGGTTCCCCATAGTATTGCCTAGAAGGCAGTTTTGTACACACCCTTGAATGTTGTACGTTATGATAGAATCCATGTATATCAAATAGTAGCGCAAAGGGTTCGATAGTCCCATAATATCAGTAAGGTGTTGTCTAATAATCCAATTAATAACATAGCATTGGATGAATTAAGTGTGCTCTATCACTCTATTGGTTTAACAACTAAAACATTAAGGGCTACCGACAATGAATCCCAACGTCAAGTGAATACGATTGTTTATCAGTTATAATTTAACTTTTCCAACCACTAGCACCCCCATAATCATGATCCATCTATTACTACTACCAACAACACCACTCAAACCACCAACTAGCAGTATCACAACTTCATTGCACCCACTAATTGCCAACAAGACAAATAACAATGCACGATGCCAATTTACAATCTAATGCAATGCAATAACTATCACTCACTAGCCGAACCCACCTATCGACACCCTATCTCATGGTCCACCACTGGCTCAACACTACTTGTCGACAGCCTATCTCATGGTCCACAACTGGCTCGATAAACTAACATGTCTACAAAACCTATAAACTATGCTCTGATACCACAAATGTCAAACCCCACCCCGGCACCCAGCACTTGAGGCCAGGCGTGACGTCGACCTGACACTACCTAACCAATCCACGAATATCCAAACATACATATACACATACCCACCCGCAGTACTGTACAAGTTCTTTTTTTCCAAAAGTATATATCTACCCATAGCTAAATATTTGAGAACATACCGGTCCCAAGTATTCGCAACCCAAAAACACAAGAGTACCTGAACCCTCCACGGTTCACGTCCGACCAGCTCACCTCCAACATACCACTACCTCCGAACTCTTCCTAGTACCAGTAGTAGACCAACTCCTAGCCGCAGTACCTAATACCAAAAAAATTTATTGGTGTACTATCTTCATAATAAATAAAAAATATTTAATGGATCAAGCACAAATGTTAAATATCACTTTTCAAAATATAATATTTTATAGTTACATACCCGGTTACAAATTCAGTTCCACTGCCACCAATGAAATGAAATACTATAAAGATAATATCGTACATTGCATACCATATTTGAAACCAATTTCCAACTGACACTAATGTAAAGAAATAATACATTTAAAGCACCCAATACAAATATTTTAAGCTAACCAATCCAAACATTTCAACATAACATAAAATACTTCCCACATCCTCTCCTACTATCTATAGGATCATTTTTACCTCACGATCGGGAGTTGCAACGGTACCGTACCATCCGCAGATTTCGCACTCCTGACGGGTCAAACTACTCTGCAGGACTTTACCTAGCAGGTAATCCATATCTCGCAAGACATATCCTCCTAGCAAGAAGAAAATCCACATCTCTTAGGTTATATCCGCCTCACGAGAAGAAAATCTACATCTTGTAGGTCATACTCGCCTAACGAGAAGAAAATCCACATCTCGTAGGTCATACTTGCCTATCGAGAAGAAACTCCATATCTCGTAGGTTATACCTACCTAACGAGAAGAAAATTCACATCTCGCAGGTCCTGCCTAATGAGAAGAAAATTCATATCTCTTAGGTCATACCCGCCTAACGAGAAGAAAATCCACATCTTGTAGGTCATACCTGCCTAATGAAAAGAAACTATGGCATAATCGAACCAAACATCACTCTCCACCTTAAAAACCTACTTGATCCAAAAATTATTTTTCCACCTTTAAAACCAACTTAATCCAAAAATCATTTTTTTCACCTTTAAAACCAACTTGATTCCAAATATCATTTTCTACCTTTAAAACCGACTTGATTCATATAAGTTGCAAAAATCATCCATTTAAAATAAGCACATTTTCTACAATTTATACGAAAATAAGATTTGTAAATTTACATAGAAAACAGTACACTCACCTCGATTTTCGTACTGCAAAAAAAATATCGTCGCCAAAAACTACCGGGACGCTGGCGCCTGCGAACCTAATAACGATAGGGCCTAAATTAATACTTTATTTTAAATAATCCTACTATGAAATGCATGGCCCTAGAATGCAAAATTTTCATTTTCCCGAATTTAGTTATGGAAAATTATTATTTCGTTCGTTTCATTCCGTTAATATTTATTGTACACAATTATTAATATTAACGATTACGAAATTATTATCCCGATTGTGAAAATTTTACTGCTAATAATTTAATTAATTAATTTTTTTAACAGAAATAATAATCGACCTATTTTAATTAGAAAAATAATTAACGATTAAATTATTGACCAACGAAATCATTACCTGCTCTGAATCGCTCGAGGCCGAGAAATTGGATTTTCGAGTTTTTTTATTTTTATTGGATTTCCTTTTTTTTTTTTTTTTTTTTTTTCCTTTTTATTTTTTTCTTCTTCCTTTTTTTCTCCTTCTTTCCCACTTTTGTTTTGGTCGTTGGATCCCCACCGTCGCGGCGACTGATCTCACCGCCGCGGTGACAGTTCCTTTTTCTTAGTTTCAGTTATGTTTGAGCTCAGACATTTCTCTCTCTCTCTCTCTCTCTCTCCAGTTTTCTATTTCGGTTTGTGTTCTCGCCGCTGCCAACACTCCCTCTCTCACTACTCCTCACTCACCGTCGGCTACCTTACACTGATCACAAACACGCAAAGCGGACTGTCGACGCATAACACCCCCACAAACCGGATCAAACTACCCCCAAAATGAAACCCACCGTCAACAACACATTCACACACACACAGTTATACCCTGCCACAACCAGCCGACCAACGACACCATACACAACCAACGATTAGAACATACGCCAAAACACACACACACCCTCTCATCTGATCGACTGGACACACATGCACAGACACATACACACCCATACACACAGTCGGCAAAAACAGAGCGCATACACACACACACACACAGTCGAGCAGCAACACACACACACACACAGTCGACCAACAATACACACACACACACACACACACACATATGTCGTTGTCTAATCAACACACCCACACACCATCAACTCTCACACCCACACACACGCAATTGCCAGAGGAACGATGAAGATGACACACACACACACACCCACGCCGAAGAAAGGGTGACGATCTAAACCTACTACCCCGAACCTTCTCCTCGCTTCTCTCTGTTTTTAGATTTCTCCTTCTTTTAAGGTTTTATGATTACAATCGCATGAATATATTTATATGCATGAGAATGGTAGTGGTTCATGAACCCTTGCGTTGCCACATCAAATTTCCTCTTCTATTTCTTGTTTTTTTGATCCCACTGTCATATGAGTGAATATATAGGTGTATATATATATAGTATCTTTTTCCCAAATTATACTAACCTCCCATCCATTTTCTTTAGGTTATAATTTTAACCAAATTCAAGATTTAATATTTCTTAAAATTATAGATTCACCCTTTAAAATTTTATTTTAAATTGAAAATAACACATTCTACCCTATTATTTGCTAAATATTCTAAAATGCAACTTGTGAATATGCATGCACAACAATTAGGGTCTTACATCTCTTATGCCATGAACTTCTGATTCGTATTGTCCAGATAGTATAGATGATGTTGAACCTTCTACAGAATACTGCATGGGTGTTGATGTTGGACTATGTAGTATGTGCGGCATAGGTGATGATGCTGGGTCGTCTGACGTGTACCAGATGCATAATCCTTATTCGCATTACGCATCGTAACTAGGTGCACGGCTGTCAACATCATTTGTCACTCCAGCGATAGATAAAATTGTGTCAACTTCAGGCGTGATTCCTCCGATGGCATTTGTCCAACCCACAAGATTGGAAAGATAAGTGTCACTAGTGTCGTAGTTCGGACACAACGTGGATGCCACCCCGGGGATGATACAGCAGTCGTTCATGGAGTTTGGACAGGTTACACAGGTTCATAAGGAGGTTGAGAAACCTCCGATTGCTCAACATCAAGGGCGGAAGAACGGCCAACGTAGAGGTTGCGGTACATAGTTAGTTATATAGTTGATAGTTTAGCTATAGGAATGTAAATACATTTTTTTCTCCAGATAGTTATATAGGAATGTACATAATTAGTAAATAAATTTTTTTGTAACATTTGAAGGTTTGGAAAGCTGTTGATCAACCATATATATTGCTTATTAAATGGATAAAATATTTGAATGGGAGATCGAGAAAGGTGTATAACATTCTGGAGAAATTCTTAAAAGGCATATATATACTCAACCACTTTCCACTTTGTATGCCTTTTAAGAATTTCTCCTTAATGTTAGACACCTTTCTCAATCTCCCATTCAAATGATTTATCCATTTGCGAAGCAATATATACAGTAGATCAACAACTTTCTATGTAAATACATATCGATGTACATTATTATACACGTTTGTTGTATTTTCTACTCCATCTTCGAAACTTGTATATACATATTTATTCATCGTGAATTTGAAATATTATTTTTCGAAGGCAGCATGATATAGATAAGGTATAACGAAGACAATACACAAAAAATACCACCACCTATCAATTGAAACATTATTTAACTAATAGGTAATTTCATTTATTTCACCTAATATATTATGGAGCACACTGAAAAAGTATAATATTAAAGGCGAAATAACTTAAAATAATCATAAATATCATATTGAAATTAAACACGTTAAAAAATACAATTATTTATAAAAAGAAGAAAAAAATATTACATAAATTAGAAACATGTTTAACGATATTTGTTACAAAACTCATAACAAAGATAATACATTAGAAATACAGTACATAACATCCCAAAAATAGTGACAAGAAAACAATTAAAAAGACAATTAAACTGCCAAAAATTCTTTATTCTTCATTAGACATGTACCCCTCAGAAAAATATTTATTGTTATTTATCACGTTATGGTATTTGTTTGGAAAGAGTACTCTGTTGCTTGCAGCAACCATTTCATTGGTTTGCTGTAGTAGATAATATATATTCCTGGGCAACAACATTCGATTATTCTCCAAGCGAATTCGTTTAATAGCATATTTGATCTCGGTTGTGTCATCAATTATACATCGTCTAGGCATCTGAAGACTTCAACGATGTGAAACTAGTGCATTAAGATCTCTCAAACAAGATACAAAGTTGTTAGACTCTTTCACCATGTATTCCTATTCTTGGCGTAGACCGACATAATACTCTATTGGGTTGGTGTCTTGATCACTCCAGTAGTCATTATAATATGGTTGGAGAACCCAACATTTATGGTGATCCAAGGGCCCAGGCCAACTCCAAGCACCATATGAGTTCTCCTTATTTGAAAAACTAAATGATTTTTTTTTACTTGAATTAATATGTGAAGACATCAAGAAAATTATAGGATGAATAGTTTCTTTATAAATATTATACTACACATTACGAGTTTAGAAAAAAAAATAGTTTTTTTTTAAAACATAATTATTGAAAAATAATGTTTTAGAACTTATGTATACGAGACTTAACTAAAAAAGGTTAACCCAACACTACCTATCAATTGAAAGAGAGAGTCAATTATTTAGTAGAAGTAGTGTTATTATAATTTAACGTAAAAATGATACATTAGACTTCAAAGGAAATACATAATTAAACTACAATTCACCAACGCGAAAACATTAAATATTACTCTTATCATCAAACATTTCAATATCTAATTAATATTGAGGTTTCTTTGTGCATCTCAGGTAAATACGCACTTTGACAACCAAACTTTCTTCGAGATGCTCACATGCCGTCATTTCAAGCTCGTGTCCATAAATTCAAATTTGCATTCGGTTATTTTCTTCGCGGTAGCGATGCAACGCCATCCGAAGGTTATGTGGTGTGTCTATTAGTATTGTTCTGGCTAATTGACGCACTATTAGAATATTATATTGCATGCATCCTTCTACCCTAATCTCTACTTGGTTGACACGATAAGCGTATTCTTCCTGCATCCTTGCAACCTACCGTGAAAAGTAACGAACTAATGGATCTAAAGAGTATGGGAATTTATCTTCCAAAAGCTAGTGACGTCTTATTGAATGATACAAATGTTTCACCGCGTACATTTTTCATTTTGTTTTTCATTTTATTTATTTTTAATTTAATCAATAATTTAGTTAACTTTAACTTTCAATGAAATATAAATTCAACGTCAAGTTTGTATCAATTCAATAGATTAAATTAATTTGATTTTAATTGAAACACTAAAATTCATTTTAAAATATTAAAAGACAAAAATTTATTTTTAAAAAAATAATAAAATAGTTTTTTCAAACACATTAAAAAAAAATAAACCAACTAACAACTAAATTAATAAATTAAATTAATTAACTAACTAACATTTTTGGGGGGCCAAAGTATATATTTTTTAATTAAAAAACTAAATTAATAAATTAAACTAACAAACAAATTTTGTTTTTAAACAATATATTATAATTTTTTTTTTATATTTTCCCCCATGTCTAATTTATCAAACTTTGAGGGGCCAAAGTGTACATTTTTTAATTAAACAACTAAATTAAAAATTTAAACTAACTAACTAACTAACAATTTTTTTTAAAAATAATATATTATAATTTCTATTTCAATTTATATTTATATTTATATTTTTTCACATGTATAATTTGTCAAACTTTGAGGGGCCGAAGTGCACATTTTTTAATTAAACAACTAAATTAACAAATTAAACTCAAATTAAATAACTAACTAACTAACTAACAATTTTTAAAAAATAATATATTATAATTTATATTTCAATTTATAATTTCTCACAAATGTATAATTTGCCCAAACTTTGAGGGGTCAAAGTGCATTATATTTAATAAAACAACTAAATTAACAAATTAAACTAACAAACTAATTAAGAAATTAAACAACTAAACTAACAAATTAAATTAACCAACTAATTAACAAATTAAATAAAAAAAATAACTAACTAGCAAATAGATTAACTAAATAATTAAACAAGTAAAAAACATAGTAATGAAACTAACAATAAATTAATATATATATATATATATATATATATATAAACTTACTTTTATAGTAGAAGGAAGAAGTTATGAAGTTGTGAAATTCTTGATAAACAGACACTACCAACAGGAAGTATGAGGTCCCGGTGTTCATAACACTATGACCAAGCTTTGCAGACTGCAGCTTTGCAGCAAGTTGGTCAAACGATACATACCGTTTATTCAACCCAAATGGTATATCACCGTTTTGAACAAACGGTAATATACCGTTTCAAGAACCCGACTTTCAAAACGCCGAGTTCATGAAATTTAAAAAATAAAAAAATTACCCGGTGTTCGTAATGTGGGTTTCGTATTTAAGTTAAAATATGCGTGTTTTTAGATTATTATTTTTTTTTAAAAAAAAAACAACATATTTTTCATGTAAAGAACTCGAGAGCTAAAGGGTGAAATTAATCTATTCAATTTTATTATTATGGATGCTTATGTGGACCTCAAGAATATATAATTCTTAGGTTTATACCACTTACATCTCTTATCATTTCGTCGCTAACTAGATATTTCTCTAGTTATTTTAAAAAAAATTGGTCAATCCATTGATAGGGATGTCAACGGTCAGGGTTTGGCTCGGTTTCATACAAAATCAAAACCAAATCCGTTTAATATATATATAAAACCAAAACCATTGATTTTTTTTTTTTTTTAAACAGTTTTAAAATCGAACCATTTAATTTTAACCAAAACCGTGAAACCGTTTAAGATTTTTAAATGTTGTAAAAAACCATCATGGACCATTGTTTCTTATATATGAATAAAAACATAACTAAAATATAAAACATAAATTCCAAAAACAAAAATCAAACCACCAAACTATTAATTGTAAACAATCCTAACGATAAATAAAATACAACAATGAAATCATAAACAATAGTCAAAAATAATACAACCAATCTCCAAATTATTCTTACACATTAATTTTTAATCATATAAAATCAATTGCATAAGCATATATATATATCGGTTACATGGTTCGGTCACGTGATTCGGTTACACTGTTACTATCCCAAAACTAAAATTAAAAACGTTTCGGTTGCTAAATTTAAAACCAAAATCACTACCAAAACCATTTAGTAGGTTTTAACCTAGACTATTTGGTTCGGTTTCTCTTAGTTACTCGTCGGTTCAGTTTTTTTTGGTTATCCCTACTCGTTGATCAACTTTTTTTTTTTTTTTTTTGTAAAAAAAAGATGAATGTCCTTTTCTTATTTTAGAAAAAAAATAAATTTATTTTTATTTTTATGAAAACTCACTGACACTCTCCTATTTTTAAAATTATATATTTTTACCTCTATTTTTTTTTTTTTAAATATATTTACCTCTCACCTCACTCCACCCTACCACCGTCACAGTCCCCCATCCCATCCTCCACCACCGGAATCCTCTTCTACTCTCCCTTCCACTTTCTTCTTCCTCCTTGTCCTCCCTTCTCTCTCTCTCTCTCCCTCTCTCCCTAAATCCATCACAACAATGGATCTATACTGTCACGGCGATATATCTGTGTCCTAGTAGTGGTCCAACAGAGACAGTCTCTTCTCTGCTAGATCGCGATTGCGTGACCATTTGCTAGCAAAGGATAACTTGGTCTCAGAAGCTGGAACTTTTTCAACCTCTTTCTAGATGCCAATTCCCCGCATATTGGATCGAAATTTCAAGTTATCAGTTGCAATTCAGCATGATTTAGGTATAGACCTCAATGTTCATGATGTTCTTGGATTGAGATTGAGCAGACTCAATGTTTTTAGGAAAGAAGGGTGGAATGTAATCATATGAATTAGATAGGATGGATCCATTTTGGGGTTTCAAATGGATTGTTGAAGTTTATAGAAGTAGCTGTAGGGATAGAAACCCAATTGAGAAAATATAAGAGGGATGTTGATGAGGTGAACAGACACATTGGTGGAAGCACCGGTGGGTTTGAATTTGATGGCACTGATTTGATCGGAAACACAAAGGTCAAGTTTGGTACATGGAATTCATCTTGGGATTGAAATAAAATTGGGAATGACCATTCCATTCTTACGTTTAGTTAGTGGGATTGGTTTTCATTCTTATTCCTAAGTAATGACTAATCCTACAACTCATGGGATTAGTCAATCCCAAATGAAATAAAGTATTAGCTAATCCTAAGATTATCTAATCCCAAATGAAATGAGATTCTGTTTTTTATTTTTCACAATAGAAAATAAAATTCTAGAAATAGAAATAAAAATATGGTGATGTTGCTTTCATGATTCTGTTCTCAGAAAACATGGAACAGAAACAGAAATATGAGAACGAAATCTGGGAATAAAAATAAAAATCTGGGATCAAAAACAGAAATATGGGAACAAAAACATAAATCTGAGAACAAAAACAAAAACAAAAATTTGGGAACATATTTATGTTTTTGTTCCTATATTTCTATTTTTGTTCCCAAATTTCTGTTTTTGTTCTAAGAAAACCTAGAATATAAATATAAAATTTGGAATAAACAACTTTTCCTCCATATGTTTATTTGTAATCCCAATTTTAAGAGAATGGAAACACTAAACAAGTGAGACATAAGTGAGATTTGGTGTTTCTATATCTTAAATCTGTTAATAAAATGATTGGAATATAATCAGTAAAATAGGGAAAAAAAATTGTTATGTTCTGTTCTCAGATTTTTACAACAAAATCCTGGAATCAGAATATAAACAAACTATTCTTTTTTCTTTGTTTTTTTTGGTTTTAGTTATAAGTTTTTTTGGGAACAGAAAAAAAGGAAAATAGAAACACCAAAGTACTTTCAAGCCCTTTAGTTTGTCGGGTTAAAGGATAACCTAGGTGACATTTATTTAGTGTCTCTGAATAATTCTGTTATGTTCCCAAAATTTTGTTCTAAAATTTTCGAATATTTAAGAATATTGTTTTATTTTTATTTATCGGTCATCTCAATATCATGTTTAATATATTTTGTAACTAAACGTAGAAATGATAATGGTTATTCCAATACCATGTTTAATCTCGTTTGTCACCAAACATAGGAATAGTAATGGCTATTCCATTCTAATACCATATTCATTCCAATATCACACTCATTCTATTCCATTCCAGCATTCTGAACGTAGCAAAAGTATTTAATGAATGTTTTGAATTCACTGCCTGAATTAACTCAGAAAAAGTAGGTAATCGATAAACACTCCAACATTGCTATTTCGCCAATCTTCTTCTTCTCTATTCCCTCTCTCTCCCTCTCTGCTTAATCGAGAGCTTTGTTTCTTCCCTCCTGACGAAACGAACGACTGGACTCTCCAGTTGCTGAGCACCCGGAACATGAAGATGTTCTTCGTCTGTCGTACGTCAGTAATCTCCATGCCACCGAGACGTCTCGATTGCCGTAGAGGAGCCTACCGCACACGTATAGCTTCCACCCTCTCTCTCTTTCTCTAACAGCGCTGATCTGTGCTGCGGAACAGAGAGAGAGAAAAACCAGGAGGGATTGTGAGTATTTTTTTAATATATTTTGTTAAAAAGAAAAGGTTTAAAAAGGAATTTATTTTTTTTTTATTTTTTTTAGGTATGTTGGTGTAGATAAAGTAAAGGAAGAAAAAAAAAAGGATTATTTACGTATTTTAGATTTTAATTATTTAATTATTATTATTTTTTTGACTGGGTAAAATTATCATTACAATAAAAAATTTACTAACGTTTTACCTACAAGATAACTAAATAGTATTTGACCAAAAATGATAAAGACTTGACATGTATTTATAAAATGACACGAGAATTAAGTGGTATAAATCTTATTTCCAATTATTTGAGTCAGGAGTATATAAAAAATAATAAATAATAAAAAAAAGTAATTCAATAAAAATATAAAACTTCATTGTTCGAAATATAATTTTATTTGACCATTTTAGAAGTATGGGTGTGAAACTTTTGTAAGATACTGTGAGCTAGGTTACTAGTTTTTTAGAGATATTATATAATGTAAGATTTTAAGAATTTAGAATGGTGTTGATCTCAACTATTCAATTTAGAGTTAATCCAATGTTTCAAAATATTTAAAATGTAAAATATGGTCTAATTTATAGAATATACATATACATATTATACATGTGCGTGTATATATATAATTACCTTGATATTAGATATTTTGCATTTTTTATAAACTTATGGACATTATTTTTGTTTGTAATCTTTTGGTTCGATGAATTTTGATTAATAGAGATGAATTAATGCATTTTCACATGTTTAATTAATAGGATGTTTGATTACGATATGATTTTTTTTTAGGAAAAAAATGTGTGTGGAAAGGACTGTAAACGAACCGAATCGAGAATTAAGTGTTAAAACTTGGTTCATTTATTTTCCATCATAAACGAGTTTTAGTAGAGTCTAAAACATTAGTAGAGTCTGAAACCTTATGTTTAAACTTGATTCGTTTAATAATCGAACTGTTCGTGAGCTTAATCGAGTTTTTTGCTTCGTTTTTTTTTTTTATCTTTTAATATTTATTAATTAAATTTTGATATTTAAGAACTAAACAAATAATATGTTTTTTAAAATAAAAAAATATTATTTATAATAATTTCTTGAAATTTATATACAAAATTCAAATATTTAATTTACTAGCGAATCAAAATATAAGAAATAGAAACAAGGGATAGTTGGCGATTAAATCCAAATAGTGGAGGTAATATGTTCTTAGTCCAATTTAAAACATAAGTTTTGATTTACTCCCTTAAATTAAATTTTGCTTACGTATTAGTCCGGCATGTGTCGCGTATTGTGCGCGGAGTGTAGAGAGAAGTCAGTGAATAAATTCATATTATAATAAATATTAGTTACATATAACTAAAATTAGTTACAACTTAATAATTACAAGTTATATGTAACTATATTATATATATTTATGTAATATTAGTTACATATACCTATATAATATTAGTGACACGTTACAAATTACATGTATTTATGTAATATTTGTTACATCTAATAAATTTTTACACATAAATTAGTTACATGTTACAAATTACATGTATTTTGTTTAATATTTATTACATGTAATAAGTATTTAACACACAAATTAATTATATGTAATTGTGCGAATACTGGCGTGTGTATTAAGCCTTCTGTCTTTTTTAAAACGCAGGACTAAAACACAAGTTGCAATTGCGCAGGGAACTTTTTTAAAATTAAAGGTAAAATAAGGGACTTGCCATTGAAACACCGTATAAACAATCAATGTAAATTTACAAATATTTAGTTTATTGTAATAATTAAATAGGTTAAATGGTAATTTATAAAAAGAAAAAAAAATTAATTGAATTAAACTCTAAAATGATCTGATATGTAAGATTGTACTATTAAAAAATTTCAAGAATCTATTTTACTATTTTTTTTCATAGTAAATATATAATAAAATATTTTAATTTAATATTATTTGAGTTGCCTATGAACTTTTCAATTTATATAAAAAAATTATAGAACCGGGCTTATGTCTTATTTTTTTTAACAGTGAGAGGTCTCAAGCTAAAAAGTAGGGTCGAAAGATCAAACTAAGTCCTTAAAGTTTAGATTTATTATTACTTTAATCTTAATTTGAAATCGTAATTTTCATTAAATTTATCAGAAATTTAAAGTAATTTCAATGAGACTGATTTTAATTAAATCTACTAAAGTTTTACCATGAAAATTTATCAGAAATTTATAATAATTTCAATGAGACTGATTTTAATTAAATCTACCGAAGTTTTACAATGTGCAAGTCACATGAGGCACCAAATTTGAATAATTTTTAATCCATATACACCTTTTCATAATATTTTAAATATAAAAAATTTGATTGAAATTCATGTAATTTGTGCGTTATGAATTCAATTAGTTGATTTAAGATAAGTTATAGAGTAGATTAACTAACAAGATATAGTTCAAATGACAAGGCACATTTAAACTAAAGTAGTTATGAGGTGTCTGCAAGGTCAAGAATTTGAGCTTGTGGAAAAATACTTATTGGGAGGAGTAACCACGCACTCCGGACGAGAAAGTCTTTCACACTGTGTGGGTAGGGGACACTCGTGGATATACAAAACAAATGGAGTAGATTAATATAATGTAACTTTTGGAGACTTAATTGAAGAGAAAAATATATCAATGGCTAAATTGACACTGGCCCAGAATTTATGGTGCCAATGTGCAATTATCCAGATAATCACTCTATAAATAGGGGTTTTCGTTCCATCTTCAAATGCATCCCTCCAAATTGCAAGCAAAAAAGACACGTGAAATAAATCAAAAAATGGCCGAATACCTTTTCCTCATCCTTCTGGTTCTGGCCGCCACATGGGCCAACTCCGGCGACGCAGCCGAGCAACAACCGGCGGTCGCTAAACGTCCTCAGGCGACACAAAACAAGAAGCCCTCGAAAACTGAGGACGCCAGCATGATGGTCCAGGCTGACGTTGAGGTGATGCTCATCAATGGAGACGGCGAGGACCCCGCCAACGTCTACGGCCAATTGGCCGCCAGCTACCCCTCCTCGGCGGAGAGCACTCTCTTTGACCGGAGCTCCAAAGCTCCGGTGGACGTCCACCCAGGTAACAATATCCCGTTATCATGAAACGAAGTGGCCGTTCCAATCAACACTTTTCTCAAAATCCGTGCTTCTCTCTATGACTACGATGTGATCTCATGGGATGATGAGATTGCGATGGGGTCAGTGGAGTTCCCGGCGCAAGTTTCCGGTACGTCCGAGAAGAATATCGACGGGAAGTACGGTAAAATCCGAGTGAAGATCACTTGGAGCTGAAGGAGAAATGCGTATTAAAAATCATGATCATATGTTTTACTACAAAAGTCTGACTATAAGCATATGATCATTGTTGTTGTAAGTGTGTACGTAATGTAATTGCTGGGAGTGTTCTCATGTTGTAATGGTATGGAATAGTAATAAATAAGAAACTCTTCCTGGCTCTATTATTGTCTCTCCCTCCCTTTCTCTCTCTCTCTCTCTCTCTCTCTCCAATTTAATTATCTCCAATTTAATACTTTTTTTTTCTTCATAAGCCATCTTCATTTATAACAAAAAGAAGAGGAAATAATTTCCCTTGCTAAAAAGCCACTAGATTTAACCTTGTAGGTGACAAAGCCTCAAGGCCACACATTGACCCGAGATAATACAAAACACAAATAAGGATTGAAACAACAACCTGAACAAGTCCAGGAAAAAGGACACTACACAAACACAAACTGAAACCAAAGTAACATCATACTCCTTAATATACACAAAACATAGGGTGTGGGTAATTGCTAAAGTCAGTAGCTTCGGAAACCTGTTGACTCAAGATGTTTTGATGGATAAATGAACATTGATGTTTTACGGAACTCACGAGTTTATTGAGTGATTTCAAATTAAGAGTTCCATTTGTTCGAATGAAAAAAGATCGAATCGAAATAGACAACCATTGAAGATTTACAAGAAAATATGTTATAAGAGATTCAAGATGGTTGCAAAAGCGAAGACGTTGAAGATTTTTTGGAGTATTGAAGATTTTTTGTATTCTTAGGTAAAACAATTCGTTACTCATATACTTTTAATGCAACCCGATTAGGATTACGTACGACACTTTAAAATGAATAATCTTATATTTATCGTGGTAAGAAATGATAAATTTAAGATCTTAAAATATTTTATAAAGTTTTAAAATCATGAAAATATTTTTGATAAAATATTGAATTGAGAAAATATTCTAAAACATAAAATGAGAAGTTTCTGGCCGATTTGATCATCCTATGAAAAAGGTTAGTCGACTAACAAAAAGGGTAGCTTGAAAGAAAATATGTGAGGAAGCTAGTGGTTACTTCAGTCAACTGATGAAATGGGTCGGTCGACTAAAGTAAACTGTAGCTTGGAGAAAATTGAGACTGGAAGCTATTGGGGAATTGGTCAACCGACGGGATGGGCAAGTGCCCAACGGAAAGTGAATAATGACCAGAATTTTGAATGTTGTAGATGGGTAGTCGACCAACATGGGTAGATTTGGTCAACTTGATTGTTTTGATTTTCGTGATCTTTTACCCAAATCCTATGATCTTGAACGTTGAAAATTAGATTTTTAGGAGATTTGAGTATATTGACGTTATACATCATATATTATTAAGATCATAATTAATTGGTCATATATATTAATTAATTAATGAGTTGAATTGGTAAAACTACTTTTCGTATTTAAGAATTTTGAATCAAAGAAGTTTTGGGGACGAAATCAAGTTTTTCAAGGAGTATTTTTTAAAATGAAATATATCTATTTTGAAAGTACTTTATATAAGGGGTCTTAAAGTGTCATTTAAGGTTTTTGGTTTTGAAAAGTAGTTGTTATAGGCATGGTTTTAAACCTTTATAATAAGAACTGCATTTTCCACTCTAATTAAAATCAAGAACAATTAGCATTTGCTTTAAAACTAAAGAGAGTGATGTTACTGAAATATTTCTAAGAAAGTGATTTTGAAAGTTTTCTTGATCGAAGCACATAAAAGTTTTCATTACCATTTTTTATACTACACTGAGTTATCTTATCTGTTTTCAAAAAATCCTGGTGAGATCTCTTAAAGTTAATTTATGTGCTTTCATTATATGATATAATTGATTACTTGAAATATTTGTGTTTGAAAAATCATTTTCTAGTTTTAAAATCTTGCATATCTTAAGAAATAATTTTTGTTTGCTAAATCTGATTATATAATATTGTCCTTTAACTGAGATAAATCAGATTTATTTTTCTACGTATAATATTTGGGACACTAATTGAGCATAATTATTTTCAGGTGGTAAAAGCTCATGTGGGAAGAAACTTGGGTGTCTTTATTTTTATTTTTTTTTTTTTTTTTTTTTTTTTTTTTTTTTTGGATTGTAAGTGGATTAGACATATTTGGAACGGTGTCTAATCAGGATAATTCGGTTTGATCTTTAGTCTGTAAAAGAGATTAAGTTTGATTATTCCTATAATTGAATTATGTTAGTTTTTAACCTGGTAAAAAGATATGGTTCTTTCTGAGCCTTTTGAAAGAAAAAATTATAAAGATTTAATTTCGAGTCTAAGAAAAAAATTAGGTTAGTCTTCAACCTATGAAAAATATTGTAAATGTTTGATTCTGACTCTAGGAAAATAATTAGATTAGTCTTCAAAATGTAGAAAAGATTGTAAGGAATTCTACCTGGTAAAGGAATCTGGGATCAGTGGATTACGTAAGCTCTGTAGAGCTTGGGGGACTGAATGTGGGTAAAAGTAGTTTACCGAATTAGGATAAATCATTATATTCTTTTCGTTATCCTTATCTATTTGGTTTTGCATTTAGTTTAATCGTGTTTCTGCTCTTAATCAAGATAATAATTAGATTGGAAAAATTGATGATTTATTTGATTGATAAATTAATTGTTTAATTTTTATCCTTACCCAATTTACCCCTGAGTATATCTGTGGTCAACACATCCCATCAAAAGTTGCAATCGAAACAAACCCGATCAACTGAAGATTGTGCAGCCAAAATGATTCGAACCTTATAAAGCTTCGAGATTTCCGCACAAGATGCCACTATCTTCGTCCGAATACAGTACGCATTACAAATCTTTTGCATTCCCATTTTTTTTTGGCAAATGCTACCCCAATTTTCAGCATAGAAATTATGATTTTTAGACTCCAACTTCGAATAACTTGTCCAACACCTGTAGTCAAAGCGAAATCCATGGGAGGTAAGCAAGTGTTGCTAATTTTTTATTCATTAGAAACCAGAGAAGCATTAGTAGACAGGGACAGATGTAAGTTGCTGGAAAATTGGTTCGAATCGGTGGAGGAGTGGAGAGAAGATTGTTCTAGTAAAGAAAGGCTTACTTGGATTTCAATCACGGGTATTCCCATTCATGCTTGGAGATGGCAAGTGTTCAAGAAGATTAGCGAGTTGTGGGGAGATTTGGTCTCGGTGGAAGAATCAACAATGGAGGAATCAACTTTTGATAGAGCTCGATGTTTGATATCAATGGATTGTGGCTATGGCATCATCAGTGAGGTCGAGCTCATGATCAATGGGAGAAGGTTCCTTGTTAGAATAATGGAGAAACCTTTCTTGTGCACTGAGGGTAGAGCGCCAGGAGACGATTATAAAAAAGAGACCAGGCCAGCAGCGAGCTCCCTGTTCGATGAGGATTTCATCAGTCCGTTAAGCACTCCGGATCAAGTCAATCGAGAGAAGTAGGTAATTAGCAAAGTCGAGAGGTTGGGGAAGGGAACTAAGGTTGAACTAGGCTTCCCTTCAAATCAGCCCCTTCTAATTGCGGAGCTCGATAAAGCTCAGGAAGAGAGAAGCCTTAGTGTAAAGGAGGGAGCCCAAATCAGAATTTGCAGGGGACTGATCCAGGGACACGTTCGTGGTAGAAGCATCAGGGAATCTCAAATATGACTTATCTCCGGTCAGAGCTGATTCTGGAGGAGGAGTAAGCAAGGATAGCTGCAGAAGGGGCTTCTCACCGATCAGAGCTAAGCAAACGGTGGTCGCAGGGTCAGATGCCTTCCTAGGCCCTGTTTTGCTAGTCAGGAAAGAGAAATCGGAGACTCAAGGAAGGAGAAGAAGCAATGATTTGAGGTCAGATAGAGGGAGCATTGTATCGGTAAATTCAACTTCTCCTAAAATCCCATTTTCCATTGAAAATGAATGTTAGGGGGGAGTGTATGTGTCTGAATCTTCCCTAACAGCAGAAACTTTTTTAAAATAAGTCTAAAAAAACAAGATAGAATTTTTTGCAAAAAGAAAAATTAAAAGGAGTTCTAAAAGAAGTCATCCCCCTCCAAAAAGGAGACCTAGCGGGAAGAAAAAGGGTCCAACTTATGCGAAGTCTGCTAGGGTAGAGGTTAGAGTCATCTCTGTTTCGCATGAGGGAATCGAGAACTGTAATAGACGATTCTTGGAAGAGCTGGATAGATTCATGGTAATAGGAAAACATATGGGGTGGACCATCCGGGATAATAAGTTAGAAATAAAAGAAAAAGTTCTAGAAATGATCAACAGGGATTGAGATGTTTTTGAGAATGATAAGACGGACCAGAGTCGCAATCACGCTTAGTCTGGGGTTGAGATTTTAATTTGCTCTTTTATGGGGGTTGTTATATGGACTAGTAGTGTGTTATTAGGGACTGCAGTCAAAATTTTGAACTATGGGTACAAATCAATTGGGTGACCTGTTTCTGCTTCAGCGCTTAGGGGTTATCAATCCTCGTTATTAAGAGAGGCCTTTACCTGTTGTCATTATCCTCAATTGTTAGATTTGCCTTCATTGTATTTCCTTGGCATTGATTTTTTCGATTCAGAGTTGTAAATGGTTGAAGCACATGGAAAGTCTAAGATTCGCTTCAAGATGCTGAAGGGTGATATGGACCACGCAGCTATTTCAAACAGAAGTGCAAAACTCTGTCACTTTTTTCGGGATTTGGCAGTATAGGAGATAAAAGGTTTATCCAACATGTGGATAATCTGGCTTGCAACATGGAGACCATGCACAACTTTTGGCAAATGGGTGATGGCCAAAAGTAGTTTATGGTCTCTTTTTGGGTATTGATGTGTTTTTAGTTATTAGTCTCTTTTTGAATGTTGCTTAGGGTGGCTCGACAGAAGCAAGTTATTGTGAGCTTCTATCTTTTGATTGTAATATTTTCTACAATCTAATCATTTGCTTATCATCGAAAAAAAAAAAAAAAAATCCAACCTGCAGTCACAAAAGCAGCAATCATTCCCACACTGAAAAAGCCCGAAAATGCAGCCCCGTCCCGGGATCCCAAGCAATGAAGACACCTAAATTCATCTCCTAAATATATCTATTCTATTCCTTCACTTTACCTTTTTCAAATAGCATGATGCATAAATATATACATGTATCCAAAACACCAAAACCTTACTCTAGCTACTATCCACTTTTTTACAGATTATTTGAAAGGCGAAGAACAAAAACACAGAAACCTTGCTGCAACTTTGCAACAAGGGTGCACACAAGGCCATATTCATGAAATTCTTTACTCCCTTTTTCTATATTTGCGGGAACTTTTTTCTTCTTCTACTTTTTTCCCTTTTTTATTCTTTTTTTTTTTCTCAGCAACCCCCCCCCCCCCCCCCCCCCCCCCCCCCTTTTTTTTTTTTCTCCTTTTTAAGCTCTTCCCACCCTCCTAGAAAGCTACTCCCCCAGAAAATCCCTTTTGTTTGTTTGTTTTAGAGAAAATGGGAAAGGAAAAAGGGAGGGAGCGGCGGCGGTGAGGTTGCTAGGTGCACCATAGGTATGGCCACTACAAGAAAAATGACTTTTGGTTACGAATTAATTCGGAGGTAAAACTTAGTGTTTCATAGCGAAAGTGTTTTAGCAACGGATATTTGTTGTAGCTAGATTCGTAACGATAACTCCATTATTCAGCAACGAAATGTACATTTTCGTAGCAAAAAATGATAATCTTTCGCTATGATTATTGAGACATTTGTTTTGGAGACAAATGTTAATTTCATAGCTAAAAAACATCTTTCCCAACAAAAATGAACACTCATCAATCGCAATGAATGTAACATTGTTGTAGGAAAAAACAATTATTAACGAATATCTACTTCGTAACTAAATTTAATTTATTTTTAGCAACAATAAAAATGTCGTAGAAAAAATGCATTCGCTATAAAATGAAATTGTAGAAAATAAAACTATTAGCAACGAAAATTCATATTACAAACCGTAGCGAATTAACAAAATAGTTTTGCTACAAACATGATTGTTGTCAAAGATAAACCATCATTTTCAAAAAAAAATTAGTTACTTGCCAAAATATTACATGTCTTTTATATCAAAATGCCAAGTGGAAGGAAATGAACCCTCTAAGAACCTCTTAAAATTTCCTTCCAATGCTACTAGTCTAGTCCGATCCGTTTGTCGACCCTCTTATGAAAATTTCACAAAGATGCCCCTGCATTGAGTATGACAAAATTAGCACATAGAATGTGTTTAGTATAGCAAAGCCCAGGACATGTGGCAACTTCATATTATAAAGAGAGAGAAAACTGTAAGTGTGATTCACACATCACATTATGGTCACTAAAATGAAGTCAGATCACGAAGACGAACTATATTATCTACATGTTGGAAATTACTGGCACTAATGAAAATGATAACAATAGGTTTTACTTGTCAATTGCACTTTTTCAGGTTTGTTGATTTTAGAACCACGACGACCTCTACCCTTGTCCATGCCATCCGAAGCAGAAGCTGCTGAGAACATAATTTGAAGCTCTGATATATCAATGTCAGGAGCCCTGCCAAACACTTCCATATCGTGAGATGAGATCCTACAAAGTACATCTTCGAAAAGGTGCAACTTCATGGCTTTATACGGAAGAAGTGAATGACAAGGAAAATCATAATTTAGAAAAGAAAGGAAACACTAAGTTTACGGACTGATTGACTCATCATTATGACTAGCCACGATGCTATCTCAAACTATTAATCATTACAGGAAACTCATGCATAAGTGGCATTAATTGCTTCACCATAATTTTGAACTCAGATCCACAATCCTGGACTGGTTTTCCTGTTTCTCACCATCAGCCCATAAACTCCCCTGCATTGCTCGTGTAACTTTCACCCAATGTAGGGGCTTTTGGGATTTTTTTAGGGGGAATTCAAGGACCAACAACTGCTTGACCTCTTCCATGACTCGGCCCTGAAGAGAGTCTACCCCGGCCAGTAGATTGAGGGGGAGAAGGTGGTACATTGGAGCCCTTAAACCACACAAATAGCCCACCAGCCCCACAATTCAGTACCAATCCCGAACATAACAACACTTCCCCCCCTCCCCCAAACACACAAGGCTCTTAGCTAGACATTTTTTTTTTTTTATATATTTTAAATTCATCATCTTTATTTGATTGATGAATGACTATTTCACACTAGACCATGTGTTGGTGCACTTCACACTTTCATCCGGATCTAAATTAAATAAGAACATCTGCAGGTGGTTGAATGCATTAAAGAAGGCCAAAATTTCAACAGAAATTAACAAATAAACAAACAAATTTTAACAGAAATTCACAATCAAACAGACAATTAATAATATAAATAAACAATTAAACAAAGATATTATACTTCAATAAATATACATTTACCAAGAAGTGGAAGGAATTGAACTCTCAGGTTGCGTTTGGAACTAGGATATCCACCAGAAACCTTCTTTAGTTTAAATCATTTACAAGGAATTATTTCTCTGATTTACTAAATATGTATCATCAATACCCCCATCTCCTATCACCTTCATAGGGTTTAATTTGCCATTGTTATTAGACTCAATATTTAGAAAGTCGCGAACTAAACACCCAATTTCTTCCCAAGCATCACCCTTTTAATCATTACCTTTGTACTCCTTGCTAGGTGAAATGAAACTCTTTTTAATTTATTTAATTCTCCAAATAATATTGACTTTGGCTTTTGTAGCAAAAGGCTTCCTGCAATGGTTAAAACACTTATCTAGATACTAATATAGGATGGGCTCCATATATTTTTTCTAGGCCCCCAATTTCTATTGTCCAATCTAAAATTTGCAAATTTTGACCGAACTTCTAATTTCTACCCCGTTTAAACGGTTAATTACAAACCTGACTTGGCGGATTAAACTGAATCTAACAAAGCCAAAAGCTAAATTCACACCCACCTCCGTTTTGTAGGGTCAAAAACATCAAGAATTTCTCTAAAATCTTTAAATATTGAGCAAAAGCCCATAATTATTCATAGAAAGTGGAAGATGATCGACAAAAAGGGAATACATTTGACCTCGATTAGAGCAAGAGTACTTGCACCACCAGGAATTCTGTTAACCTTGCACCATCCCAAATCAAAAGCCAAGACATCGCTGCGTATATTTGGGGACACTGTTACCGTCTACGATTGTTGCACCAAATCGACTTTGCTGCCTACAACAGCAACACCACCAGAGTCCAGATCAAGGTCTTTGCTTAAAATCGCCTTCGGTGTCCAATCAGCAATAACAACAAAATTAGGGCTTCGCAATCCTCCACCATAGGCTCCAACTCCTCTCCTAAATCAGTTATTAACCACTCTCCATGATCAGGGGTTCGCAATTGAGGTATTCTCTCCTAAAATCGCTACATCCGAGCACCTCTTACAGTAAGTGATCTTATTCAAGTTCCTGGACGGTAAAGATGCTTCTTAGATTTGATGTTTTAGTAGTTAAAACACCAGACGCAGGCAAAAAATAGTCGATCAGAGGTTGCCGAAGGCTAATGGGTAGTGATGGACTGTTGGATTTGGTCGGAGTAATCTAGATTTTGAAAAGCACAACTTCCACAAATCGTCGGGACTTCAAAATAGAGCACCGACGCCCCTCTACAATTTTAATACCTCACCATCGGAACCCACTTACCCCACTGATGATTTTGCCGCCAGCAATGAGAGAGAATGAGAATGTTTCATATGAAACACCAGTCATTTTCCAAAATAGAAACCTTCTCTATCTAAAGACACTGCGCACTATTTTTGAAGGTGACATGAAGCACCGTCGCATATACTAACAACGCCAATTGAATTCATCGGAGGTTGAGATCCTAGTTCACGGCGACGAGGGAGATCTGAATGATTTAATTTGAAAGTTGCCATGCACACCTCCCAAGAGAGTCTCTCTCTAAAGACGCCCAATCCTTCCTAACCTACGCACGATTTGAAGCATCATTTTGATGTTGCGTTGAATTCAATAATTATTTAAAATTTAACTTGTTCAATTAATTAGAAAATTTCGAAGGTGCTCAAGAAAAAATTCTTTACTTATTAATTATTTTTTAAATAATATATTGAAAATTGATGTATAGAAACTTATATACCAAAGCATTATAAAACGTAGAAATATGTTGCGTTTTACATAAAAACGCATTTCCTTTATGCGTGTTTAAAAATAAAAAAACACACACACACACACATCACCTTTCTTTTAAATACATGTTTTAAGAAGATAGATGATAACCTTATCATATTTAAAAATAGACAGAGGAATAGTCAAATAGACTTTGTCCTTACTAGAATAAGGGATCATTTAATACGTAAAGACTGTAAAATCATATCTGGAGAGAGTATTACTACCCAACATAAACTGATGGTGATCGATTTGAAGTTTCAGGGGTGGAAGTGGGAATTTAGGAAAAGTAGGCATGCAAGGATACGTTGGGACGATTTTAGAGGTGAGAAGATAAAATTGTTTAAAGATAAAATTAGCAATAATGAATTATGAAAGAAACATGAGGAAGTGAGTAAAGTGTGAGGTGATATGACGAGTCGTATTACAAAAGTAGGAAGAGAAATTTTAGGAGTATTCAGTGGAAGGGGACCATAATATAAAAAAAGTTGACGGTGGAATGAGGAGGTTCAAAAAGCTATTCGTGACAAGAAAATAGCTTATAAAGAATGGCGAAAATGTCGAAACAGAGAGAATTGAGAGAAGTATAACCATGCAAAAATAGAAGACTAGAGATATAGGAACTATAAGATGCATCAAAGACGATGATGAAAACGTTCTGGTGAAGGATGAAGAGATTATGAAATGATGGAGAATTTATTTTTATAGCTTATTTAATGCGAACAATGCTGAGGAATCTAAATTAGAGTTGTTTAGTTTACCTTCATATAAGATTTTTAGGTTTCATAGAATAATCAAGGTCTCGGAAGTTAGAATAGTACACAAGAAGATGAAAATTGGAAGAGTAGTAGGGGCAGATAAGATATCTATAGAAGTATAGAAAGGTTTGGAAGATATTAGGATAAAGTGGCTAACTGGAAAATTATATTGGTGGAGCTGCATCCGTCGACCAGAATCCTTTTTGTCTTGAAGTGATTATTTAGGGTTGATATAACTAGGGCATCAGCATAAGGGGTATGCACCCCTTTGAGGTTGGCCTCGCTAAAGGAGACGGCGTTGTGCAAGACGGCATCAACCGTGCTCACCTCGTATACGTCCTGCTCAGCCTTTCTCTTAGCCTTGTGCTCATACCTTTTTTGAGGGGAAGACATCTCACCCCCAAAATCAAGTCCGCCGTGGATGACATTGATTTCGCCATCCGCCCCTTGGTCATCGTCATCACTGAGGTTGTTGTCCTAGGGTGGAGTATTCATGCTATTTTTTCACGTCTTTCTTTACTCACAAGTGCACGAGGTCAAGTTTTAATATAGTGGATCTTTTGGTTAGATATCGTCCTCTGAGAACCGTGGTTGATTAATTGAATACCGCAATTTGCATAGTTTTATATTATCTCGACGGTTAAAGAAATGTTTGAGTTTTAATAATTTAAAATTAAGTTAAACTAAAAACTATTGGATTAATTCTAATTAAATGGATTACCTAGGGATAGATTTCACTCACTTAATGCATGTTTGGTTTAGTTTAGTTAACAATAACGGTGTTTATCTTATCTGACAATCTAGGTATCTCAAACTCACTCACTACCTCTTCTGAGTGTAAGTGAACGGTTATGTGACTTCGCGTCAACGCCGAAGTCCCCTACAAACGTTTATATAACACATAATCACATGTGTCTTGACCCAACCTCATAGATTTCACACTCTCTAATACCCTCCCGAGCTATTAGATCGTCGTGATGTGTTTTAACCTTAGTCCAAATCTGAGGTTACCTCTCCCAAGTGTCAAACCCCGTATTCTCAAAACCAATCCTAATACCTAAGCAAGCATACCAAGATTGTAATAAAACGGTAAACACAGTCGGATTTAGACAAACAACCATTAAATAAACGTGTATTCAATCAAACATGTATTTACATAAGTTACATCAATCCCTGGATAATATTTATCTAGTCTACCATGATCTTAGCCATACAATCATTAAAACAAAAGGGATTCATCATCATTAGATAAGAAAAGTTAAGTACAAAGGTAGAAACAAAGAAAGAATGATCAAATCTTAGAGTGGAATGGTCCATTGCCCCCCAAGATCGATCTAAAAATATTTCCTCTTCTCCAAATGTTGAATCTCCTATTTGAGCTCTCAAGAATAGCTTTTGATCAAGTGTCGGACATATGGAATGTCTTTTGTCAAGTGGAAGAACAAGTGGTTTAAGTACAAGGTTAAAAATATCTAGAAAAATATATTTTCACTGCATAGAGTGCCCGCTGAGGCGGTGGATTCACCGCCGTGGCGGTGAGTATGTCGGTTACTTCACTGCTGCGGCGATGAAGCAAAACCAAAAAATGTCTGGACCTTCACCACGGCGGTGGTGAGATTTCTCCCACTCTCTGCATAATCACCGCTGCGGCGGTGGCCTAACCGCTGTGGCGGTGACTTTTCAGCATCTCCCAGTATTTTCATTGTCACGACGGTGGATTGCAGCTTTGAAAACTTGTTTCTTTTCATCGTTTGTCCACCAGTTTCCCACCGTTTTGCTTGTTTCTCGTTCATTTACGTCCCTACACCTGATTTACATAAAAACAAACAAAAACGCAATAAATTATTACTAAAACACTCGAAAACTATCAAATTCGGTTTAGAAATAGATAGGTATTTTCAACCTATCAAATATACCAAAACTTCAAATTTTACTAGTCCTCAAGCAAAACACCCTAACACTAAAATAAACTAACTGTACTAATTAACTAACTACTAAACTAAAATTGAAAAAAATTTAACAAATAAGAAGTAAATACATGCGAGCTCCAAGCTCAATCGAAGAAACCAAGTTGTTCTTCCCTCACCAACCCTTAATCAGATCAAGTTCAGGAATAAAACACACCACGTGGTGTTCTAGAATTTCAATACTCAATATCAGTTAAAAAAATTCTAGATCCATTTAAAATGTGTGTGTGAGAACTCAAATATATAATTATCCAAACACCGGATTGAATTATTCAATAAATAAGCTCATGACTTAAACCGTAAAGGATTAGGAAAACTATATGCTTGACTGAGTTTGATTGTCCACTAATCTAGGTTCGAAGATTCATAGAGATCAATAGGGCTTGGTTCGACTTTAGAAAATGTGGTCAAGGGTATCTTAAGATTAGAAAAAAGGTTTATCGTTATAATTTAACGATACCTGAGGCACAAACATTTGTCGCTATCTCAATCTCGTAACCCCATACATTTAAAATACAACCCTGAACAAGAATTTAAGAACTATGTACTCGCTTGTCAAAAGAAATAAAAATAAAACTTCCTTTTTTAGACAAACACCACCAAACTTATTCGATTTTGTATAATTTAAGGGGGCGCACCAATAGAATCACAAAAATGACAAGTGAGTACACTAATACCGAACTAATAAAAAGTTCGTCCGAAACCCACCCGCTCACTTCAAGTAGCATTAGCTAATACTAACTTTATTTCACTCAATTTGTGCATTTGGCTTAGCGACAGTAGTTTGGAAAACAAAATTTAAATTGGATAGGGTATTATACGTGTTCAGAATTGAAATGGTTATCGGCTTCGACAGGGTAATGAGGGATAAAATTTTTGCAAGGTTAGCTTAAAAGGCTTAAATGATAAAAATGAAGGCCTAAATCATGCATCCTGAACTACCTCACCTAAGATTTTGCCTCAAGTTTCCCCCAATCAAGTTCTAGATTCCTTATTTCTATCAAGAACTTGTTATTAAATAATTGCTGTCAAATTGTTCGAATAGCTATGTTGACCCAATGGAATACCTAAGAGGGGGGATGAATTGGATAATTAAAAAATTATTAGAATAATACTTCAATAAATTAAATAATTAATTTTAATTATAAATTAATTATTATCTTTATATCACAGCGGAATTATATAATCAACTAGGTGCACACCAAATAGCAAAAATAAACAAATTAAATATTGCAACACACCAAAGATTGATACTGGTTTACCAAGCTACTCTTGACTAATTCAGTCCCCCGAGCCCTACGGAGAGTCGCACCCACTAATACTTAAGATCCTTTTAGAGGTAGGAACCAAACCCTCACAACGATTATTTTACAGGCTCAGAATCAACCTTTACAAAATCCTTTTCACAGATTAAGGAAGAACCTCTACTTTTTACAAGCTAAAGAATAACCTAATTCTTTTTAACACTAAGGCAAAAGAATCAAAATCTCACCAACACTCCAAATATACTTTTACTCGGTAAGGATTGAATCGTTACAAAATTCACTCAAAACTCAATTCTTTCCAGGAAGAATTACTACCTCAATCTCATTACAGGAAGAGACTAGAATCAGCTATCCTTTGATTAAATACTGTTGATTAAATACTCCCAATAGTATTTAATCTGTCACAATACTTACCAATACAAATTGATAAGCAAATTATCTCACTCGGAGCTTCTATCATCCTAGCTAAATTAAAACTCGATTAATATACCAAATCTAGTGATAGAAAATTGTTAGATTGAAAAATTGATTTTAAACAAAAGATGGGTAGCAAATAATTGAGCACGTAATCAGATTCAAGAAATTGTTTATAAAAATATTTTCTTCAATAAAGAATCAAAAACAATTTCTAAAGATCAATTTCCAAATTTAAACAAGCAATGCAATAATAAAAAATAATTGGAAAGATCTTATCTAGAATCCACAGAGAAAATAAATAGAGCGATGTTACTTCAGATCTGGTAGTAGTAAAGATTAATAGCAATGATTCTCTAAATCGTCTCTTAGAATAGCTCTCACAAAATCTCATAAAGATAACTCTTAGAGCAACGCAATATGATCTCAACGCTTTAAGCTCACTTCTCTTAATTTTGATTATATATGAAATTCGTAGGTCTATATATATAGGAAATAAATCAGTTCTCTAACGGCAAGTTCTCATATGTCATGACATTTAAATGCTCTCTTAGACCCCGTATATCATTATGACTTCATTTTAGTTTAATTCACTTAATTATAACTTTTAAATCTTTCAATTAAGTCTCCTAAATATTTATCAATCTCACTTAATTAGAATAAAAATAATTTTATGTATCAAATTGAGAAACATTAAAACTTAATGAACCAACTAAATAGGATTTAAATAATAGATGTAGCATATCTTAAATATCATAAAATCCCTTAATCTCTCTCAAATCCCAACCAAAAATGACTACTTTAAGATATGAAATCGGAATCCACAAGATCCTGAAACAGCGCCACCAGTCGACCAACCAGTTATACGGCGAGGATTCGATCCTTGCGTATCTGACTACTCGCAAGTGTACGAGGTCAAAGTTTTAGTATAGTGCGATCATTTAAGATTGGGTATCGTATCTACAGGAATTGGTGTCGTTACTATCGAGTACTGCGTTTGTCATAACCGAACTTTATCTAGGCGACAAAAATGTAATTTACTTAATTAATACTAATAATAAAATACTACTTTAACTATACTAATACTATATTGAGATATTTATGGGATGGATTATCTAGGGATTAACTTTATTTACTTAAACGTGTTTGATTTCGTTTAGTCTACAATAATGGTGTTCGACCTATTTGACAATCTTAGTATCTAAAACTCCTTCGCCACTTCTCCTGAGTGTAAAACGGGGGATATAACGCAATTTTGTGTCAACGAAAAAGTCTCCCTCAACGTCTTAACGACCCTAGGTTGCGTGAGTCTTGCCCCAACCTCATTGATTGCACACAAAACCTCAGTTTGTAAACTTCCTCGCCACTTCTCCCGAGTTTAAGATGAGGGATATAATGTAATTTCGTGTCAACGAAAAAGTCCCTCTCAACGTCTTAACGACTCTAGGCCACGTGAGTCTCGCCTCAACGTCATTGATTTCATGCGTTGTGTTTACCCTATCGACAATCTCAGTTCTAAAACTCCACCGCCACCTCTCCCGAGTGTAAGACGGGGGAATACATGACTTCGAGTCAATGAAGAAGTCCCCTTCAATGTCTTAACGACCCTAGGTCACGTGAGTCTTGCTCCAACCTCATTGATTGTCCACAATCCTAACCCCGACCGGGTTATCGAATCGTGGTATTTGTTTATTCTAATATGAATCTGGGATTTGTTAAACCCCGTATTCTCCATTTATCAATATAAGCATAATAAACAAACAATATGATAAACACACTCAAACTACGAAAAACAAGCATCAAAGAAACATAAGTTAATTAAAGCTATGTTTTTATAAACGATATTAATCCCATACATAATCCACGTTTAACCTATGGTCATAACTGTTTATACAATTGAAACTAGGCTAAACATGCTCAAACATATATTCAAGACAAGAAATAAAAGAAAAAATGGATGAACTTAGCCGATATCCGAAGATTAGCCACTAAAATCGTCCACCAAATGATTCTCCTTCTCCGCGAGTCGATTTTCTCCTTCGGAAATGTTTGAGCACTCCCCATACTCTCTCTATACACTAACCTAAGCCGTAAGGGCTATAATAGCCAAAGCTTCTTAAGGAGAAGGGAGAAAATCGGTATAAATAGAAAAAATATCTAAAATAAATATCTAACACTGTGCAGAGGGCACCGCCTAGGCGGTAGAGTATGTTGGTTAAAGGCTCGCCGAGGCGATGGAGAAGGCGATGGCTATGAAAAACATTCTGCTGGATTTCCACCCAGGCGGTGGGCTTTCAACAATATTTTGGTCTTTCTCAGCTTCTTCACCGCCACAGCGGTGGTCTGGATGCTGCGGTGGTGGGATTTTTTCATAATATTGCCTCTAAGCTTGTTTTTCCACCGTTCTCCGACCATTCTCGATATGATTTGATCGTTTATGCTTCGATTTCATACCTTTTCACCTCACGCACCTGTTTTAATACAAAAAGAATAAAAACAAATTAAAACGTATTAAAAACGTAATAAACGTACTCGAAAACTAACAAATTTAGTTTGGAAATATAGGGGTAATTTACACCTATCACCAGTCGATCGGCCAATCCAGAATGTAGCCAAGCCAAAGATGTTGTGTTCATCGATCGACTTACCTGTTGACTTGGAGATTTAGAGAGTTTCATTTCTCTTCACTGGTCGACCTACCTGTCGACTTATAGATACAGAGAGTTCTATTTCTCTTGATCAGTCGACCTACCTGTCGACTTAGAAATACAGAGAGTTCAGGCTGCTTTGTTCGGTCGACCTACTAGTTGACTTATATATGTTGGATCTCTTTTCTAAACTCGTTTTTAACTCATTCTTATTTACGTTTTTGCCCCTTTAACCATTTTCTTTTCTAAATAAGCTCCACTAACTTCTTAAATTCCATTTAAGTCAATTATAAATATTTCTTTTCAAACACACATAGGTGTAAATAATTTCATATTATCAAAACACATATAATCAATAAAAACTTTTGTGTCATGTGTGTTCCTAATTGGGATATTAAGGGTTGAAATTCACTTGAATTGTTTTCCCTAATTTCTTCAAACTCTTAATTCTTTATAATATTTGTCATCATCATTTAGCATCCATTCATAATTTGTCATCACATCTTCATCACTGGAATTTAATTAACTAAAACACTCAATTAAATTGTTAGTTCCACCAAAATATCAACACTTCATTGTTCATTAAAATCTTAGGATCAACAAGCTATACAATGAGTCAATGCGATCGTGTGATTTTAGGAACAAAATGATTTTTACCTAATCGACATGCCAAACACACAGAATCACACATGAATGGGCATCACCCCCAACCTCGATATATAATTAGGGGATAATTTTCATCATTAGGTAATGGCCCAGACAAATGCAACAACTCAACATGCAAATACTACTTCATACATAAACATATCTATATTAAATCTAAAAAACTGCATACATACACTACACTAAGCATTCACACATGCATAAACAAAACTAGATTAAAACTTAACTATAAATACATAACAACTAAGCATACATAAACATATTTTTACAATAAAAACAAAAACACTAGTTCATCCAATAAAATACATCTATCTAATATAATATATCGACCAAATGGATGAACATCCCCCCCAAACATAAAACAGGCAGTGTCCACACTGACTAAGCAGCGAACCCAATAGCAGTATATAGCACTATGATGAAACTAGGTTTCGAACACATACCTAGGAGGTGAGATGCAAAAGTCTCACTGATTAGTTAAAAATACCTATCTACTTGTAAGCTGAATTTGGTAATTTTCAAGTGTATTAGTAATATTTAATTGTGTTTTAGTTTGTTTGTATGTAAATTAGGTCTAGGGACGTAACAAAGTGATAAACGAGTAAAGTAGTGGAGAAACGGTGAAAAAATAGTGAAGAAATAAGGTTTCAGGACATCAATCCCACCGCCACGGTGGTGGAGATGCAAGGAGAATTGTGTAGAAGCCACCGCCCTAGTGTTTATTCACCGTCGAGGTGGTAAAAGTGCAGTGAACCAAAAGCCAGTCTCACCGCCGAGGCGGGGAAAGTCCAGAGAGTTTAAATTTTAGCTCATCGCCGCAGCAGTGATATGAACCAACTTACTCACCACCATAGCGGTGAATCCACTGCCACGGCGGTAACTCTGTGCAGGAAATATCTGATTTTCAGATATTTTGAAACTTTCTATTTAATCCTCTTTCTTTCCCATTTGTCAAGAGACGTCCGTAATATTAGAACTTGATCTTGGGCCATTCTTGAAGAGCTCAAAGAGGAGATTCACATATTGGAGAAGAAGAAACACTAGCGGATCGATCTTTGGCGACAGTGGATCACTCCACTTTAAGATTTGATCTTTATTTCTTTGTTTCTATCTTTGTAACTTAAAGTTTTATTGTGAATGATGATGAATTCCTCTTGTTTTAATGTTTCAATGGTTAAGATCATGGTAGGCTAGATAAATATTCTCTAGGGATCGATGCAGTTCATGTACATACACGTTTGATTTAATATATGTTTTTTTAACGGTTGTTTGTCTAAATCTAATTGTGGTTACCATTCAATTACAATTTTAATATGCTTGTTAAGGTATTAGGGTTGATTTTGAGAATACGGGATTTGACACTCGGGAGAGGTAACCCCGGATTCGGATTAGGGTAAACACATCGCGACTTTCTAACGACCCGGAAAGGCGTTAGAAAGTGTGCAATCCATGACGTTGAGTCAAGACTCATGTGACTATGTGTTCGAAAAGACGTTCGAGGGAGACTTTGGCATCAACGCGAAGTCACATATTCATTCACTAAACACTTGGGAGAGAGAGTGAATGAGTTTAAGATGAAGAGATTGTCAGATAGGATAAACACTGTTATTGTTAACTAAACCAAGTTAAACATGTATTAAGTGAATAAAATAAATCCCTAGGTAATAAACTTAATTAGAATTAACCCAATAATATTAGTTTAACTTAGTTTTAATTTTTTAACTTTAAATATTTCTTGAATCGTCTAGATAATATAAGACTATGCCAAGTGCGGTATTCAATTATTCAAACACATTTCCCAGTGGAACGATATCTGATCTTAAAGATCCATTATACTAAAACTTGACCTCGTGTACTTGGGAGTAAGTACACTCACCTCCTACCATATTAGACGATGAGGTTTTTACCCTCGCGTATTGACTACTCACAAGTGTACGAGGTCAAGTTTTAGTATAATGGATCTTTAAGATCGGGTATCGTGTCCATAGGGATTGGTTGTCGTTATTATCGAGTACTGTAATTGTCATGACCTAACTTTATCTAGGCTTAAAAAAAATGATTTTAAATTAAAATGTACTAAATTAATTTACTACTAATTAATATATACTAATTATACTAATACGAGATGGTTAAGGGATGAATTATCTAGGATTAACTTTATTTACTTAAACGCGTTTGATTTCATTTAGTTTACAATAATGACATTCAACTTATCCAACAATCTCAGTTCGTAAACTCCCCCGCCACCTCTCCCGAGTGTAAGACAAGGGAATATGTGACTTCATGTCAACAATGAAGTCCCCTTCAATATCTTAACGACCCTAGGTCACGTGAGTCTTGCCCCAACGTCATCGATTGCACACTCTCCAACTCCCTCCCTGGTTATTGGATCGTCCTGTTGTGTTTTACCCTAGTTCGAATCCGGGGTTATCTCTCCCTAGTGTCAAACCTTGCATTCTTGATATATCTAAATAAGCATACATGCATAGAATAACGGTAAACACAATCAAACTTCGAAGAACAATCATAAACGAAACACCGAAATCATATGAATGATATATTTATAAATATATTGTTAATCCCTAAACAATCCACGCTTAACTAATGGCTATAACCATATTTACAATAAAGTACAAGCTAAACATGCTCACAAATTCCAAAGTTGAAGAAATAAAGGAAGAAACCGAAGAACTTAGCCTATATCCAAGGATTCGGTGCTTGAACCGTTCAACGAAATCTTCTCCTTCTTCTTCTCCTTTGTGATGTAAGATCTCTCTCTAAAACTCATCAACCTACCCCTAAGTATATCACAAGGGTGATAGCATGCAAGAGAGACCGAAAATGAGAGAGAAAAAGGGATTATATAGGGAAAATATCTCAAAAATATCAAAATATGGTGTAGAGCTGACCACCGCGGCTGTGGGATTCACTATCGTGGCGGTAGGTATGTCGGTTTGATGTTCGCCTAAGCGATGGAGTCAGCGGTGAATTTAGGGACCATCCTGCAATTTTACAGCCGCGGCATTAGATCTTACCGCTGCGGCAGTGGATGTCCAACAAGATTAGGCGCTCTCTACATTTTTACCGCCACGGCGGTGGGCTGTTGTTCTGATTATTGCCACCGTGCCTGTTTTTCCACTGCTTTTGGTCTGAATTGATTATTTACGCTTCGTTTTCATACTTTTCACCCCACATACCTGATTTTTACAAAAAGAATAAAAAATAATTAAAACGTAATAAAACACTATAAAAACGCTAAAAAACTAACTTAGTTCGATTTGGAAATAGATAGATATATCACACCTATCAAATACCCCAAAATTTGGAATTTTGCTAGTCATTGAGCAAAACTCTCACACTAAAATGAAAAACACAACTAAATTAAATGACAAACAACCTAAAAACAATCTAAACATAACGATATGCGAGTTTTGACTTCTTCTATTAACTAAGTGATTTTTCCCTCAACAATCGCCAGTCAAATCGAGTTCACACGGTAAAACATACCATGTGGTGTTTTAGAATTTCGACATTCAATAATGGTGAATGCCATTCTACATCTTGTCAACGTATTTGTGTGAGACTCAATAATATAGCTATACAATGACCGGATTGGATTATCTACCAACTAAATTCACGACTTAAATTGTAAAGGATTAGGATATCCATATACCTGATTGGGGTCCACTCTCCACTAATGTAGGCTTGGAAGTTTATACAGATCAGAAAGACTTGGTTCGGTTATGAAATATTTGGCCAAGGGTATTTCAGAATAGAAAACGGGTTAACTTTGTTAACTTAACGTTACCCAAGGATCAACACTTAGCACATTCACTCTCGAACCCCCATAGATAAATTGGAAACAATTCTAAACATACATTTCGAACCGATGTACTCACTTGTTAAAAGAAACAAAATTTAACAAATATTTTTTTTTTCAACGAGTTACCCCCCCTAAACTTATTCGATTAGTTTGATTTCACGGATGTGGTTTAAACAAAATAAAAATAAAAAGTGAGTACTCGAATACCGAAACAATCTGATGTTCTCCCTAAACCCAACCGTTCACATCAAGAAGCATTTGCAACTGCTAACTTGATTCACTCAAATGTGCCTTTAATTCAGAGATAAAGGTTTGGAAAACGATTAATTGGCCAGGGTACTTGTTTATGTGTCCAGAATTGAATTGGCATTTAGGCTTCGACAGGGTAACGATGGATAAACATATAACACGGTAGGCTTGAAAGGCTCAAGCGACAAAAAGAATGCCTAAATTATGTCTCCTGAACTACCTCATCTAGGATTTTGCCTCAAGCTTCCCCTCAATCAGGTTCTAGAATCCTTAATTTGTCATGAGTTTGGCTAATCAATAATCAGCCTCAAATCAATTGAATAGAAATACATTGAGTCTATGTGCTTGTGCAAATTAGGATCTACAATAATTTTCACCAAAACACATTGTCAAGCACACAAAACACACATGCAAGGGTATTACCCTCGACCTTGGAAACAACCAAGGGGTAATATCATCATCGGGTAATGGCCCAGATGAACGCAAAACTTAGTATGCAACAACAAATACAAACAAACACAAACTAATCTAAACAAACATGCACAAAAGAAAACAATAAAACATTTAACGTACTATACTACACATCACTTTCGAACTTAAAATGGATAGTGTCCTCAGCAGCCCAATCATCAATCTCAACATATAGAAAATTAAAGCATGCTGACGAAAGGGGTTTAGAACACGTACGTGGGAGGCGAGAGAATCTCGCCTCTGAATGAATTCAGCTGTGATGATTTAAATTATTTTTGACCTTGGGTTGCCTCCCAAGAAGAGCGTGATTTAATTTTCTCAGCCCAACATACTGAGAATGCCCTTAAGCTTGGTGAGATTTTGCTTTGTTCGACTCGATCTTTCAACGACACGCCTCACCGGCTTATGTAGTTGACCAAGCACTATAAAATGGCTCAGAATCCCGTTGAAAGAATGCATCAATACCTGTCGATCTAACATCACCAAGTACCCTGCATAATAAATAAAAACAAAACTACAAAAAAAAAATTATTTACAAAAGAAATGCTTAAAGTAAAATCGGGTCATTTACTTACAATATCGATAATAACGAAATCCAACCAATCCCCGGCAACGGCACCAAAAACTTGTACGATGAGGTTTTTACCCTCCCGTATTGAGTACTCGCAAGTATACAAGGTCAAATTTTAGTATAATGGATCTTTAAGATCGGGTATCGTGTCCACATGGATTGGTTGTCGTTATTATCGAGTACCATAATTGTCATGACTTAACTTTATCTAGGCTTTAAAAGAATGATTTTACATTAAAATATACTAAATTAATTTACAACTAATTAATCTATACTAATTATACTAATACGAGATGGTTAGGGGATAGATTATCTAGGGATTAACTTTATTTAGTTTCATTTAGTTTACAATAATGGCGTTCAACTTATTCGACAATCTCAGTTCGTAAACTCCCCTGCCATCTTTCCCGAGTGTAAGACGAGGGAATACGCGAATTTGTGTCAATAAAAAAAATCCCCCTCAACGTCTTAACGACCCTAGGTCACGTGAGTCTTGCCCCAACGTCATCGATTGCACACTCTCCAACTCCATCGCGGGTTATTGGATCGTCGTGTTGTTTTTAACCCTAGTCCAAATCCGAGGTTACCTCTCCCAAGTGTCAAAACCCATATTCTTGATATATCTAGACAAGCATACATGCATAGAATAACGGTAAACACAATCAAACTTTGAAGAACAATCATAAATAAAACACCAAAATCATATGCATGACATATTTATAAATATATTGTTAATCCCTAAACAATCCATGTTTAACTAACGGCTATTACTATATTTACAATAAAGCACGAGCTAAACATGCTCACAAATTCCAAAGTTGAAGAAATAAATGAAGAAACCAAAGAACTTAGCCTATATTCGAGGATTAGGAACTTGAACCGTTCAATGATTGCTTCTCCTTCTTCTTCTCTTTCAGGATGTGAGCTCTCCCTCTAAAACTCCTCAACCTACCCCTAATTATATCCCAAGGGTGGTAGCATGCAAGAGAGGCTGAAAATGAAAGAGGAAAGGGGATTATATAGGGAATATATCTCAAAAAATATCTAAAATATCAAAATTTGATGCAGAGCTAATCGCCGTGGCGTTGGGATTCACCGCCATAGCAGTGGGTATGTCGATTTGATGTTCGTCTTGGCGGTGGAGTCAGCAGTGGATTTAGGGACCATCTTGCCGTTTTACTACTGCGGTGGTGGATGTCCGGCAAGATTAGGCCCTTTCTGTATTTTCATCGCTGTGGCGGTAGTCTGGACGCCGCGATGGTGGGCTGTTGTTCTGATTATTGCCTCCGTGCTTGTTTTTCTACCGTTTTTGGTCCGAATTGATCATTTACTTTCCATTTTCATACATTTTCATCCCCACACACTTGATTTATACAAAAAGAATAAAATTAATTAAAACATAAAAAAAAAACACTCGAAAACTAACTTAGTTTGGTTTGGAAATAGATAGGTAGATCATACCTATCATGTCCACCATGAGAAATGTCATCACTACCACCTTGTCATCGGAATGGATTGTGTGGTGGTTACAATTGGTGTAGCTGGAATTGAGGCATTAGCGGATAACTGCTCATGTCGAATTTGATATACGCGCCAAATAGCCGTTGGACCTAATCTTGGTGGTGAGTATATTGGTCTAGGAACATTCGGAGCTCGGCATTCTTATTTCGGATATTGAACGGCTCCTAGTGGAGAATGGCTGTGTCTAGTCGGATATCCTGGAGCTTTTTATGTATGCCCTCCAAATTGATCATTGGGTGGCCGTGTGCTTGTAAAAATAGGGCTTCAGATGGCCTTGCCTCTTCTTCTTCAGGCCCTTCCTCTTCTTCAGCTTCTCGCTCTCCTGGTTCTTGCCATCCGCTTTTCATTATCTGAGTAATAATTGCACGATCAGGTGGAGCAATAGGGGTACAAGGGCTATCCCCTAATAATGCGATATCGGTCTGTCAAAAAATCTCGGTCAATAGCGACGGAAAGGAAAGACTGGCCTTGGTCGTCTGGATGGCATGAAGAATAGAAGAATAAATCAAAAACTCGACATTTGGATCCTTCCCTATCTGAATAGCATAGAGCGCCATTGCTTGATCTTTAAAGATATCCGATAAGTGAAAAGTCGGAAGAAGGCTCCCACAAATGAAATGATGCCAAACTTTCGAAATTAGATTCAGATACTTAGCTAGGAAGGTGGCTAGACTTAGCCCTGTATGCGTCCATTCGACATTTCCAGAGGTGAGGGCTCGGATGGTGGTGGCGCCACCAACCCCAATACTTTATTTATACGCTCTGGACTAAAGTGGACGGGACAAGTACGAACCTTTCGCATAAAATTCCCGGACTAGAGCCACCTCGCCCCGGGCTGGTGATTGGCAAAATATCTCCTAACCGCGGCTTAGAATGACACTTGAGAACTCCTCCAGAAGTTTTACCAATTGCCCGAAGCCCCGCTGCCTAATGCAAGTCCACTTTTGCTCAAATTGATTAAAATGCTCCTCGGCTAGCTTAGAAACAAAGTGGCTAGAGTCAAAGTCACTAGCGGCACCCCTGGCTTGAGAGTCGGACCTTCACCCCTTGGTCTTTTCGACTCTACACGTTTTGGCATTATCCCTATCAATCTCAATCACAAACACAACAACCCAATCACAGATAAACAATGCAAGCACTCCCAAGACTCAAAACCATAAAAAACACGATGCGATCTCAATTGGCACAGACCAATCACAATGTTATCAATAATTTTTCAACAATGTTGCATGCAATCTTGTACCACACAATGCACTATCCATAGAAACAACGCTTATCACCAAAAACCAACCCAAAACCCCGTAGTGATAAAGAAAATTGCGAAAAAGGTGTTCAAGGGTTTAGAGATAAATTCAAACTCAACCATTTTTTGAAATGTAAATGAAAATAAACTTATTTTTTCAACATAAACATGAAATAGAATATCGAGAAAACTTGTTGAAAAAAATTGGATCAAAAGAGTTAAGAATGGACGAATTCGCCAAGTTGATTGCTCAAACCCTAATTTCCGAAAATAGGTTGAAGACGGGATTTTTGGTGAATGAAAATGGTGGAAATCTCTAATTTGGATAATGGAAAGATGAATTTTTGTAGTTGGGAATGGTTTGGGAGGATGAAAATAGAGAGTTTTTGGAAACATTTGGAGATTTTTTCGATTGTTGAACGAAGGGACGAGTTTAAATTTCGTACAGGTGCTTCATTATCGTGGCGGTGGAGTGCCTTTTTTAAAAATATATTTTCCCTCTGCAGTTTCACCGTCGCGGCGATGAGCTTTTGCTTCATTTTCTTAGCTCCCTGAAGTTTCACCGCCGCGGCGGTGAACTCCTGTAGGCTTTCTTCAATTTTTCACTACAGGGCACCACACCCCTCATTTCCATTTCACGACTTCAACGATTTTTAAGCACAAAACACTACCCCAAGCATCCAAACTCCTCACTTCACCTCTAAACACACTTCGAGACCCTTACGATCTCCAAAAAGTAATTACTAGCAAAAGAGGGGCAAGATCATACCCTCGGTTTCATATCAAAAAGTTCTTGATTTAACGTCCCCAGTTGGACTTATCAAATTCTATTCTAGTCATCAATGAAGGAGATAGCCTCCACAACTCTCTCTTCATTTCCAAAGTAATGTTTGATCCGCTCCCCGTTGACTTGGAAAAATTATACATCTTCGGCTTCCAATTCGACAAAGCCGAATGAAAATACGTGCTTGATTTGGAATGGTCCGGACCATCGGGACTTCAGTTTTTTGGGAAAGAGTCTCAGTCGAGAATTAAGCAACAGAACTTGCTGGCCCGGGCTAAACTCCCTCCTGGCTATTTTCTTGTCTTGCTACCTCTTCGTCTTGTCTTTATAGAACTTGGTATTTTCATAAGTTTCGTTCCAGAATTTCTCCATCTTATTGAGTTGGAGAAGACGTTGTTTACCTGGAGCTTTCATATCGAAGTTCAATTTCTTAATCGCCCAATGGTCACGGTGCTCCAATTCAACTGGCAAGTGACACACTTGGCCAAACACCAACCAATACGGCGACATGCCGATCGGTGTCTTGAAAGTCGTGTGGTATGCCCAAAATGCATCGTCCAACTTTACCGCCCAATCCTTGCCATTAATGTGAACTGTTTTCTCCAAATTTTGCTTGATCTCTCTATTTGACACTTCGGCTTGGCTGTTTGTCTGTGGATGGTATGGTAACGCCACCTTGTGCCTCACCCCATACTTTGTTAACAAAGTATTGAACATTCTATTACAAAAGTGGGTTCTTTCATCACTAATAATGGCCCGAGGTGTCCCGAACCCTGTCATAATATTTCTTTGAAGGAACTTAAGAACCACTTTGGCATCATTTGAAGGCGTCGCCACAGCTTCGACCCACTCAGACATGTAATCCACTGCTAGTAGAATATACTCTTGACCAAATGACGATGGAAACAGACCCATGAAGTCTATACCCCAAATATAAACAACTCTAACTTGAGAATAGACGTCAGTGGAAATTCATGCCTTCGTGAAATGTTGCCCACCCGTTGGCATCGATCGTAGGTTTTCACAAAAGTATAAGTATCTCTAAACAATGACGGCCAGTAAAAACCCTGACTGAAGTACTTTTGCGGCTATCCGAGTTGCTCCAAAGTGACCGCCACAAGGTGATGAATTATAGTGATATAGAATAATCGCCATTTCTTCCTCTGGCACACATCTCTAGATCACCTGGTCAGTATACTTTTTGAATAACAACGACTTGTCCTACATATAGTCCCTGGAATCGAACATGAATTTCTTTCTTTGGGCACTTGTAAGATTCGGTGGTAACACTTTGCAGGCTAGAAATTGATGATATTCGCAAACCACAAAAGTGTAGTATGAATTATGAACAACTGCTCATTAGGAAACACCTCTGTAATACAGGACTCAGCACCGACGTCCTTTTGCACCAGTCGTGATAGATGATCAGCAACAATATTTTTGCTTCGTTTCTTATCTCTTATCTCCCCATAAAACTCTTGCAACAAGAGAATCCACCTAATTAGATGCGACTTGGCGTCTTTCTTGGCGAATAAGTACCGAATGGCAGCATGGTCCATATAGATGATCACTTTTGATCCAATTATGTTGGACCAAACCTAATCGGATGCAAAAATAACCACCAACATCTCTTTCTCGGTAGTTGTGTAGTTATCTTGGGCATTGTTCAAAGTCTTGCTTGCATAGTAAATAGATCGGAAGATCTTCTCCTTGCGTTGGCCCAAAACTGTGCCAACCACAAGTCGCTAGCATCGCACATTATTTCAAATGACTCGTTCCAGTCTGGTGCGACCATTATAGGAGATGTGATCAACTTTTCTTTCATTGAATTGAAAGATCCCAAGCAAGCTTCATCAAAATCAAAAGTGGCTTCTTTCCCGAGTAAGTGATGTAACAGGTTCACCGTCTTCGAGAAATCCTTAATAAAATGCCAGTAAAAGCTGGCATGTCCCAAAAAACTTCGAACTTCCTTCACATTTATCAATGGTAGAAGTTTCTCGATTGTTTCAATCTTGGCTCGGTCCACCTCAAGCCCCTTAAAAGAGACTCGATGACCCAAGACTATTCATTCATTGACCATAAAAGGACACTTCTCCCAATTGAGAACCAAGTTCTTCTCTTCACAATGGGTGAGAACAAGCGCCAAATTGTATAAACAATGATTGAAAGACGAACTGAAGATAGAGAAATCATCCATGAAAACCTCTATTTTGTCTTCCACCAAGTTTAAAAAGATATCCATCATGCACTGTTGAAATGTCGCCGGAGCATTGCACAATCCGAACGGCATACGACAGTCTACAAATGTACCGTACGGACATATAAATGTAGTTTTTTCCTAGTCTTCCAGTGCAATGGCTATTTGATTGTACCCAGAATAGCTATCAAGAAAGCAGTAATGATCATAGCCGGCAAGACGATCTAGCATTTGATCAATAAACGGAAGTAGGAAATGATCTTTCCGAGTTACCTTGTTCAATCTTCGATAATCAATACATACTCGCCACCCTGTGATGGTTCGTGTCGGAATAAGATCATTCTTATCTTTCTTTGGCACCACCTGCACCAGACTAACCCAATCGCTATCAGATATTGCATAGATAATCTCAGCATTCAAGAGCTTCAACACCTCCACTCGAATTACTTCTTTTATTGCCAGATTCAGCCTCCGTTGATGCTCAATGGAAGGTTTAAACTCGTTCTCCATCAAGATCTTATGCTTGCATATCACCAGGCTAATTCCTTTAATGTCGAAAATAGACCATGCAAAGGTAGATCTATACCTCTTCAGAATAGTCAGCAACTTTTGTTCTTCCTCTTCCGTCAAGGATGAAAAGATGATCACCGGATTTGTTAAATTCTCCCCTAACAAGGTATACCGAAGATGATCCAATAATTGATTTAGAATTAATCTACCGTGAGGCAGATTTGATGGTTCGGATCTTCTATGTTTTGAAGTTGAGCCTCCATTGCAAGAATATAGTCCACAACATCAACTTTTGTGGTTGAGCCTTCTTCACCAAAATCCCTTATGGATAGGGAATTTGTGATTGTTTGCCTCAATGGATCCATATCCACATTGTCATGAAAGAATTCCAGCACACACGAGTCAACAATATCTACTCGGTTGCATTTAGGACATTCATCCAGAAAATTCATAGTTTTGAAAATGTTGAACTTTACCTCATCTTCGTTTACCCTTAACGTCAAATTGCCATTATGAACATCAATTAAAGTCTTTCTCATTGCAAGAAAGGGCTTCCAAGGATGATTGGAATCTCCTGATGCTTCTCTATTTCTAGCACGACAAAGTCCACTGGGAAGATGAACTTGTCCACCTTTACCAAGATGTATTCAATAATACCTGTCGGATAGGTCAATGATCGGTCTGCCATTTGAAGGAAAATTATAGTTAGCTTTGCATTACCAAGTCCCAACTTCCGATAAATGGATGAAGACATTAGGTTAATGCTAGCACCAAGATCACATAGGGCATTTGTTACAACGCATCCGCAAAAAGTATGTTAATTTGTATTTTCTTGAAGATTTCAAGAAATTTGGCGAATTGAGAGTCCAACTTCTTCTTTTGGAATCTTCGCGGATAAGGTAAAGGTGTAGTGAGAATCTATGAATTGTTTGGGAATGTAATTCTCCCCGGAATCACCCTTTGATCTCCTTTTTTCTCTCACCTTTGTCTTCTTTTTTCTTCTCATTTTTCTTCTCCATCTTGTCTTCATTCTTCTTCTCCTTTCTCTCAACAACTTTTTCATCAACTTCTTCCTCAACATTATTGCTTGGTTCATCATGATCAACATCTTGATTAACTCCTAGCTCTTCTTTTGTCGGCTTGCTTACTTCAATCTCTTTTCCACTTCTCAACGTTGTAACCTTGCATTCTCTTGGGTTAGTTTCCGTATTGCTAGGAAACATCCCGTTGGTTTCCTCTTGGACTGCGTTTGCAAGTTGCCCGATTTGAGTTTCCAATGATTTCACAGTGGCATTTGTGTTAGTACATGTGGTCTCAATCGAGTTAAGCCTCATCTCGTGCTTATTGAGCCAGTTATGCGTCTCACGCATAATCGTTTGAGTCTCCTTCATAAATGTACCAAGCATATCTTCTAAGCTCGGCATTTGATTTTGAATCGGAGGTTGTTCAAATTGACAGCCTTGTTGCATAGACTGAAAACCTTGAACTTGTTGTCCATAACCAGGAGGTCCGTAACGCGTTCAGATTATTCACATATGAAAAATTTTCATGATTGCGAAGTCCGGGGTTATAATGAGTCGGGATATTGGTAGCGGGCCAAAAGGTATAAGCCCGATCATTGACGAAGTGGCATTTTTCTGTCACGACCCGTCCCGGAACCCGTCATCCCGTGGCTGGCGTGACTACAACTCTGACATCACCAATACCCAAAATAACCAAATGAAAGACAATATGTTCCCACCACATAATACAAACATTTAAAAAGGGGGACACACCCTTCCCAAATTATTACTAACAAACAGTAATCATCTATGAACCTTTTTACATGTTCGTCTTGGATAACTTCTCTCAAACACACCTCTATGACTCCATCACGCAACACACCTCTATGACTCCATCACGCAGCTCTACCTAGAGCCAGTAGGGGGACCGACTCCTAGCCGTTGTACCTGCGAGTGTACTGCCTTCTTAGTAAAACATTTTTATCATATTAATACGTTCCAAATATTTCCACAATTTAGTATGGATCAAACACAGGTATTTAAGCAATAGAAATAGGCGCTACAGATAAGTTCTAGCCAGATTCATCTTAGTATAAAATCATACCAATCATCATAATAAATAATATCAAATAAATCAATATACGTAACACACCACATCTCAAGCACAAATCTCAAACACCCACCTCCAACACACACACACTGGTCATCGTAATAAATAATATCAAATAAATCAATATACGTAACACACCACATCTCAAGCACAAATCTCAAACACCCACCTCCAACACACACACACTGGCCAGCCCTAGTGATCGTTTTAACCTCACGATCAGGAGTTGCAACGGTACCGTATCCCGTAGGATATGCCTTCCTAGCGGGATATAACAACGCTCCGCTGGACTATGCCAGACGGGTGAAACAACGCTCCGCTGGACTATGCCAGACGGGTGAATATCCACCACCAATCTCCACTTTTAAATTCAAAAATCATAGTTTGCACTTCCTTTTAAAGAAACATCCGATTTTTATCGAAACCATTTTTCCATCCGTTATTTTTATAAAACCAGGTATTTTTAGGAAAATAAATATTTCTTATTTTCTTTTTAAAACCACCGTCTAATTTCACCAAATTTAGCGGAATTCATTTCCGGCTTTCTTTTCGAAATCTATCGCAATCCAGTTACCAATTCATTTAAATCCTGCTTGATCCACATCATTTATAAATTCATACAGTTTAGGTAATCACAATTTTCATCTCATATTTATATAGAAAATAATTTGGTAAGAAGACAGTACACTCACCTCGATTCCCGTTTTGCACCACTGACATTGTCTGCACTCTATCTGGATGCCAGTGTCTGCGAACCTAATAGTGGCAGAGTCTAAATTAATATCTTATCTAAAATATCCTAATCATGTAATGCAAACTCTATTTCCCGAATCGTTACTAATTTTACATACCACGTACTTAAAATTAATTAATCGTTACGACATTATTATGGTTTTAGGATTTATAATACTAATTAAAATTTAATTTAATGAAAATTAATTAATCGATCGAAGCTTCACCTGTTTCCGAAACATTTGGCGACCACAAGATGGATTTTGGATTCCCCTGGGGTAGTTTCTGCAATTCCTCTTTCTTTTTCTTTTTTTCTTTTTTTTTTTTTCTTCTTTCTTGTTCTGGTCGGGCCTGTTTCGGTTTCCTGTTTCCGTTCAACCTTTCCCGGCCGGCCATCTCTCTCTCTCTCTACCATTACCACCCACCGGAGGCTTCCCACGCCTTGCCGCCCTCACCGCCGGCCCTACTCCATCCCCTACTACCGATCACCAACCTTCTCCGACCACCCCATCACCCTGTGCACCTACCCACCAAATTACCGCCACCACCATTGACGGCCACTCACGTTGCCCCCCACACATCCATACTCGACGTTCGGAACTCTCACCCACAACAACCATGATACTCGCTATCACACGCACAGCAGACACACCCGCATACGCACAACTTTCTCTCTCTAACTCACCGATCGGCGGCTCACCGTCGACGAAGTCCCCTCCGGCGATCACATACACACACACACGTCTTACCACTCCGCCGACGAACTGGACGGACCGACCGAACACCCACCTCACCAACCGGATGAACTCTCCACCGGCTGAACCTTTCTCTCAACTAACCAACTCCGGCGACAACTCCGGCGACACCCCATACCGCCATGCACACGCCACACGACCGACACACACTCATACGAAGAACCCGAACACCTACCCATGCAGCGTTTCAATTTTCTGTTTTGCGTTTTCGTCGCCGGCGAGCTTTCTCTCTCTAACCTACCGCCGGACGACGACGACTCCCTCTCCCTCACTTCGTTTTCTGTTTTCTGCTTTGGGACTCGCCGGCGACCGACCGTGCTCCGATCACGCCCCACCTTCACGAAGACGGAACACCCGTGACGTCGACCGGAACACCTACCCGAACCGATACCCACCTTCTCTCTCTTCTTTCTCTCTTCCATGTTTCTCCTTCCTTTCCCATTTTTTTTTTTTTTCTCTTGATCATGGGATTCGGTTTTTGATCACAACCACCGGTGCATGTAATTAGTGGCTTCGGATTCCTTGTCGGCCATGCGTTTTGTCCGACCGTCGGCGTGTGGGTGTGTATAAATAATAAAAAAAAACATTTTCCCTTAATTGCTCTTTCCTCCCCCTAATTTCCTTTAAACCCTGATTTTACTCCTTTTTAATTTTAAAGGTTTCTAACATTTTCAACTCCACCCCTGAAAGTTTAATTTAAATGTTACATGTCAATTTACTTCCCTAAATTGGGATTTACTATTTCTATATTTTCAATTTGACCCCTAAACTTTTTATTTGAATTTTTAATGGTCCTAGTTTCACCCCGAATTTTCACCATTACTTTACCACACCACTGAAATGACGTACCTGCTACGATGGCGGTCTTACATTTTTCAAACTCACTATCAACTCCTGATTGAGAATTGCCTGCTACGTTCTCCGCTTCACGACTTGGAAAAGCATCCTTAGTAGAAAAAGGCAACCAATTGATCCGTGAGCTTAGACACTTGGGCCGTCAAAGTAGCTAGAGGATCGACCTCCTTAATTAAAGCTACCTTTCGTCCCGTGTTCTTTTCATTCGGCCATTAGTAATTATTGGCCGTTATTTCTTCTAATCATGCATTCGCTTGCTCCAGGGTTTTTGACAACAATGTTCCTCCCAAGGCCGCATCAACTATAGTTCGTGTTTGGCTATCCAACCCGTTGTAGAAGAGTTGGGTTTGAAACCAATCTTTATATCCGTGTTGGGGGCACCAACGTAATAGGTCCTTGAACCTCTCCCACGCTTCAAACAATGGCTCGAAGTCCTTTTGACGAAATTGTGCAAGTTCACCTCTTAGTTGTAAAGTCTTTAAAGGCAGGAAAAATTTAGTAAGGAACATTTGAGCAAGATCCTCCCAAGTGTTGATACTTCCTGGTTGGATTGATTGTAACCAACCCCGTGCTCGGTCACGAAGTGAGAACGAGAATAACCTCAACCGTATTACATCCTCAGCAACATCGTTCAATTTTATCGTATCACAGATCTCAAGAAATGTAGCCAGATGGACATTGGGGTCCTCGTGTAGATTCCTGCCATAGTGGTTTTGTTGTAACATATTAATTAAGGCGGGTTTCAGCTCGAAGTTGTTAGCCTGGATCGGCTGCCTTCAAATTCCTGAATAGTTGTCGGACACAACTGGTCGATAGTAGTCCCTAAGGACCCTTTGTGGAACTTCAGGTTCCTGAGACGGCTGCGGTAGTACTTGTGGTACCGACGACTGTTGAGGCATATTTAGCATATAGTCTTCTCCTCTGTTAGTCATAGTTTGAGCTTGGCTTCTCCTCTCTCTCCTTATTCATCTCAAGGTACGCTCGATCTCGGGATCAAGAGTATAGAATTCGAAGTTTTTACTACGGCGCATGCACTGCCTGATCACAACAATTAAAACAAATTTAATTACAAATTGAAAGAATGTAAAATAAAAGAATTATCAAAATTAACATTCAACTACTTATTTGCAATATCAATCAAATCAAAACACCGTCCCCGACAATGGCGCCAAAAACATATTCATGCTATTTTTTCACATCTTTCTTGACTCGTAAGTGCACGAGGTCAAGTTCTAATAAAATGGACCTTTTGGTCGGATATCGTCCTCTGGGGATTGTGATTGATTAATTGAATACCGCAATTTGCATAGTTTTATATTATCTCGATGGTTAAAGAAATGTTTGAATTTTAATAATTTAAAACTAAGTTAAACTAAAAACTATTGGGTTAATTCTAATTAAATGGATTACCTAGGGATTGATTTCATTCACTTAATACATGTTTGGCTTAGTTTAGTTAACAATAATGCTGTTTATCTTATCAGACAATCTAGGTATCTCAAACTCACTCACTATTTCTTCTGAGTATAAGTGAACGATTATGTGACTTCGCGTCAGCGCCGAAATTCCCCTTGGACATTTATATAACACATAGTCACATGAGTCTTGATCCAACCTCATGGATTGCACACTTTCTAATACCCTCCTAGGCTATTAGATCGTCGTGATGTGTTTTAACCCTAGTCCGAATCCGGGATTACCTCTCCCGAGTATCAAACCCCGTATTCTCAAAACCAATCCTAATACCTAAGCAAGCATACCAATATTGTAATAAAATGGTAAACACAATTGGATTTAGACAAACAACCATTAAATAAACTTATATTCAATTAAACATATATTTACATGAGTTACATCAATCCCTAAATAATATTTATCTAGCCTACCATGATCTTAGCCATACAATCATTAAAACAAAAGGGATTCATCATCATTAGATAAGAAAAGTTAATTACAAAGGTAGAAACAAAGGAAGAACGATCAAATCTTAGAGTGGAATGGTCCACTGTCACTAAAGATTGATCCCGAAATGTTTCATCTTTTCCAAATGTTGAATCTCCTCTTTGAGCTCTCAAGAATGGATTTTGATCAATTGTAGGACATGTGGAATGTCTTTTGGCAAGTGGGAGAACAAGTGGTTTAAGTACAAGGCTTAAAATATCTAGAAAAATATCTTTTCATTGCACAGAGTGACCGCCGTGGCGGTGGATTCACCGCCGTAGCGGTGAGTATATCGGTGACTTCACCGCTACGCCAGTGAAGTAAACCCAAAAACTGTCTGGACTTTCACCACCGCAGTAATGACTTTTCAGCATCTCCCAGTATTTTCACCACTGCGGCGGTGGATTGCAGCTTTGAAAACTTGTTTCTTTTCATCGTTTGTCCACTATTTTCCCATCGTTTTGCTTGTGTCTCGTTCTTTTACGTCCCTACACCTGATTTACATAAAAAAACAAACAAAAAGACAATAAATTATTACTAAAACACTCGAAAACTACCAAATTCGGTTTAGAAGTAGATAAGTATTTTCAACCTATCATGGAGGTCAACGGTTATTTCTTCTTCATTGCTAACATCTGTGCTCGTCTTGGCGGTCACTACCCACAAATTAGGGCTCTCGATTCGTTCTGCGGACATAGTTTCAAATATATCCCCTTTTGATTAGGGCCTTTATCTCTCCATCCTTCAATTGGAAGCATTCCTCAGCGGTATGACCGCGGTCTTAGTGAAACTTGTAGTACTTGTTAACCAACCTACCCATAAGCTTCCCTCTTAAGGGAGGGGTGGGTGGGAAGATTCCTTTGTCGGAGTTCTTAACAAAAATGGTGGCGATCGAAGCCTTCAAGTGGGTGGTCTCTTATCCCTAGCAAAGAACCTAACCGCCCTTCAACTTAGAGCCTTCTCGAGCCCTGAGATCGTCTTAGGCCTTCCTCAGCTCAACCCTTCTTCGTTTACATTCCCTCTCTTTTTCTCTTTACTATGTTAAGTAGATCGGCCTCATAGAAGCTGGTACCACGGTCTAAGGCGTCTCGGAGGCTTGGAGCTGGCCGTGAACATAGATTGTAAGATAACCTCCTATGCCTTAGTCTATCAATAAAGGAATTCTGGGCAATGGAATCCGAGAGCCCTTCACAGGTGAGGGACTCCTTCTAAAACCTATCCATGTAATCACCCAGGTTCTTATTGACCTCCTACCTAAGGGTGAGGATAAGGGTCACGGTCTTCGGCCTATACCGGGATCAACTAAATCGGGTGAAGAAGAGTTGCTCGAGCTGTATGAAAGTTGATATCGAGGCTGGTGCCAGAACGTTAAACGAAGTTTGGGCTGGACCGGTCAAAGTGAGGCAAAAGAATTTACATCTTACTGTTACAGAGGCTGTGTACATATCCATGAAGGATACAAAAATAGAGAGATGATCCACAAGGTCGTTGGTTCTGTCATATTGGGTCACTAGGGGATTGAGGAATCTGTAGGGCATATGCTCTCCTATAATTTCATCAATAAAGGGAGATCTTACCCCAGTATGCAGGCTGGATGCACCTCCAACGCCCTGGATATAGTTGAGTATGGCCTCTATCTCGGTCATACGCCACTCCATAACTGTATCCCCTCTTGGCGGTGTCGCGACTTGGGTGGCGATGTTGCCTAAGCTTTGCACTTTCGGGCTGGTTGTGGATAATGACAATCTACCTCTTTAGCCTGGCGGGACAGGCGTTCAGTTCAGGCCACACAACTATATGTCCTAGTTGGTGGCGACCCTGGTCTGTCATCAGATCAACGTATATGGGATGGATGAGATAAGGTCCTCGAGACAATAGGGGGCAAGATCCATCTCCCTGACTGCTCGGTTCCAAGTCCGAGGCTGGGCCTGGGGCATATGTCTGTGAGAGTGAATTATTCAATCTTCAGACTCTTGAGGTCGGTTCCTTCTCCCTATGGTCTAGAGATTTGATCCTTCTTACCAGTGGTTGGAGGCAGGCGAGAAATGAGGACTTGGAAATAATTTTAGAACTCACCAAGCTGGCACTCCAAATTGTCAATCCTTGAGATGTCAATGGCCCCAGATGCCTGGCCTATGAAGATACTTGAGGCCGAAACTGACGGGCCAATTATCCCATAAGAGAAACATTCTCTTTTTCGACAGGAACGTGGGTTGTCGCCCAGGTATCCAGTCTTGGAGCTCTAGACATGTCTTGAGTGGGGTTGCTATACACCACAATGTTTTGATATCTTAGACGTATAGTATGACCAAACCTTGTGATCATCAAATATTAGCTGAGTAGGGAGTTGATGACTTGAAGAAGGCTTTTTGTGCACTTCTCACAGATGGTGCCAAACTGTTGGTGTCGAAAAATGGTTCCATCAGTAGTATGGTCTGGTAAGTTCACATGTGGAGAGTTGGTGTTGATATGGAGATTGTCTTCAACGAAGTTGGATGCCTCAAGGCTTCAAAACTTTTATCTTGCACTTGTCCGAGCTAGGGAGGCATTGTCTAGCCTGGCCTTTAGGTTGGTACCTGTACACAGATCTTGCTGCGGTGTTCCCGGCGTGTCTCCTCTGGCATGAGAGTAAGAGCTCGGGGGAAAAAAAATGAGGTCGCTTGGATAAAATGAAGTTGTTACCTCTAGTTTGCAACCTTGTCAAAGCCTTCCTTTTATAGGCAAAAATGTCATTAGCATCCCAAAAATTAGGGTCTTAAGCTTAGTTCTCTGCCTTAATTTGGCATGTGAAGAGCGTGAGGAGGATTAGAGCTATGGACCTAGGCCTTGACAGTTGGTGGAGAAGCCCATGGGCCAGATCTGTAAAGATTAATGGCTCGACCCGAGCACCAGGATAAACTTTGGGGAGGTCATGCTGACCTAACCTCTTGTCGGTGATATCTTCTATTAATGCTAGAGATTTTATTTTGGCAATCGTTAAGTCCTCCATGATTACTAACCTGAGGAGACGCCGGACTACTGTCTGCCTAGCTTATCAAACCATTCGGTGACATGACACTTTTAATGGAAAACCTAAATTGTAGAACGTACATCATAAATAGTTGCATTATTGAACATTAGAGAACTTTAGGGTAAAAATTTTATTGATTAAAATTCAAATCAAAAGTTGGGGGTCAAATTGGGAATTTAGAAACATAAAAATTTAAACTTGAGATTTGAATTGGCAATTAAAAATCAAAAAGTAAAAATTTAAGGGCAAAATTATAAATTTTGAAACTTTTTAAAATTGAAATTTACTGAAATTAAGATCTTAAAGAAATTAGAGGGAGGAAAGTGTAATTTAACTATTTTTTAAATATATATATATATATATATATATATGACGGACGATCCACCGGCCAGAGGAGGGAGCGATCGAAGGGCGACGTGGCGTGCTTAAGATCATATTAACCACTAAATTCATGCAATAAATACCCCCTCATGCAAAGAAGTGATCAAATCTGGGAAAAAAATTAGAGAAATTCTAGAGAGAAAGAGGACCGTAGTAGGGGGTCGTCGATTTTTCTTGAATCGGCGTTCCTCCGGTAGCGTGGTCGTGGCTGTTAGGGGTGTGTGTGGTCATGTGGACATCGTAGATAGTTCCAGGAGAGAGAGAGGGTGGTCTGGCCGTTGGCGTGGTTCGTCAATGGAGTGGCAGTGCGCGTTCTTAGCATCGCCGGTGAGCGGGAGTTGCTGATCACCGTCCATCATCGACGATCGTCGGGCTGGTGAGTATTTATGTGTAATTCCTCTAATTATTTTGGTGGGTGTGTGCATGCATGAGTGTTGCGAGTTGAGTCGGTAAATTTTCGGCGGTATGGGTTGTACTCTATTTTCTTCTTCCGACAGCGTGTGGGTTTGTGTGTGTGTGTGCGCGCGTATGTGTGTGTGTCGACGAGAACCCAGCAAAGAAAAAAAAATAGAGACGGAGAGAGAGAGAGAGAGGTCGATCAACGGCGGTGGCGGTGGTGTGAGTTGGGTGCGACTACGGTGTGCCGCTGTGTGTGTATGTCGCCGTCGGCATGGGGCGTTGGTCCCGTAGCGTGTCGTTGGCATTGGATATGAAGGTTTAGTCGTGTGCATGGAGGGGTGTGTATGTCGCAGCGTGCGTGGGTGTGTGAGCAGTGATCTAGTGGGTGTGCGGGTTAGCTTGCGAGGTGGCTGGTAGTGGTGTTTGATTGACGTTGTGGGTGGTGCAGGGTCGATGGGAGAATCGGCAAGGAGTGGGAGGCCACCGGCGGTCGGCAACAGTAGAGAGAGAGAGAGAGGGGGCCGACCATCGGGTCTGGAGAAGAACCAAAAACCGGAGGAAAAAAAAAAGGAAGGGGAAATTGCACAGCTAACCCCAACCAAAAAATTCAAATCCCTCTCGCAGTCCGTGAACGATTCGGAATGGATATCATTTTTCGTTAAATTTATTTTAGTTTTGTTAAATTCAATTCTAGCATAAAAATTTGTGTAACCGGAATAGTAATTGGGGATCGTTCATGTTACAAGATTTTTATATAATAATTAACAGAACGGAATTATCAGAATAATAACAATTTTCATAAATAAAATATGAAGAATGGAAGTATGCGGAACTTAGGGCCGCCATTACATGATTATGTGATTTTACATAAAATATTAATTTAGGATCTATCATTACTAGGTTCGCAAACGCCAACATCCCCGTAGGCTTTGGACGGTGCAATTTTTGTAGCACAAGAAACGAGGTGAGTGTACTGTTTTCTTGCCAAATTATTTGTATATATATCTATGATGGAAAATGGTTGTTTTTAAATTAGATTCTTTTAAAAATTATGCAGTGATTTGACGATGTTCATTAGACGATATTATTGAGTGATGTGATCCGTTTCGGCGGAGTGATGTTTATCCGCTTCGGTGGAGTGATGTTTATCTGCTTCGGCAGAGTGATGTCAGACGTTTATACTGCGCAGTGATTATCCACTTCAGCAGAGTGATGAGTGTTTGTAGGAAGCCATATCCTACGGATGGTACGGTACTGTTGGAACTCTCGATCGTGATATTAAAACGATCATTATGGTTAGCGAGTGTATATTGTGGTGGAGTGGTGGTTTGAGATGTGATGTTTTATTTATATTGGGTGATTTATTATTTATTGTGGTGATTGACATGATATTTATACTGGATGGTTTAAAAATGGAACTTATATATATTACTCTATTTTTACTGCATATATTATGAAGACTTTTGCAAGCTATGTGATATCTATATACTTATGCTGGATCCATATATAAAAGTTGTATTATTTAGAAGGTATTATTATTAAATAAAAATATTTTTATTAAGAAGACAGTACACTCGCAGGTGAAATAGCTAAGAGTCGGTCCCCTACTAGCACTTGGTAGAGTCCTGCGATGGTATAGCGAGGGAGTATTTTGGGAGGTGCTGCCTGAGGCGAACCTAGTAGAGGTTCATTGTTGTTTCTATCTTTTGTTGTTATTAAAAATTCAGGGACGGGTGTGTCCCTAGTTAGAGAAGATGTTTATGGCCTGATTTTGGTGATTGTATAATTATAAATGCATACTGTCGCTTTCTAATTTGGTTTGTCGCTCAGGTGATGTCGTGTCGATGTCACGCCGGCCCCATAGGTGACGGGTGTCTGGGATGGAGTGTGACATTTAATCTATGTGGTAGACGCGTGGCTACTGGTTGATTTTTACCCACATCATTCTCTATTTTCCCCCCTTTTTTTCTCTCTCTTTCTCCATTTCTCTTTTGTTGCCTAGTTTTAGAGAGGATATTTAATTGTTTTGGCCAAAGTTTGAGAGTGAGAGAAAGAGAGATCTGAAACAAAGTTGAAGACTCTCTCTCTCTCTTTTTATATGGATTGAATTTCAGAGGGTCTACTTGGCGTAGTGGAATTAGAATGAGAAAACTCAATTCTAATTCTTTTGTTTGGTATCATTTATTTAACCACGGATCTGATATTCATTTCTAATTCCTTATTCGAAATCCACAACCCAAAAAATCTAAAACTTCTCTTTGGAATTCGATCCATAAAAGAGAAGAATCCTCTCGTTCGATGCAGTTATATTAATTGTCTAATTTGTGTGTATAAAAAATAATAAATTAATTATAAATGGAAAATTTAAAGGGTTAAAAAGACTAATTTAACTTAACCATCGTAAAAGTTGGGGTTTGATTTTTTTTTTTTTTTTTTGTTCCAAAACTTTTAGTCCCTTAATTTATTATATAGATTTGTGTGATATATTTTGGGATAAATTGTTAGTTTATTAGAGATATTATATGATATAAACTTATAACGATTTAAAATGTTGTTTGATTTCAATCATTAAATCTAAATTAATTGTTATTTATTTATTGATAGTTATATGATCTAAGCCCTTGGAATTACTATTGGAAATATTTCTTGAAATCTTTTAAATTTTGACGCATATATTTAATATACTTTTCATGTTCCTTCAAGTAGTACATTCTTTGTTTTTCCCAAACATAACAATAAAATAAATATAAAAAGTACCTAATTTTTTTTTCAATTATATTAACATTAATTTACTATTTTCAAAAAGAAAAAAATAAAATAAAATAAACACAAAAATTTAGTCACTAATAATACCTCCTTAAAATTCGAATTATGTTCAACGAAATTTGTAGTATTAAACAAACTCCGATACCAAATCAAACGCTACATCATATACAATATTATTTTCTAACACTTTATGATAATATTAGCTAAACATAAATAAATTGACCAAAATAATTACAGATAATTTTACTAAAATGTTCCATTTTTCTAACTATATTACAAATACAAAAATTAATTGGGACACATATTTCTTTAAAATTAAAATTATATTGAACTAAAATTTCATCATTCTATCGAAAAAATGGAACAATACTCTCAATTTCAACCCCTAAAACTAAATTTTTTATAATTGCAATTGAAAACAAATATTACAATATAGAAAAAATAAATACATAGTTCACTCACAGAAAAAAAAAATACAAACTCCACTACTTGATACGAAATATTTTTCGAAAACAAAAAATATAATTTTTTTTTTAAATAATCAAATAAAATACACGTAAAAATTATTTCGAAACATGCGCTTAGCGAGTCCCTAAAACTAGTAATTGGTTAATTGTGAGACCCTAGTCTATAATTTATCTTATTTTAATTTCTAATTTTGACTTGAATATAAATCCCTTAATTATGTTTTGATTTGTGATTTAATCTCATGATCAATACTTTCTTATTTCTCCAATAAAATACTTCTAATTAAGGTTTGCATTGTCTATCTCCGACACCACCTTCTGTCACCACTCGTTGTCAAAACTCAAGCTTCTGGTCTCCAAAACCAAGCCATCATCCACTGGAATTTTGTTAGTTACATGTGACAATTTCTTTTTAATACATTTTTCAGTTAAATGTAATTTCCTTTTTGAATGTATTTTTTAGTTATATTTATTAGTTATATTTGTTTTTAATTATATTTTAATATATTTTTCAGTTATAATTCATATAATTTTTCAACGATAAATTAATTGAAGGGTTAATTATATTTTGTCCTCTATAGTTAGGCTTAATTGTACTTTGCGCTTTATATTATTTTGGTTAGCACTTTGTCTCCCTGTTATGGTGGACTAAAATGCAACTGTTAACTTTTCCATTAACTTTAACAGTCAAAGTGCAAAAGTCAACAAAAATATGTTAAATAGCTTTAAATGACATTTATACACTATTTTTTTTTTTTTTTTTTAATAAGAACTATTTTTATATATTTTAAAACTTTAAGGTATTATTGTGTATTTTTTTATTTCATCTTCATCGTCTGCCACCCCACCCCCATCTCCGGCGACCCATCCCACGAATTATCATCTGGGCATCATAATTTGGAGCTTGCAATAATTGTGCAAATGCCAGGTGTTCGGGAAACTTTCCCGATTTAACAATATACGGAAATAGGCCGTCTCATCGGGACTATTGTTGAACACCTGTACAAATTGTGATCGTCGTATGTTAAACAAAAACTGTGGGAGCAAAGAGAAATTGGGTCTAATGTGAAAGAGGCTGGATCGTCTTTCCGGTAGTCACCAAACTTTGAACAGAGACGAATGAGGTTCCTATCCAACCAACATGTCGCATCAAACCCTTTCTCCAATTGCATTTTATACGAAACTAATCTTTCGTTACTACAGCAGCGGTCTATTTCTCTTTGCCAAACAAGGCGTTGCCGGATGACTGATTTCGATTTTAGATGGTGGTGTATTTTGGTAGTTTGCGTGTTGTATTGCAAATTTGGGTTGTTATTGGGGCAGCTGTTGAGAGAGAGAGAAATCAAAGAACTGTTGGCCAGAGGGGCAGCAGAGTAGTTTGCCGGAGGGGTAGCAGAGGTAGAAAATGGAATTACACCTTATGTAGGAATGGTATTCAAGAGTGATGAGGATGCATAAGATTATTACTGCAAACCCAAACCAAATATATATATATATATACACACACTAGTGTATAACCCGTGCCTGAAGGCACGGGCGTAAAACATACATCATCATTTAGGACAATTATATCAATTTGTTTTACTATCATATGAACTTAGCCTGAAAATATTCACGTACAGAAAATGATTCGGAATAATTATTTTTACAACCCAATTAGAAGAAATTATCTACATACAATAAGAACTCAACTACACAGTACCAATTAACCAGATGAAAAAATTAAAATCAAATTGCTGTACATAACAATAGTTAATTACAACATGAAAATGCTATTGAAATCAATACGCAAACACACAATCAAAACTCAAGAACTATTAATCCACATATAATAGGGAAAAGAGAAATGCACGTCGTCAAATGTCTGTAGCACCTAGACAAAAATAAGGGTCGAGTTTCTTATGCAATCCTGTTAAAACAATTTTCTTCAAGAGAACCTATTAAAACATTAAACAACAAACAAGTTTTTGCTATATCAATGAACGGAAACAACAAACAATTTTTTCTATATCAGTGATGATAAAAAAACATAAAAAATGAAGGAATCGAAGATACCTTTCGGCAACAGAGAATAGGGCATTGGAATAGAAGGGCGTCCGAAAACAATAACTAATACTGAACATCAACAATAACTAACAATTAAGAGAGTTTCCAATCGATTTATATTTTTATGTTTCATAGTTCATACACTCTAAAAGAAATTAAAATACAAAAAAAAAGAAAAAAAAAAGAAAAATTACACAAATAAATAAATAAATTAAATGATTACAATACAATTTTGTTTGAAGAAATATTTAAAAATTAAAAAAATATATATTAAGAGATAATGACATTTTTGGTCCCAGATAAATGAAATTGGTGTTCAATAGGACCATATTTGAAAATAGACACACGGACCCCTCACCTCTCAATTTTACTCTAATTACTATTCAGTTAAGATCAATTGTTACCGTCAAATGACATTTTGGTCATTTCGTGTTCAAATCCGCTTTTTACTACTTAACTTATATAGATTAATTACACTTTGAAACCGCATTATTTTTTAATACCCACCCCAAGCCACCCAAATATGTCTTTTTGCCACCTTTAGCTGCATTTTTCATTTTACTTTTTCTGGGGAGGGTGGGGGAAAAAAGAACGATGTATCTCACCACTGCAATCTCTTGAGAAACATTTAACGCAAATATGCATCTGTTCCAAATGGACTGATTCCCATATACTTGCACATATTCACTAACCGATGCCTGATCACATAAAAACCCGAACATTGAATAATGTTGAAAAATAAGGTGAATAAGTAAACAAAAATTAGGGTGCACCATCAAATCAAATATCAAATAAGACAAAAAACAATGGTAGCAATTGCAACCTGCTGATGTTATCTAGTGTTAGCTCATCATTGAACAATTTAGCAAATCCTAAGATTTCCTCATTTGAGACACCACCTCTTGTCCTAACCTGTCAAAATCCAGTTTTGAGTATTAAATTCTGATATGTAGAAAATAAATAATGTAACAACAAAGTTGAGTGTAAATGTGAAGTGACCCTGTTTTCTTGATTTCTCCACTCCGCGAGTTCTGCACTTCCTTTACCATCTCTTTAACAGTCTCCTGAAGAAACTTTGCATATCCTATACGTGCGTTCAGTCTCCTCACCAAAGCTTCCTACAATTCAAACTTTGAAGTGAAGCATTCCATATAAAAAAAAAAAAATATTTGAAAGAGGTCAGAGATAAGTACACCTATGGATTTGTGTACATGCAAGAGCAAAAAAAAAAGTACACGACAATGAACAGGGAACTTAGTAAGGGCAAAAAAAGAGTGAGATTTTAAATGGTGCTGATATAAAAGTAAACAACAGAGATAAAAAAATACAGAAGAAACAGAATGAGTTTTTATAACTCAATACATTAAATAGTGATCTATGATAAAGGGTTCCAATAAAATTATATATATATATATATATATATATATATATATATATATATATATATATATGTATGTATGTATGTATGTATATATAAAGGGAAAAGGCTTAACCAAGAATTTGAACATGATTTGAACTATGGTTAATATACAAACGCATGATTAAATAAGTCTGAAAGCCAATCACAGTTAGCCCGCTAAAATCTATTACTCAAGTTGATGGCATGCCAATCCATTATTCACGGAACAAAAAACATTAAAAAAAAAGAAAATTTATAACCTTTGTTAGTTTCAATGCTTGCCAAAATTCTTTACAATCGGTAGCAAAACAAACGAAAACAGAAAATTGAGTAATAGATTTTATGAACAGGAATGGAAACAGAAACGAAAACATGTATATTTCTCTAACAGAGAATAGAAACAGAAGCAGGATCAAAAACAAAAAATAGAAACAGAAACAGGAAGCAGGAATAGAAACAGGGAACATAAACAGGAATGGAAACAGAGACGGAAACAAAAACAGGGAATATGAACAGAAATAGAAACAGCGAACACAATAGAAACAAATGCAAATTTAACCTGATTTGAGTATGCATGAATTAAACCCGTGCCTGAAGGAAAAACAAAACACAATCTCAATTATACATGAATCGATTGACGAATCGAATAAGAATATTGTAAGCAAATGCAATCGAATTCATAGACCAAAAACATTAATTAAACTAAGTCAAAGGAAAAACCAAAATTTAATCGAATTCATAAACATAATCAACATTGAAACCTAAAATTTAAACTGTAGAAAGAGAAATCACACACACACTAAACATATTAGAGAAGAGAGAGAAAAAGAACCTGGATCGAAGGCCACGACTTGCAAAAGAGATCGGGCTAAGGGGTAAGGTCTTGAATGTGGAGGGTTGCATCACAAAATGCCAAATAAGATGAAAATCACAAACCACATACAATATATTTTCAGCTATTTGCAAATAAAACGTCATTTTAATCAACAATATATGCATTAGGTTTCCCCCGATTAAGCATTACCACAAAGCACAATACTTAAGTGACGATGACGGTTTAAAGGTAACAAAGCAGTATGAATCCATCCTACAAATTGAGTGTCAATTAAAACCAAACAAACAATATATACCAACACATATATTGATACACCAATAATGCAAATTTGAAGAGAGAGAGAGAGAGGGAGAGTACTTGGAGTTGGTGACATCGATGAAGAGGGCAAGAGATGATCCTTGACCATATTTCGCCACCATCCCATGGGCACTCGACACCTCCACCCTGAGCTTGAAGACGTTCATCATTTGTACAAAAGGGGAAAAATTTAGAACTGAAAATTTGGAGGAGAAAATAAAGAATTCGGTTATGTTTCAGATTTTTACATGTGTTCATTTTCAATTGTAATTCGGAAGCTCTAATTCGCATTAAAACAAACGCTACCTAAGTGGTTTTTGGAGGAACAAAAATAGAAATTGAAGAGCAAAAACACTGAACAAATACCACCTTAGCGTTTTTGTCCCAGATTTCAGTTTGTATTCCCAGTTCTCTAAGAACAGCAACAAAAGTATTGTAACAAAAAGGGAAAAAAAAATTTGTTTGTGGATTCGGAAATTAGGGTAGAGGTTAGTTAAACATACCCAAAAAAGGGTCTGTTAATCAGGAAATGACACTGCTTTAGCTCCAGGGGGTTACTGTCCAAGCATCAATTAGAGATTCTAAAAGTGAAAAAGAAATATATCAGAAAAAAATCGAAGAAATAAGCAATCGAAGAAACAGTTGAAATTGAAATCCAAATCAAATAGTTTAGATTGAAAGTTCTCAGAGTAAAAAATGAAAGGATGGAAAACTATAACAGATCCGAATTCAGGGAGAAAAAGGGAGAGAAAAATAAAAACCTGGATCCAAGCCACTCGCGACTGGCAAAGGGAGACCAATCGTTGTTAGATCTAGGAAATCAAATTTAGATTTAGCCAAAATAAACACAGAGCGAGGGCTTACCAGGTCAGGGTCCCATGGATGGAGATGGTCTTCCAAAAATCTGCAACGTTGGGAACGAGGACTGTGAGTGATTGGAGGAGTCGACTATCAGCGGAGTTGTGACATTAGATTCGGTCGAGAGCTAAGCCACTGTCATCGTCTGGAGGAAGGGAGAAGTCGTCGCGAGGGAGAAAGAAAAATCCGCCACCGTTGCGAGTGAAGGATGACGGCGTGGATGGCGAGGCGATGACATCACGGCGAAATGGAGTGGAGGTGGCAGTAGCGGTGGTGAGGAGATGGCGGAGGAGGCTGAGAGGGAATGGATCGCGGGAGACTGAGAATGAGAGGAGATGAAGCCGACGGCGATGGTGATTATCGGAAGTAGAGAGGGTATTGACGGCGAAAGATGATTGCAGAGAGAGAGAGCACGAGGGAGGAAGAGAGAGAGAGACGAACCCTAATTTCTCTGGCAGCTGTGAGAGAGAGGCAATATTTATATGTAGGTTTATTTTGATCTAACAGTTATCAATATCCAGAGACATCTAACGGCTGTGAATATAAATGAGTTGATTTATTATATATATATATAGATAGATAGATAGATAGATAGATAGATAGATAGATAGAGAGAGAGAGAGAGAGACGGACGTCGCGTCGGGCGAATTCGGAGGTGCGAAAGAGAGGGAGAGAAATTGAAAAAGGGAAACGGGGAGGAGTTGCGGCGGTGTGATTGCTATGTTCACTGTAGGGGTTGAGGCAACGGTTGCTCAATTTGCATTAGCGGAGTAGGCAGGTGCGGTGGACAAATCTGGAACGGTGAAGTTGACGAAGGGAAGTCGTCGTGAAGATGATTGATGATCGATTTCCCCAATCCTCTCTTGGGTGGATATGTCAAATTCCACCTATTTCAAAAGGATTCATAAATTATTTTTTCACCCAAATTTGACACTTGAGGTATTTTACAAATTCACTCTACTCAATACCCAGACAAGGTATTTATTAAAAAAAGGTATTGAAATCCCTTACCCAAACACAACCTAAATGCCTCTTGCATGGGAATTGCTCTAAAGAGATGATGGACGATTATATTTTTGATCCTTTAAGTTTAGTCAAATATTCAAATAGACCAATTAAATTAATAAGAACAAATTGAAAAAATTATCCTTATTTTTAAAGTAAAATGACAAAAAATTCCCTCAGATTTGTTAAATTTTAACCGTTGCACTTTAATCCATCATCACAGGGGGCAAAATACTAACCGAAATAACACTAGGGGACAAAGTACAATTAGGCCTAACTACAAAGGACAAAATGTAATTAACCCTTAATTGAATGTATATAAACGAAATTGCAACTGAAATGCATGGTAAGTGAAATTCTAGTTTGCCTCATGTCCTCGTACTTTTGTTATTGCGTAGCTTGAATATTTCCCCATTAAATATAGAAATCATTAGTTAATAGTCTCTAATAACGGCCCCCTTTTTTTTTTAGTCCATCATCGCATGGGGCAAAATACTAACCGAAATAACACAAGGAGACAAAGTACAATTAGGTCTAACTACAAGGGGCAAAATGTAATTAACCCTTAATTGAATGTATCTAAACGAAATTGCAACTGAAATGCATGGTAAGTGAAATCCTAGTTTGCCTCATGTCCTCGTACTTTTGTTATTGCGTAGCTCGAATATTTCCCCATTAAATATAGAAATCATTAGTTAATAGTCTCGAATAACGGCCTCTTTTTTTTTTTTTTTTTTTTTTAAACTCACATACCCACTCATGCACCAAGTGAACATCGATCCCCAAACCTCTGGTCTGGGAATATAAGGCCTTACTACTAGCCCACCATCGATTCTCAATAGCGGCCCTAATTTATAATTTATCATTTTTTAATTTTGATTTCTTTATAAATCTCTAAATTTTATTTTGACTTTTGATTTAATCTCATGATCAATGCTCTCTTATTTCTCTAATAAAATACTTTTAATTAAAATTTGCATTGTTTGTCGTTGTCACCACCTGCCGTCACCCCCATTGAAATATAGGTTTTCGGTCTCCAAAATCTGGCCATCAACCACCAAAATTTTGTCAATTGCATGTAACTATTTTTTTAGTGTATTTTTTTGGTTACACATAATTTTCTTTTTCAATATATTTTTTAGTTACATTTGTTAATTTTATTTTATATTTTTCAATTACTTTAATGCAATTTTCGAACAATCGATAATAAAAAAATTAATAGAATGTAACTAAAAAATTGCAACTCAAATGCATGTTAAGTGGAATCCTAGTTTATCTCGAGGTTTGTGGCCTAGTGGATATGTATCTAATTTCTTTTGTAAAAGGTCTAGAGTTTAATCCCTCAACATATTTAAAAAAAAAATTAAATTAAATTGTGGAATCTAGTTTGCCTCATATCCTCGTGCTTTTGTTTTTTTCGATTTGGCTATCTCCCAATTAATTATAGAGTCAATTGGTGGGAGATCCCATATTTCACCCTTAATTGATAAAAAGTCCCAGAGGCGGAAGAAACTTTATTTTTAGTCCCGCCTATTTTAAAAAGATGAAAGTCTTACACACGCACCCACATGCATGCGGTTGCATGTTATAATTTTGTGTATCAAATTCCTGTATTTTGTAACATGTAACAACTACTTTTTTTTTTTTTTTTTTTTATATAACAATTTTGTGTGTAAAATTTTGTTAGATGTAACAAAAATGACACAAAATATATGTAACTAGCGTATTACCTACGCCTGAAGGCACAAGCGGAAAGAGATAACCTTAATATTTAGGCAATTAAGCAAAAATATCATTAGACTCAACACCAAAAATATCATTACATAATATACCGCCATTACCCACAATCACAAATATCAAAACCAATAATGAAAATTATTAGTTTGTTATTTCATAGCATGTGTCTTTACAGGAGGGCACGTCCTTCCGGACATTTGTCCTGATCGAAGAGTCTGTCATGTAGGATGTTATATAGTCGATGCCTCGTGCTTAGGCACACAAATTGTTTTAATATGTTAAAAAATAAAACAAAAGGATATATGATAAAAACAAAAAACAAAAAGAATATATCATAAACCATGATTCATCAAGTTTTAGAAGTAATCACATTAAGAATGGAATTTTTAATAGTGTTGGTTTTGTCTTTTGCACAAAAAATTGCCCATGAATACATGGGGGTAGGTTATGGATGCCAATAAGTCTTCTCTCGTGAGACTATTTAAGATATAATTTTAACCAAAAGAATTATTCTACACGTTCTTTTTTCCCGATTGATTTTTTTAAAAGAATCCATAAAAATAAAGTCTTAAATAACTAGACTATATGACCAGAAAATATTTTAACATGCCTTCACCACCACCACCACTTGTCAAAAAAATAAAAATAAAAAAATTAAACACAAAGACCCCACCACCAACATTCTACACCTATTTTATTAAAAAAAATTAACAATAATTAATGTTTAGGTATCATCATCAATTAACAATGTACATTACAAATATAACAAAAGTCGGTAAGATTCCAATAGGTTTGCGGCGTAACAAAAGTCAACTAAATAGGCCAGAACCACATACCCACGAAGTTGGTGGGAGTAATGGAAAAAAAGATCTAGAAGTTAGAGATTTGAAAAAATTAATGCCCATAACCTCCACCCTTCTCTCTTCATAGGCCTCTTTATAGACTTTCATTTACCATTCGTTTTCTTCATGTAACTCCATTGCTCCGATGATTCTTTTCTATCGCCAAGCTTAGTTGTTGAAATGAGTGACCACACGAATTATATACTGGAAATAATAAATCCCACGATAGTTTTTACACTTGTATCTAATTAAACAGAAACGCAAATGAGAACAGAAAGATAAATAATCCGATTGCAACAGAAACACAAATGAAAACAAAGGAAAAGAAAATAAACTCAAACGCAAACACAAACGCTTATAAACTCAAATTAAGCGAGAAAATAGGGGAAACAATATAATTTACCTTTTAAAAATCTCGTCGAATACTGTGGACTCTATTGTTCAAACTCATTTTACCTATCTAGAAAAAAATAAGATTCAATAACATATCTAAGTAGAAATTAGTACCAAATCAAGAACCCATAACATTAGATATTGAAAAATAAATCTCAGTTGAGTGAACACCAAATCAAACCATTCTATTGCAAGATTAATGCAATGAAATTAAGCAGTTTAAAAAGAAATATAAAATACAAACATAACTAAAATTCAAAGAACTGGACTCTGGGGCAAGGCAATTAAATAAACAACTAAATAAACAATAACACAAACAAATCAGAAATACTAAACGAAAACCACATTAAGTACCCGAGCTCCAAGTAAGTAGTGAGATTAGCACCAAGGAGATAGAATTTTTTATCGCCTTCTATTGAGTCGCATAATGATTTGAAGTAATCTTTGAATCCAAAATATTCATCCCGACCATCCTAAACATTTTTTTAAAGAAGAACAAAACCAGATGAAATAATGCAATTAGGAAATGAATTGAGCAAAAACAAAAGCCAATGAAATAATACAATTAAGAAATTAGGGTTTCAGTCAAACAATCAATTGAATGAACTTAAAACGAAATTGAATGACGAAGTTCAAAATACCTAAATTTAGATAAGCACAACTTCGGAGAGTTAAAATTCAAGAATGAAAAACTTAATTTGAAATTAAAAATACAAACAAAAAGTGTTGAAAATCTCAGAGGTCAATACTTGTTTCACAGTGGATTTGAGAAGTTTTTCTGGAAAAAAACAGAAAAAAGAACGAAAGAAAGAAACAGATCCAACTAATATCACACCCCAAGAAGTTTTGGTATTAATTTCGGCTAGATATGGTCAATTATGACCAAATCAAACCCAATTGGAACCGAGTTCTGGACAAATCGTTGTTAGATCTGAACAAATACCTGCTTCAGGGTCCCCATTATCATCATTGGTGATGTTCAAGGTTGCAATCACCTCAGATTTGTCATGCTACCGTGATGTAGAGATGCATCGAAGCTGCCGATCTTCAGTGTCCTCAAAACAATCAACGAACTGTAAAATTCAACCTAAAAAATTAGAAATCAGCAAAAACTAATTGTAGAGAAAATCCATATACAAAATAAAAAGAAGATACCCAGTTCAAAATATCACTTACAAATAAGATATATAACCAACCCCCAATGGCGAAAAATCCAGATCTGTAAAACCCAAAAACAGATGCCCATTTATAAACAGTAACCAATAACCAAAATCAAGAGAGATATACATTAGTAAAATGAAGAAACCCTAAATTTAGTTGTTTGAAGAGGAAAACAGATGAACATATGCAATACCATTTTCAATCATCTAGCAGTGGACCTAGGACTTTACAATAAATAGTGAAAAACTTTAAATCAGTGCAAATTGCCTGGGAAAAAAACTATTAGATGCATGCACGTTCTTTGGTATCTGATTCCCACACAAATATAAACAAATCCGACACCAAATCGCTGATGGTGGCACCGCGGTGGTAAGTTGCAGGGGAGAAAGTCGAGCTCTTACCACAAAAATCGAGCAACCGTGGTGGTGGTGGGGGGGGGGGGGGGGTACTAGCCGTGGCGATGGCAGCGGTTATGGTGGTGGTGGTGGGAGAGTGAGAATGAGAGACGACTGAGAGTGAGGGAGAATGGAGAGATCAATGACAAACCAAATCCGACCTTCGCATTCTTCACCGACCACCACCGATTAGAGAGAGAGAGATTTATTTGACCGAGAAAAAGATGACAGCGACGATCGCGGACTGATGGAACGTTGAGGATCACAACCTAATGAAACGGTGAGGAGAGAGAGCATCCCACGGTTGAACGGCGACGGTTGGCAGATGCCGAAGAGAGGAATTGGGGGATGATCGATAGAGAGATCGTGAGAGAGAGAGAGAGAGAGAGAGAGAGAGAGAGAGAGTTGGGATTGAAAGTGGAGAGGTCACTTTTTAGGTTAATTGGAAGCTAAAAGGTAAAAATGGACAGTAACTGCAAATTGGAAGCTGAAAAGTAAAATGGAAAGTAAGATGTGCGGCTCCAAACCCTAAACCAAACCATGTGGTATATTATGTAATACTCATCCGACAGTTACCAATATCTAAAAGTTTGTCTTTCGATTCGATGACTCTCTTTATAAGTGAACTGATTTATTATATAGATTAGTTATAGGTAACTAAATGTACACAAATACATGTAACTAATATTAAACTAATTATGTGTCTAATATTTGTTAAATGTCACAAAATATTACACAGATATATGCAGTTGTAACATGTAACTAATATTATATAAGTACGTGTAACAAACAATTAATTGATATATTTAAAAAACAATAAAAAAAAAATTAATCAAACATCAATTTTTACACTAGATATTTGTATGGGCCCTAATAGATAAACTTAAATAATTAAAATCTATTTACAATTTGAGTAAACCCCAAGATTATACCCACAACATCTCACGCGTAGCTTGGAAAAGATAGAATCATCTAGGTATTTTTGGAAACAACCATCAAGCTAAAGAAGAAAATGTCCAAGAAATTTATTCATTCAAGCTACAAAAATGGAAGAGATTGAACATTCTATTCCAATTTCTCATGCCCTAAATTGCAAAGAAACCAAGTGGGTAATCTTACATTTAGCAATTTTTAGTTCGACGGCGACGACAGGTACAATCGGCAATGGCAACAGGTTTAATCAACGACGGCAACAAGGTTGTAAATTGGGGATCGGCCACATTTCATTCTTAAGTGCTTACTTTATATCTTAATAGGAGAATATGCATTCTGACGATCTTATTCTGAGTATGCTACCAAGCTAATGGTGATGATAACACAATCATCAACCGTTGAATTTGTTGAATATTTTGGTATATAGCCTTCCATGGTTGAATATTATTATACAGTTATAATTGGTTAAATATTGCTATATGGTTATAATTTGTGGAATATTACTATATAGTTATTATTGGTTGAATTTTTTGTTGTACAACTTCTATGTTTGAGCAATCGTTGAATTGGTTGAATATTTTGGTGTATAGGCTTCCATAGTTGAATATTGTTGTCAATTACAATTGGTTGAATATTGTTATATCGTTATAATTGGTTGAATATTGTTGTAGAATTATAATTGGTTGAATTTTTTATTGTACAATTTTCAATGTTTGAGCAACTGTTGAATTAGTTGAATATTTTGGTGTACTGCCTTCCATGGTTGAATATTGTTGTACATTTATAATTTTTGAATATTACTGTACAGCCTTCTATGTGTTGAACAACCTTAAATTAGTTTAATATTGCTGTAAGACCCTAATTTTTTTGCATACGCATAATCATTAGCTGCATTTTAGAATATTTAGAAAATAACGGAAAAGATTGTGTCATTTATTATTCAATTTAAACTTTTAGGGGTTAATTCAAAATTTTAAAAATATCAATTTTTGGTTTGGGTTTAAATAAAAATTTAAAGATAGTTTAGGGGAAGATTTATGTAATTAAAACTAAAATAATAATAATAAATAAATGTGAAAAGTGACATGATGATCCACTCTCTTCTCTATGTCTACATATATCTACATCCATACAAACGCATTACACCACATCTAAAAAAAAAGGAAAAAAACTAGGAACCGAGAGAGTGGGTCGGCGGTGGTTTAGATAGTCGGCGTGGCGGGGTGTCTAGTCGGTCGGTCGTGTGGGATTCATCCGGCGGTGTGTGTGTGTGATTAGTCTCCGTTCGTCCGTCAGTGGAGTGTGGCTGATCGTCGCCGTCGCTCGGTAAGTGTGTGTGTATGTTTCGTTGTGTGCGTGTGATCATCGTTGTTGGTCGACGGTGTGTGGGGGTCCTGTCGACAATGTGTGTGTGTTTGATGTTCGGTTGGTCGTCGATGGGGGGTGATCGTCGCTGTTCAGTCAAACGTTGTGTGTGTGTCTGTATGTGTTCCTCCATTTGATCCGGCATGCATGTGTGTTGTGCTGTCGTTGGCCGGCGTGGGGGTGTTGTCCGTCGTGGGTGCATTTTGCTCGTTGTCGACTGCGACGGTGTGTGTGTGGGTTCGGTTAGTTGGCGATCAACGGCAGAGGAGGTGGCGTGAGTTCGGTGCTCTGACAGTGTGAGGGTGTTTCGGTAGCGAGTCCGTCGTCGGCGACTGGGTGAGGTCGCTGGAATTGGTTAGGAGAGAGAAAGGGGCGGCTGACTCACAACAGAAGCAAGAAGAAGAATAGAAAAAGAAAAAAAAATGGAAAAAAAAGAGAGAAAAATCAAATAAAAACACAAAATCCAAAATCCAATCTCTCGATAGGTAGAAAATTCGTAACAGGTAAAATTTCGGTCGATGATTATTTTTGTTCAATTAAATTATTAGCATTATAATTTTCGTGATTGTGATAATAATATTTGTAACTGTTAATTTTAATAAATTTGTATAGTAAATATTAACGTAGCGAAACAGACAAAATAAAAATTTTGCATAATTAAATTTGGGGAATGGAAAATTGTGCATTTTTGGGCCACGCATTGCATATTAGGTTATTTTAAATAAAATGTTAATTTAGGCCTATCGTTGTTAGGTTCACAGGCGCAGCGGCCCGATAGTTTCTGACGCAAGTATTTTTTCAGTGCAGAAATCGAGATGAATATACTGTCTTCTATATAAATTTACAAATTATATTTTTGTATAAATTGTGGGAAAAAAAGTGTTTATTAAAATTGGATGATTTTAATGACTTATGTGGATCAATTAGATTTTAAATGTGGAATGTGATTTTTGTTCGACTATACCATAGTTTTGATCCCGTCAGGAGGGTATGTCCTGCGGGATGGTTTTGACCTATTAGGAGGGCACGTCCTTCAGGTGATTGATTATGTTATTGACTTGTCAGGGGTGTCGGTCCTACAGGTGGTTGATTATTATGACATGTCAGGAGGGCAGGTGGATGATGATATTATAACCTGTTAGAAGGATTAATCCTGTAGGTGGTTGTTGATATTATGATATGTTAGGAGGATTAGTCCTACATGTGGTTGATCATTATGACATGTCAGGAGAATTAGTCTTGCAAGTGGTTGATTGACTTCCCAGGAGTGCAAATCTTGCGGGTGATACCCCTACCATTGGGGATAATAAATGACCCTGACACTGGTCGTCACTCTAGATGACATAGTTGTATAGGTTACAGTAACGTGGTAACTCCCGATCATGAGGTAAAAACGATCCTATGGCTAGTAGGAGCGTGATGTGCGGTATTTTATTATATGACAAGATGTTTGGATTGAGTGTTTTAAATATACTAGTTTATTTCATTGGTGATAATAGAACTGGATTTCAGTATGGTATATGATTATATAATATTATATTTTTGAAACGTGGTGTTTAATAATTGTGCTTGATCCATAAAATATTTTTATATTATGAAGATAGTATACCGATAAAATAATTTGTTTCATATGCCGCAGTTAGGAGTGGGTCCACTACTAGCCCTAGGTAGAGTCCGGAGGTAGTGTCATTTTGGAAGTGGGCTGGTTTGAGGCGAACCGTGAAATGTTCAGCATTTTGTGATTTTTGTTTTATATATTTGGGACGAGTGTGTTCCCATATTTTTGGAAATGAGTAAATAGATATTACTTTTTCAAAAAAAAAAATATTGATAGCGGTACGCGTGCGTCTGAATATGTATATATATGTATGTATGTATTTGGTTGATTAGTCAAGAAGTGTCGAGTCGACGTCACGCCCGGCCTCGAGTGACGGTGGAGCCTAGGGTGGGGTATGACATTTGTGGTATCAAAGATAGGTTTTGTAGACGGGCCAGTGTGTCTAGTTAGTAGTGGACCTTGAGATAGGATGTTGGTAGTGGGTTCAGCACACAAGTAATAGTTATTTTTATTAAATTAAATACTGTTGTTTTTCTGGTTGGCCCAGTTGGTTATTGAATTTCATTTCAGATCGTGAGTATGGAGCGCGAAAACGAGAGTTCGGAGAGTGTTGGACTACAGAGACAGAGATACAGGACGCAAGAAAGTTTAGATGCCATTGAGAGAATTTTATAGGCTGCTACAAAGCTGACGAAGCAGCAGGCAAAAATGCTGGAATGCCAAAGAGCCCAAACCGACACAGCTACTTCCCAAGCAGTACTTTTGAAAAGATTTAAGAAGTTGGATCCTCCGGTTTTCACAAGAACTGCGGGTCTAACTGATGCCAAGAATTGGTTGAGAGGCGTGGGGCATGTATTTGAGGCTATGGGGGATTACTGATGATAGTCGAGTTCCTTTTGCCACCTTCCAACTGAAAGAGGAAGCCGAGCATTGGTGGGGGAGATAAAGAGGTTACTTTCGGTACCAGGCAAGGAGATCATTTGGGATCTATTTGTTGCAGTGTTTAATGAGAAATATTTCCCAGAATCCTATCGATTCCAAATAGAGGAAGAGTTCATAGTATTGAAGCAGGAGAAGATAACCATCTAGCAGTACGAGGTTAAATTCGATGCCTTGTCCCGCTTTGTCTTTGATCTGGTAAAAACGGAAGAGGCGAAATGCAGACGATTCCAAAAAGGACTCAATTTAAAAATTTGTTCCAGGCTAACGAGTAGACAAATTAAGAGTTACGCTGAATTGATGAATACGGCAAAATTAGTAGAAAGTGATGTTCAGGAAGTCGCCGAGAGTTGCGAATAGTATGAAAAGAGTAGATTTGAGTCACCTAGTAAATATCCAGGTGACACTTATCGGGGAGCGGTATCTCGATAGCCAGTTGCTCGAGCCCCATCGATTGACCAATCTGTTAGGAGCTGAGGTCCACGATAGGCATACTGTAGGAAATAGCAGAATGTATCTAGATCGAGTGTCGGACGATAGGCATACTGTAGGCCAACAAGGGCTGGGGAAGAATTAGACGTTTAGTTGGGCCGGGGTATTTGTATGCTACCAATATGGATCACCGAATCATTTTATTAGAGACTGTCCTATAGGGAATCCTGTATGTTTCCGTTGTCATGAGTTGGGTCATATAGCTTCGAAATTGTCCGAAATCTGCTATTACATCTGCTCCTTCCACGAGCAGTGCGGGTAGTGCTAGCCTCAGTAGTGTCTCAGGGCGTGGTGGAGGATGAGCCGGTAGACCTCCGACTCGAGGTCGTATATTTGCTACTACTCGACAGGATACCCAAGCTACTATAATAATAATAAATAAATGTGGAAAGTGACGTGATGATCCACTCTCCTCTCTATGTCTATATATATCTACATCCATACACATGCATTACACCATATCTAAAAAGAAGAAAAAATAACCAGGAAACGAGATAGTGGGTTGGCAGTGGTTCAGATGGTCGACGTGGCGGGGTGTCCAATCGGTCGGTGGTGTAGGAGTCTTCTGGCAGTGTGTGTGTTCTGGTGTGGGTATGTGTATGATTAGTCATCGTTCGTCTGTCGGTGAAGTATAGGTGATCGTCGCCGTCGCTCGGTAAGTGTGTGTGTTTCGTTGTGTGCATGTGATCATCGTTGTTTGTCGACGGTGTGGGGGGGTCTTGCCGATGGTGTGTGCGTGTTCGGTGTTTGGTCGGTCGTTGACGGTGGGTGATCGTCGTTGTTCAGTCAGACGTTGTGTATGTGTGTATGTTCCTCCATTTAATCCGGCGTGCATGTTTGTTGTGCTGTCGTCGGCCGGCGTGGGGGTGTTGTCCGTCGTGGGTGCGTTCTGCTCGTCGTCGAATGCGACGATGTGTGTGTGGGTTCGGTTAGTCAGCGATCAACGGCAATGGGAGTGGTGTGAATTTGGTGTTCCGATAGTGTGAGGGTATTTCGGCGGCGTGTGCATCGTCGGTGATTGGGTGAGGTCGCCGGAGTCAGTGAAGAGAGAGAAAGGGGCGACTGACTCTCAACAGAAGCAGGAAAAAGAACAGGAAAAAAAAAAAGAAAAAAAAAAAGAAAAATCAAATAAAAACCCACAATCCAAAATCCAATCTCTCGGCAGGCAAAAAATTCAGAACAAGTAAAATTTCGGTTGATGATTATTTTCGTTCAATTAAATTATTAGTAGTAAATTTTTCGTGACTGTGATAATAATCTTTGTAACTGTTAATTTTAATAAATTTGTACAGTAAATATTAACATAGCGAAACGAACAAAATAATAATTTTGCATAATTAAATTGGGGGAATGAGAAATTGTGCATTTTAGGGCCACGCATTTCAAATTAAGTTATTTTAAATAAAATGTTAATTTAGGCCTATCGTTGTTAAGTCCATAGGCGCTAGCGCTTCGGTAGTTTTTGATGCCAGTATTTTTGCAGTGCATAAATTGAGATGAGTGTACTGTCTTCTATGTAAATTTACAAATTATATTTTTGTATAAATTGTGGTTAAAAAGTGTTTATTAATTGGACGATTTTATGACTTATGCGGATCAAGTAGATTTTAAATGTGGAATGTGATTTTTGTCCGATTATGTCATAGTTTTGATCTTGTCAGGAGGATATGTCCTGCGGGATGATTTTGACCTATTAGGAGGGTACGTCTTGCAGGTGATTGATTATGTTATTGACCTGTCAGGGGTGTCGGTCCTATAGGTAGTTGATTATTATGACTTGTTAGGAGGGCAGGTGGTTGATGATATTATGACTTGTTAGGTGGATTAGTCCTGCAGGTGGTTGTTGATATTATGACCTGTCAGGAGGATTAGTTTGGTAGGTGGTTGATTATTATGACCTGTTAGGAGAATTAGTCCTGCAGGTGGTTGATTATTATGACCTCTTAGGAGAATTAGTTCTGTAGGTTGTACCCCTACCATTGGGGATAATAAATTGCCTTGGCCCTGGTAGTCACTTTAAATGGCACAATTGTACAGGTTACGGTACCGTCGTAACTCCTGATCATAATGTAAAAACGATCATATGGCTAGTCGGAGAGTAGGATGTGGTATTTTATTATATGACGAGATGTTTGGATTGTGTGTTTTAAATATATTAGTTTAATTCATTGGTGATAGTAGAATTGGATTTCAGTATGGTATGTAATTATATAATATTATATTTTTGAAACGTGGTGTTTAATAATTGTGTTTGATCTATATATATATATATATATATATTTTTTTTTTTTTTTTTTTTTTATATTATGAAGACAGTACACCGATAAAATATTTTGTTTCAGGTGTCGCAGTTAGGAGTGGGTCCACTACTGGCATTAGGTAGAGTCTGGAGGTAGTGTCATTTTGGGAGTGGGCCAGTTTGAGGCGAACCATGGAAGGTTCAACATTTTGTGGTTTTTGTTGTATATATTTGGGATGGATGTGTTCTCATATTTTTGGAAATGAGTAAATATATATTATTTTTTTGGAAAAAAAAATGTTGATAGCGGTACGCGTGCGTTTGAATATGTATATATATGTATGTATGTATTTGGTTGATTAGGCAGGAAGTGTCAAGTCGACGTCACGCTCGGCCTCGGGTGACGGGGGGCTCAGGGTGGGGTGTGACAATTGCTATGCAGACTTCCATGGTTGAATATTATTGTACAGTTATAATTTGTAACGCTTGCTACATTCTTAATTTTTTAATATTGATAAATGTGAAAATTTGGATCCAAAATTATTTTATTGATTACAGGAATTGGCAAGACTCTGATTTTCTGATACTGTTGCCCAGAGTGATGTCAATGAGGCACTTAGATTAATGCAAATGCCAAAGTTCTCATTGTATTCGGATGATCGCCAAAGATCTGGCTTGGATGCAATATCTGATATTTATTCGATCTTGTGAGATGAAACTACACAGACCAACAGGATGGATGTGAGCTACGCTTATGCACTTAATTGGATTGCTAGGAACGTTAGTTCTCGGTGGCTATTCTTCTTTAAGACAAATGAAATTTAACGTGGAAAACCTCTGCAAGGCAATGAATAAAAATCACAAGATCGAAATCTACCAAAAATCTCCATTTTCACTAGAAATCGGGAATGCAAGTTCTCTCCAGATACAACTATAGGTATACAACTACAAATACTTCAAGATCAAATAATATTGGCAATGGAATAAAATGTAAAAGAGTTAATGAGGAGACTCCAAATAATTCCAAAAACAGTCCCAACAAAATCCCTATGTAGAGGGCCCAAAAATATCAAAAATCGATCTTTACCGTTTAGATTGTAATATGCGAACTTGTTGGCCAACTTTCAGCGAACGATCGATAAATTAATTGAATGTATCTCAAAAAAATTGCAACCGAAATGGTAAGTGGAATCCTAGTTTTCCAATTGAATGTATCTCAAAAAAATGGCAAACTGAAATGCATGGTAAGTGGAATCCTAGTTTCCCTCACATCCTCGTACTTTCGTTATTGCGTACCTGGGATATTAAGTCAGAAGTGGAATCCTATACTTATGCAATCATTGTTTCAACTACTGGGAGGGAAGTGGAATCCTAGTTTGCCTCGCATCCTCTTACTTTTCATATTGCATACCTCGGATATTTCCCCATTAAATATATACATGCGGGATTTGGCTAGTTATAATAATAAGAAGTGGAATCCTACACTTAAGCAATCATGGTTTCTGTTGGTATCAAAAATTGGTCCAACCAGCGGTATGGTCTGGTCACTTCTCGCGTGGAAAGCTGTGGCTGATCTAGAGGTTGATGCAGCGTACGTGGTGAAGAAGAAAATTTGCGGATCAAAATTCGTTGATTCACGAAGAATACCGAGAAATTGATTAAAAATCGAAGAACACTCGATGTATATTATTGATAGGTAGTTTTAGCCGTCAAGCGGTGTTACAAGTATTATAAAGAAAACCCTAAATGCATAAAATATAAAAATTGCAGAAGAAAACCGTAAACTATTGAAAATTTGCAAAACTACCCAAAATTTCCGCGCAAAAACAAAAAGTGCCGTTTTGCTTAGATGACCATTTCTACTCAGAAAAATGGTATTTTCTGTAAAAAATAAATAAATAAATAAATAAAATGGCTATAGTTGACTTTCTGGTCAATCTGAGTCTTTTTGGGTTTTTTAGGCCTTCGAGGTGCTCTCTTTGAGCCAAGAAATCCCACTCCTGTTACATTGCATCAGAGGTGATCTTCGTACTTCCTAGATCCTCGATTCGGGCTGGATGGGCATTGTTTGGCTTGTCATCCAAGCCGAAGAGTCGGCTCTGTTGGCCTTTTTTTCGAGCTGCTGTCTAGGTTGAGCTCCGATCTGTCACCTGTACACAGGATGGGCCGGGGTATTCCCGACGTGTCCCTTCATGCGTGAGAGTAAGAGTTCGGGGGGAAGAAATCAAGTCGTTTGGAGTAAATTTATTACTTCGACCTGTTTGAGGTATTCTCACGTATTCTTGCTTGTTGGAATGTGTGGATGAAGCCTCTTATTTATAAGCGAGTAAGTGATTAGCATTTCGCAAGATTAGAGCCTTAAGCTCGGTTTAGTGATAAGTATTCTGGCGCGTGAGGAACACGTGGAGTAGGTCCAATTTTACCCATATCAGTTGCCCCCCAAGACTTAACGTGGGGAGAACATGAGATGCTAAGGGTTCTGATGTTGGTTGGCCTGAGAATGAACGGTGTATGACCTGCAGCTACAAGGAAATTTGCACTTCCCCATTATCCTTAGTTGAAGGAGGTCTGATGGGATCTTGGGCTGTGTCTATCATAGCTCACCCCCAATAACATGTGGATGGTCGTTGCCTTTCACGTGATCTACCTGGCCGAGGGAATCACCCCGATCCTCGAGCTATTTCATGTTGTCTTCCTGGTGAAGTCCATGCTCGAAAGGAAGGGTTGGTGATACATCTCGGTTTGACAGAAGTTCCTTAAGGGCTACGTCAATTCTATCAATTTCTTGGCCGAACTAGATGGAAGGTTGCCCCGTCGACACTGTAGGAGTTCTTGGTTCAGAGGCACTGGGGGATCGTAGGTAATTTTTCTTCTTCAGATGTTCAAATTTTATAATCATTAAAGAATAATGTGTTTGTTTTGTTCTTATCTACCAGGTTTATCCGGGATTTTTGATAGAATTTTTTGGTTGGTTGTTAAATTACTATGGTGTTTTGTATATTCTTTATGGGGTTTTCAATTGTCATAGCTAATGTGTTTGTTTTGTTGTTATCTACCGGGTTTATCATGGTTTCTTGATAGATTTTTTTGGTTGTTTGTTAAATTACTTAAATTTTATATTGGTGATCAAACTAGTTTTATTTTAATTTTTTTTGTTTTGCTATTTTATGTTTTTCATTTTACTACGGTCAGTTTTTCAATTTCATAGTTGGTTTTTAAACAGCAATGTTTACTTCTGAGATAACAGGATATCATCTGCATCGGCGACGGAGACAGCAAGATTCAATATAGATCTGGTATCGACGGCCAGACAAAATATTGGATTTCTCAGAGTTGTGGCAGAGTCCCTTTGGTAAACGAAAAGCCCTGTTTGATTGAAGTCGTTAGAAGGTTATAATTTGAATAAAAACAAAAATCTCATTATTTCACTTTTTGTTTTATTTTGTTTTGTTTTGTTTTGAACTGGGTTCAGAGATTTTTTGCTTATTTTGTTTGGGTAGATTATAGATATATAAGTTATGGATGCCATTGATTTATGATCTGACAGTGGATACAAGTTCACTCCTTGAATCTAGTGAGTTTTATATTTTTGAGAATGGGTTTGGTTTTTCTCACTCCTTGAATCCAGTGAGTTTTATTTTTTTGAGTTATCCTTGAATCAAAACATATTAGTAATTGGTTAATGATAAAAAGAAAGAAAATGAGTAATCTACTAAACATGATTAAGGTTGCAGGTTTAAATATTATTTGCAATTACGTAGGCGGACCATTGGCTACAACAGATTATAAAGTGATAAGAGGTGAAAATTTATTTTTATTTTGTTTTAATGCTTAGTTTTTCTTTTTCTTATTCATTATTGTTGATCCTAAGATTTTGATGAATAATTAAGTATTGATATTTTGGTGGAACTAATATTTGATTAAGTGTTTCAGTGATTTAAACTTCCAGTGATGAAGATGTCAAATTAAATGGATGCTAAATGATGAAATTGAAGATATTGAAGATCAAATTAAATGGATGCTAAATGATGAAGTTGAAGATATTGAAGATCCAATTAAATGGATGCTAAATGAAAAAATTGAAGATTTAAGAGTTTGAAGAAATTAGAGAAAACAACCCAGGTAAATTTCAACTCTTAATATCTCATTTAGAAACACACACGGCATAAAATATTTTTATTATTTATGTGTGTTTTGATAAGATGAATTTATTTGCTCCTATGTGTATTTGAAAAGAAATATTTATAAATGGTTAAAATGGAATTTGAGAAAGTTAGTGGAGCTAATTGAGAAAAGAAATTAGTTAACGGGACAAAAATGTAAAAGAGAAAGAGTATAAAATGTGATCAGAGAAAAGATCCAGAATGGAGGAGTCGACCAGTGGAAGCTTGACAAACTCTCTGAATCTGTTAGTCGACCAAGCGGTCGACCGGTAGAAGCTTGACAAACTCTCTGAATCTGCGAGTCGACCGAGCAGTCGACCGATCAAGTACATGGGCTACATACTGAATCACCTAGTCGACTGGTGGCTCTGTTTAAGGATAATGTTTGATCCGAAATCATATTTAAAGGAAGTCGTTTTTGGTTAAGATTTGAGAGAAATTTAGAAGATTTGGTGATATTTAAGATATGGTTCATATATTAATTAAATCCTCCTGATTTGGTACATTAAATATCAATGTTTATCAATTTGGTACTTAAAATAGTTTCTATTCTTATTAATTGAGATTGAAAAATATTTTGGGGATTTAATTGAAAGATTCGAAAGTTCTTTTTAAGTGAAATTGAACCTAAATGAAGTCCTTATAGGGGTCTGCAGAAGTGTTGAATTGTCATGACACTTGTAAACTAGCCGTTGAAAGACTAATTACATATCCATATATATAAACATGTGAATTTATGTTTTAAGAAAGCAGTAAACAAGAGAGAAATTATATCATATCATATTGTGAGTTTTTATAAGAGTTATCCATCTAAAATATTGTGAGCTTTTCTGAGAGATGATCTTGACAATCAATTGCTATTAATTTGTGCTGCTACCGGATCTGAAATTATATTGTTTATCTATTCTTTCTATGGATTCTGGGTGAGATCTTTCCAATTATATTCTTCCATTGCATTATTTGTTTATTGTTTGGAAATTGATCGTAGAAATTGTTTCTGATTTTTTAAGAAAATATTTTTATAAATAATTTTTTGAATCTGATTACGTGCTCTAATTTGCTACCCATAGCTCTGAGTAAGATTTCCTACTTATCATTTTGTATTGGTGAGTAGTATGACGGGTTAAATATCGTTGGAGATATTTAATCAAGGGTAACCAAGTTTCAGTCTCTTCCTGTAAAGAGATTGAGGTAGTGATTCTTCCTAAATAAGAATTGCGTTGTGAGTGAATTGTAAATGTTCCATCTTTACTTGTGAAAATAATACTTGGAGTGTTGTGTGAGGTTTTGATTCTTGAGCCGTAGTGATAAAAAGAATAATTTAATCTTTAGCTTGTAAAAAGATATGTTATTCTTAAGCCTGTAAAAAATAGAAGTTATTCCTTAGCCTTAAAAAAGGATATTATAAAGGTTGATTATGAACCTGTAAAAGAATCGATGTGCGATTTTGGTTCCTACCTTTAAAGGGGTCTTGAGAATTAGTGGGTACGAATCTTCGTGGGGCTCGGAGGACTGGACTAGCCAAGAGTAGCTTGGTAAACCAGAATATATCTTGATGTGCTGCCTTATTAATTAATTTATTTTTGCTGTTTGTGTGTATACTTAGTTGATTATATTATTCCATTGTGATATAAAGATAATAATTAATTTAGGCATAAAATTAATCATTTGATTTATTCAATTTTATTCTGATTATTTTTAATTACCTAATTCACCCCCCCTTTTGGGTCTACTGAACTAACAATTGGTATCGGAGCTGATTTTAGCTCGTTAGGCTTAACATCCTAACTAAATCGGTCACGTGCACACACCATGAATGATGTGTTTTGTGTATCTTCTTTTGATAGTGGTAAATGCGTATATGATAATGTGGTTTATGATTCTTGTGATTTTAGTGGTAGTGATGGAGATGATAATAATAAAAATGTCCATATTGTTATGGAAAAATTACTTTCTTTCACACTACATTTTGCTAAAGAGAGCTTGAATTTAAAAAGAAAAATTACTTCTTTTGAAAATGGTGGAAAAAATGTTCAAAAATTTAAATTACATTTGGGTGATTATTGTGGTTCAAAAGAGTTTTCAGAAGTTGTTTTTGAAATTAATAATTTGCTCTCTAAATTCGATTATCTTGAAAATGAAAATAGAGTTTTAAAAAATAAATTTGATTCGATTTCTAGGCAAATGTCAGATTTTGTTTCTAAAATTGATTTACTTAAGAAATTTTTTGAAAAATCAAAATCCAACCTTAAGTCTATTTCGAGAGATTTTGAAAATGATTTTTCTAGGCAAAGTGGATATATTTCATCGTCTCATCTTTCATCACAGGCCAGTAATAGTTATGCTTCTATTAATAGAAATGATTTATATTTTACATCTCGTGCTTTCTATAGTAAATCAGATTTGAGATGTTGTTATTGCAATAGGGTTGGGCATTTTACAGTATCATGTCCGTTTCGGAACCCTAAGTTTATGTCTAACAAGGACATATCCAAAATGAAATGGATACCGAAGAAATATCTTGTGCAAAATTACAAAATGTTGAAAGTCGACCTGAAGGAACAGTTAAAGAGTTTATATCAAAGCCAAATCCACAAGCGACATGTGCAAAGCAAAAAGACTCACAAAGACACGAGGTGAGAGTGTAAAGAAATCACAAGAGATATGTGCTAAGAGAAAAACTGTACTAAAGCCAAGATGGGATATGACAAGAAAGCCACAAGCGATCCGTGCAAAGGGAATATTCAATAAATCAAATGGAAAAGATCAAAGGAAGAGAGGATACGAGTAATCCAAGAACAATTGCGCACCCAAATCAATTATGAGCTCAAATAAGGTAAAAAGTAAAGTAACCCCAAAAGATAGAAAATGTACTCCTAACCCTCCGTATTTTAAATTTATTAAATTTGTTAAAGAGGGAGGTGCCTAACTTGCCAAATAGGTAAGTTGGTGATTGTTTCTAAGACCTATTTTTTTAATGATGTGTTCACTTGTTGTCTTAGAAATATTATTTAGTGATTATGAGAATCACATTTACTTAAGGGGTATTAACATGTCTTTATATGCTTATATCAAGTAATAATCAAATATGTTAATTTTAAAACATGTTATGTGATTTAGAAGATTAATTGAGCTAAGTTTTTTATTGATCTTGATTTATTAAAATGCATGTTATTTGAGGTGAATTAATAGGTAAAGAATGATTTATCTAATTTGAATTGTTCAAGACCATGATTAATTGCTTACTTGGATATATTTATAGGTCTCATATTCTCTGAATTTTTTAAATGATTATTATTGTGTAAGGGATTGAGCATGTTACGAGATAATATTTTTAATATGCATGTTATTGATTGAGGTATGATTCATGTTCTTGAGCGCTAATGATTATTATTGAAAAATGGAGCTGAAAGTTTTATGAAATAAGTATGCGTTATATTGAGAGTTTCGTAAATTATCATTGAGAGATGTTTCATGCTTTTGTGCTTCAAAGATTATATTTTTCTCCTTAAAATGAACTATTATGTTTACACTTATATAGTGGGAGATTGTATGTTAAAAATAATATTTTTTGTGTGGATTTTGATGAATTGAGTTGATATGATATTTATCTATAAAGAAAATGTTTTATGCTTAAAAAAAGATTAAATAAGTTTTAAGTTTTAAAAGTAGATTCAATGGGCTTACTATTATAGAGTGAGTTACATGCTTCTTGTTTTCCCCTTCTACCTAAATTTCTTTTCGAAGATGACAAAGGGGGAGAATTAGTTGATGTTTTATTAATGGGAAGAATTAGTTGATGTGTTATTAAGGGGGAGCTTATTGATCAAATGTTTTAGTGATTTAAAGTTCCAGTGATGAAGATGTCATATTAAATGGATGCTAAATGATGAAATTGAAGATATTGAAAATCAAATTAAATGGATGCTAAATGATGAACTTGAAGATATTGAAGATCAAATTAAATAGATGCTAAATGAAGAAGTTGATGATTTAAGAGTTTGAAGAAATTAGAGAAAACAACCTAGGTAAATTTCAACTCTTAATATCCCATTTAGGAACACACATGGCACAAAATATTTTTATTATTTGTGTTTTTTGATAAGATGAATTTATTTGCTCATATGTGTATTTGAAAAGAAATATTTATAAATGGTTAAAATGGAATTTGAGAAAGTTAGTGGAGCTAATTGAGAAAAGAAATTAGTTAACGAGGCGAAAATATAAAAGATAAAGAGTATAAAATGAGATCAAAGAAAAGATCCAAAAGGGAGGAGTCGATCGAGCAGTCGACCAGTAGAAACTTGACAAACTCTCTGAATCTGCGAGTCGACCGAGCAGTCGACCAATCAAGTGTATGGGCTATATACTGAATCTCCTAGTTGACTGGGCAGTCGACTGGTGGCTCTATTTCATGATAATGTTTGATCCAAAATCATATCTAAAGGTAGCCGTTTTTTTTGTTAAGATTTGAGAGAGATTTAAGAGATTTGATAATATTTAAGATATGGTTCATATATTAATTAAATCCTATTGATTTGGTACATTAAATATTAATATTTTTCAATTTGGTACTTGAAATAGTTTCTATTCTTATTAATTGAGATTGAGAAATACTTTGGGGATTTAATTGAAAGATTCAAAAGTTCTTTTTAAGTGAAATTGAACCTAAATGAAGTCTTTATAATATAAGGGGTCTACAGGAGCGTTTAATTGTTATGACATTTGTAAACTAGCCGTTGGAAGACTGATTACATATTCCTATATATAGACCTGCGAATTTATGTTTTAAGAAAATAGTAAACAAAAGAGAAATTATATCATATCATATTGTGAGATTTTATAAGAGTTATCCATCTGAAATATTGTGAGCTTTTCTAAGAGACGATCGTGACGATCATCTGCTATTAATTTGTGCTGCTACCGGATCTAAAGTTACATTGTTTTATCTATTCTTTCTGTAGATTCTGGGTGAGATCTTTCTAATTATATTCTTTCATTACATTTTTTGTTTATTGTTTGGAAATTGATCTTAGAAATTATTTCTGATTTTGAAGAAAATATTTTTATAAACGATTTCTTAAATCTGATTACGTGCTCTAATTTGCTACCCATATCTTGTTAAAATTAGATTTTGTATTTCACATTTTTCTATCACTAGTTGGGATATTAATTGAATTATTATTTATCTGGGGTGGTAGAAATTCCGAGTGAGATTTCCTACTTATCATTTTGTATTGGTGAGTAGTGTGACGGGTTAAATATCGTTGGGGATATTTAGTCAAGAGTAACCAGGTTTTAGTATCTTTCTATAAAGAGATTGAAGTAGTGATTCTTCCTGGATAAGAATTGCGTTGTGAGTAAATTGTAAAGGTTTCATCCTTACCTATGAAAATGATACTTGGAGTGTTGTGTAAGGTTTTGATTCTTGAGCCGTAGTGATAGAAAGAATTAGGTTAATCTTTAGCCTGTAAAAAGATAGGTTATTGTTGAACCTGTAAAAAGTAGAGGTTATTCTTTAGCCTGAGAAAATGATATTGTAAAGGTTGATTATGAGTTTGTAAAAGAATCGGTGTGCTAGTTTAGTTCCTACCTTTAAAGGGATCTTGATAATTACTGGGTGCGAATTTCCGTGGTGAACCAGGATATATCTTGGTATGCTGTGTTATTAATTTATTTATTTTTGCTGTTTGTGTGTGCACTTAGTTGATTATATTATTCCGCTGTGATATAAAAATAATAATTAATTTAGGCTTAAAATTAATTATTTGATTTATTTAATTTTATTCTGATTATTTTTAATTACCCAATTCACCCTCCCTTTTGGGTATTTTACTGGGTTAACAATTATATTCCAAATGAACAGAAGTCCGTCAATGAGAAAGGGCCACAATAATCTGCAACGTTGACAAAGTAAATATATCAGCACAAAACCTGAAAATCTTGAACAAAATATCATTTATTTGTATGACTAATTGATAATGTATAACTAATACAGACATAATTAATTTATTCCTGGCTCGAAAACAAATCTCAAAAAAAAGTGAACTGTCAAGGTAGTTAAAATATAGTGTTAAATTTAGTTTTTGGCACCGTTAAAGTCTAGTTTCTGGCCCATGCCTACAATAAAGTGTTTCTTTTTTTAGGTTCCTAGAAAACTGGGAACAGAAACCAATATTTCAAAAGTAAAACAAATATGTTTTTGTACTGTTCTCAGATTTTTAAAACATAATTTTGGAAAACGAAACAAAATTGCTCCCAATTTCCAAAATCAAACGTTTTTTTTAGTTCTCAGTATTTCTTGCTCCCATTTTCAAATTTTATCAAAATAGAACAAAAAGACTAACCCTAAACCTTCAATTCGTCGTCAGCTTGAAGTTTCTCCCTTCATAACAAAACAGAAACACTAACCATAATTAGTTACACAAGACATTCAATTTGCCGTCACCTTCAATTCCAGTTTCCTGCTTGCAAACCGTAACTAAAAGAAAAGACATTATCTGGAAATGAACTTAAATCATGTTGCAAGACAAATAGACCTTGAACAGTAATTGATTAAGCCAATTGGACAAAACCCACATGCAGAATGATTCAATTACAGAAAAACGGATATACATATTTGAATTGCATGAATTAATCAATTAAACATTGGTTTTCCGAGCATAAATCGGTGAAGAATGAAATTAGAATCGAAGCTTACCTGTTGGTCACAAAATAGTGAATGAAGTGGTGACTGCGCAAAAAGGAGCAAAGATGGCAAGGTGATAGTGGCGAGTTTGAGCAACTCAAACCCTAAATCTAGTCAAATCAGATTCACACAACCAAAGGCAAGTCGATTAAAAAAAGTCAAATAGTAATATCATAAGAAACATAAATACATGCATTACCATGGTTAAATTGAGAATATAAAAAGCTTATAATTCAATAAGGATTTGAAAAATACATACCTAGGGTTTAATAGAAAACGAACAATACAGGGCGTAATGGCAAAGAAAGAGAGAGGGAATACCTGCAGAGGGCGATGGGAGCGGTGGTAGCTATATGGAGAGGACAATGGCAGAGGTGGTTGCACTGGGAGGCGATGCAGGTGGTGGCTGCACGGCAATGGCTGGATCTTGCTGGTAACGTTCAGGATCTTCTAATGGCCAAATATTGCTGGTCAATTGAACAAAAATCAAAGAGTACAAGTGGGAGTAGGAGGTGTGGCTGTAAGGGGCTGATCAACTAGTGTGAAGGTCTGCAAATGAAGGGTTATGAACTCATGAAGCTTAATGAGGAGAAGAGAGGTGGATCGTGCATTAGGGCTAGAAATGATGGATGATCAGACGAACGTGGGAGGTGGGTGTGGGATTGAATAACGATATCTGCAGATCAAGTTGGGAGCGTGGGAGGTGAGATCGTGGTTAGGGCTAGAAATAGGCCTGGCAATTCGTGTCAATATGTCGTGTTTCCTGTCAGGACGTAATAACACAAAATATGATAAGATAAAATACCAACACAACATGATAAGGTATCGTGTCAGTTTACCTAAACACAAACATGACACAAAAATTATCGTGTTGACACGACACGACACTATAATTGTTCGTGTCACACGAAACACGAAACCTATCAGGTAAACAAGACATGATACGACATAATAACAGGTCACAATAAACATTTGTTCTACCCATTACGCATTAAAGACCTATTAACATATTGAAAAAAAAAAAACATAAAAATAATTGTACAACTTAAATAAAAACAAACCAAAATAAAAATAAAAATCTACTAATATAAATATACAATGGAACAAAACAAACATTCATATAACAATCAACAAATGTGAAAATTGAAATGTCTTAAAACTGCAGAGATGACCTTCCAAGTACTTCTCTAGTCCTCCTATACAACAAAAAAAATTATTTTAAATAGACAATTTCTAATATCATTATTCAACAATTACTGAAACACAAAGTTCAAATCAAAATCAAATTAAAAATAACCCTAGATTTCAAAAATAATATCGTAGATGACTACATCTTAGGTCGTTGTTGGGGGAACATCATAGATTTGAGATTAATACCACCAAATCTAAAATAAAAAAGATAGAATTAGCACAAAATGAACAAATAATTCGAAGAAAATTCAGAACACAGCCAAATGAAAATTATATATAATTATACAACTACAAAAAGGTGATAATTTGAAATTTACGCAATATATACAAAAATTAAAGTAAAGCTCATAAAAAATGAATACAATAATCAACGAATATAAAGACTAAACAAGATTAAGAACATACCTCAAATATCACCTTATTTGAGGAGAATTTATGCAAAAAAAATACACACATCAAGCAGATACTGATATATAAACTCAATAGAAATAGATGGAAAATGAACAAAAAATACGCATTTGATATTAAGTTAGTACATAAAATCAGAGATCAATATATGTTTTGTGTTTTGTGTTTTGTGTTGAATTTGAGACGAATTTTTGCAAAACTTTAAAAAATAGATTAATCAAATAATGATATCTAAAACCCAACCACAAATAGATGGAAAATCAGATCAAGCAAATAGGACAAATAATGGAATTAGCACAAAATGAACAAAAAATTCAAAGAAAATTCAAAACACAACCAAACGAAAATTATATAGAATTTTACAACCAAATAAACATACCTAAAATATCAGGCAGCGAAATTGAAGAAGATGGTTGATATGGACTTCCCTTTACACTCTTCCGTCTCCCCATTGTGCTGTGTTCGGCATTGTCATCCTCGTGCGACTCATCTTTATTTTCAATTTCCGCTACGATTAGTAAATCATTTGAATCTATGGTATCCATCTAAATGTAATTAAAAAACATAATTAGAGACACTACTTATCTATGGAGAAAATATCACCAATAACTGATGTCTAAATTTCACTCACCAATTCAAAGAAATTTCAAATCAATCACAAATGAATACAGGTTTGTGGAGAAAATATATATAAAAAAAATCCAAATAAGAATAATAAAGTTCTTTACAAAATAAAAACCCTGATTTCATTTACCAATAAAAGAAGATTCGAGAACAATGCATGACATTCGAAAAACGGACGATAGAACTAAGAAATTTGAGAACAATCACAAATGGCTACGGATCTGTGGAGAAAATATCAAGAACAAACACAAGTAAGATTTAATGACGTACTTTCAAAATAAAAACCCTAATTTAACTCACCAATTAATAGAATATTAGACGAACGGTGGTTGAGAAATGAAAAACAATAAGAAATTATGACGAATTTGTGGACAAAATATCAAGAACAAACACATATATGATCCAAAACCCAAATGAATACATAGTAATTGAGCTAGTCAGATCTACCAAAAATTAAAAAAAAAATTGAATTGCGATGATAACAGTTAAAATAGTTGAGATTCGAATGATAACTTGATTTCATTGAGATTCGAATGGCGATGCTATCTAGATTCGAACATACGACTGAGATTTGAATGTGGATGAATGGTGAGTGGTGATGGCGATTGGAGCAAAAGATCGAACGTCATCGTGTTGCGGACCGACGTTTGAGTGAAATCGACAAATTGGAACAGATGGAAGCGGAAGAGACTGAGAAGTGAGAACAATCGACGAATAGTTTAATCGAAGGTGTTGATTGTGCAGTCGTGCTAGAGCTTGGACATGAGTAGCGGCGGTCGTCATGGTCCTCGTGGAGCAGCGGACACTCAACAAAGATGGGAGAAATTGATGGGAGCGGTCGAGACAAAAGATAATGAATATCAATTGAGCTAGGCTTAGGGAAACTTGAATATATATATATATATATATATATATATATTAGGCACTAAATTATAATATTGGATAATTTGGGGTTGTAAAAATAATTTATTAAATTAACAGGTAACCTGTTAGATCTCAAGTTACCGTATCACCTGAATACACGAAATTATTATTGTATTTTATCGTATAACCTATCGGCTTATCAAGTCAACCTGATGACCTATACACTATTTCTTATCGTGCTATTGGGTCCGACACGATAACGTCCCGATACTTGATAAGCAAAACCCATACTTGATAATTTTGTGTTGATCTCGTGTCGTGTGATTGTATAAATACTTGTTTTGCCAACCCTAGCTGTAAATTAAAGTGAATGGGAGCAAAGCAAAAAAGAATTAAAAAAAAAATGGGGAGAGAGAGAGCGAACAAACCATTGACCTTTTGCACATTTACTTCATTAAGTACCATCAAATCTCAGTCATTCATTGTATAAAATTTGATCTGGACCCTTACAATATGTATAAGTCTTGATTTATTAATATACCAGCGTATAACATGTGCCTAAAGGCATGAGTTTCAATTTTTCCATTGTTAAGTTAATGAATAATGTAATATTAAAAAAATAATAATAATACAATTGATTGAGCACAAATAAAAAATAAAATGGAAAAAAAATCAATAAACTTTACATTCACGATTTTACAAATAAAAATTATGCAAAAGGTAAAAATAATACTGGATAATTTTTAAAAAAAAAACTTGACAAAATTCACTTTATTTAAAAAACATTATCAAATATCAAGTTCTATTTTCACATAAATACAACCAATAATCAACATTACCAATGATTGACAATTGTTTTCAAATGAACCATAATGACAAACTATTTCTAAATGGACACTAAAAAGTAATAAGGATGCATGGTAAAATATTTGTTTTTTAAAAAACTGACAAATAAACACTACAATATAAACCTCATAAAAATCAATCACTCAGACACTGTTGTGCACAACCAAAAAAAAAGGACATTAGAGCGCACTCCCTTGAACAACTAGAACTTACCTTAATAAAAAACAACAACCTGTCTTTCAAGGCATCGATGTAAGAAAAATACATATTTTGATTTTATTCACATAAACTCCTCTGTTTATATAACGTTCTACACCTATTTAATTTGAAATCAATAATAACTAATAATTGCACATCAATAAAGAATTCAAACATACCACAAAATAAATGAAACCATTATGTCTAAACCAAAAATTAAAATTTGAAGCAAAGTACAAACAGAAATTATAAAGAGTAGAATCTAAATAAGATATTATTTCATTCATGAAATTATGCTTCCCCATACCAAAATACAATAGTCCAAGGAACAATTGGTATCAAAATACAAAATTTGTTGAAAACAATATCCAAAAATTACAAAACTACATTTAAAACTTATATACCAACCAAATGTCTTGAAATGATCGTTGGTTATATGTACATAATGGCTCATAAATGAAATTTGTCATCCTTAAAAAAATCATATAACCTTAAAATACATGCTAAGGTAATATTTGGAATAGATATGAATTTAGCATTGAAAACATAAAAAAGTAAAGAAAAATACATGTTTTCTAATTCCATTTTCAAAGCCACAATTTCATACAACCAAACACTATCTATGGGAGATAAGAACACATAATCAATGGATTGGCGCAACCGCATCTCTTGTTATTAACATTGCAACCTAAAAATAAAAATAAAATCATATTTATATTTAGAATAAAAATATGTTTATATACTATTTTTTATGCAAAAAAAATATATTCAAATAACAATTATAATGCCCAAAGAAAATACAGGATCTAAAAAAATCATAATAGAAATGCACTTTACAACAAAAAAAATACAATCATCAAACAATCATCTACCAAAAATCAAGTGAAAAACAAAATGAAGATAATCTGCTATATTACTATCTATTCAATCCTTACTATACTAATGCATTTCCAAAAATTTAGGCAAATACACAATATATATCTATATTTTATTATAAAAAGTGATTAAAAAAAAAAAAAGGGTTACCGAATAGTGGCTTACATTTTTCGAAATTGCTAAGGCCAACCATGTCAAGAAATAGGTAAGGACATAATGGCGAGAGAACTTCCAAACCAGAACCCAATTCATAAAGAACATCAACTGCAAGTTAAAATCTCATTTCTAAGCATTCAACCATGGAAAACATCGACTGACAACAATCAATTTCAATTTATGCATAAGACAAACTAATAATTCTCCAGTGCTTTGCCTCCGAATCCATTCTTGCACCTAAGTTGCTATATATGAGCTTCCCTAGTCCGTATAGTTGGATGCACTTGATATCTGTCCATCATTAAATTAAAATGCAAATAGTATTAGGGAATAATTACATCTACCTCACTTAAGGTTTTGCCATTGCCACTTTTTCACAATTGGAATAATTCATGTTTTATTTTTACCAAGTTGGAAAATATAAACAGAATTGTTCCCATATTTTCATTTCCGTTCCAAGTTTTCTGGGATCAGAAATAGAATTATGAGAACATTAACACTTAAAAAACACCAACTAAATAATAATAATAATGATAATTATTTAAAAAAATCATGAACATACTTCACCATAGCATCCCAAGCTTGGTATCCAAGCCTCGACATCAAATTTACGATAAGCCGGAGCACCTAAATATCCTAAAGTCATGTCCAACGTCCTAGGAAAAAAATATCACCAGAGACAAAATCATTAACGAAAAATGATATTTTTTATTTAAAAAAAAAAAACTTAAAATGAAGTCCTAAAGAAGAGAAGGCGTCCTCTTCGATCCATATTAGTTATTCATGGTACGAATCACTGTCTTCAGGTTGGAATAGGATGAACATCTCCACCTTGCTGAATTGGTGAACTCGTGCATCACATCCCTTAAAATCTACGTTCAACCAACATAGCCAATATATTGTTTCAGAATTTGCATTACAGTGCATACACATACATACTATCACACCCCGTCCTGGACACCCTTTACTATGGGGCCGACGTGACATCGACATGACATCATTTGAATGCCAAACCAACTCATAGAACGACAATATACATACAACAATATACAATCATTTAAATATGCGTATACAAATTTTCTACTATGGGGACACACCCGTCCCCAAATATAAGAACAACAAAATAAATATCATGAACCTCTCATAGGTTCACCCCAGACGGCTCATCTCAAAACCTACACCCGACTCCATCGTAGGACTCTATCTAGCGCTAGTAAGGGACCGACTCTTATCTGCTTCACCTGCGAGTGTACTATCTTCTTAATAAAAATATTTTAAATGGATCAAGCATAAGTATATAAATATCACATATCCAATAATAAATCAACGTATATATATATATATATATATATATATATATATATATATATATATATATATATATATATATATATATATATATATATATATATATATCACATCACAACAAAGCGGTGAAAATCAACCAGAATATTCCAGCGAATCATATAGTGTAATGAACTCAGAGCAATAAATATAAATGCATATACCAATCTAGTATAAAATAATATATATATAAAAGTACTCATCTCAATCACCATATACGAAAAAATACCGTATATGACAAAACACCACATACGATACCATATTACACCACACCACACTACACCACATCACACCACATCACCTCACACCATATCACACCATACCTCGGCTAGCCATGTGATCATTTTAACCTCACGATCGGGAGTTATAACGGTACTGTACCACTCGTAGGATATGTCTTCCTAGCGGGACATAACAACGCTCCGCTGGACTATGCCAAGCGGGTGAACAACGCTCCGTTGGACTATGCCAAGTGGGTGGAACAACATTTGGCTGGATTATGCCAAGTGGGTGAACACTGCTTCACTGGACTATGCCACGTGGGTGAATCTCCAAACACAAATCTCCACCTCACCTCAACAACAACAACTCATCTCCACCTCAACAACAACTCAATAGAAAATCAACACTCTGCCGAAGCAGATAATATCAATAGTATCGTCAAATCAATGACAACTATGCCTACAATCAACATCAACCCCTTTAGGAAAATAATGAAATTTATAATTTTACAAACACCCAAAATACTGCTTGATCCATGTAAGTTAGAAAATTCATCTATTTTCAAGTAAACACATTTTTTCTTCATATATATATGAAAAATAGATTTACAAGAAGACAATACACTCACCTGGTAATCCGATGCCTGCAAACCTAATAGTGACATGGCCTAAATTAATATTTTTTGTACGAATAACGAAATTATGCGATGGATGCCCTAAATTCCGTAATTTCCTATTCCCCGTATTTTATTATGAAATAGTACTATTTATTCATGTTAACGGTCTCAATATTTATTATCGTCATTTCGCCATTTTTTATGCTAATAATTAAATTTAACACGTATACCACATAGGCGTGCACGTCACATAAATCCCATATCATCCAAATTATATCATGTAATTCAAGATTTAAATTCCCACAATTTACTTATCCCCAATTTATCTCATATAATTTAGCAGGCCACAAATCATAACGATATACCACAAATAATTTTAGGATTACCCACGAGACAATTAACTACAATGAAATACATATATTAGTAGAGTTCGAAATTCTATCTCTTCCGAATTTTTCGTCCGCCGCGAGATTGGATTTATGTTTTTAGTGGCAGTGGTTTGTGCAATTTCGTCTTCTTTTTCCTTTTCTTATTTTTCTTTTTTTTTTCTTTCTCTTTCTTTCTTCTTTCGTTTCCCGCATCTCCTTGTCTGCGTGTCTGCGTTTGTTCTGCTGCAACCGCCGCCGATGAACCTCTGATCAAGCCACCTTTATTTACCGCCTCTGTCGGCCGGCCATCCACAATCAATCACACACACATACACACCCCCAAACGCCAAACACACGCACCCATAGCAAACACACGCACTCACAACATCTTCTCTCTCTCTCTAACTCTTCTCTTTCTCTCCAATGATCACTGCACCCTCACTCCCAGCACTGGACAACGCGCACACACACTGACGATCAGTCAATGAACGGACAACACACACATACCCACGAAATCGACGACGCCCACTAGCCAACTACATCTCTCTCTCTATCTCTATTCTCTACTTCGACGATGACGGCGACCACACCGATACACCCATCATACTGAACAGAACACACCCACATGTAATCCATAAGGTTGGCGACGATCATACACCAGACGAACGTCCACGGCCGACAACACCCACGCTGTCGAGGCAAACAACGACGATCACACGCCCACAACGACGCCCACAACACATGGTCGGACAGCGGAACAACACATACGCACATGAGTAAATCAGAAACAGAGCATACACATACTCACCGGAGTGATGACCACATCGTCAAACGACGATACCGACCACCAACCGAAACCCATCTCTCTCTCTTCGGTTTTTGTTTCGTTTTTTTTAGCCAACTAATGACGACCCCCAATCACCCCAAACCACGACAGCAACGTCGGACCACAGAACTACACGCACACATACTCACGTTGGACTGAATCACACCGATCACAATGCCGACCGAACGACGGACAATCGAAACCCACGTCGACGGACCTCTCTCTCTCTCTTTCTCTCCCTTTTTCTCATAACTTCTCGATTTTTCTTCTCTTCTCCCGAGGTGTGCCGATATGTATGTTTATATATATGTGTGTGTGTGTGTGTGTGTGTGTGACAAATAGCCGGCCAAGTGGCCGGCTCTCCTCCCGCCGATTCCTTCACCACCTCTCTCTCTATATATAAATATTAAATGTACACAAACCTCCCTTTACTTTAGTTAGGATATTAATTAAACCAATTTTTAACTTTTAATGTTTAAAAAAAATTATGATTTGATCCCTCAAATTTTAAGTTAAATAATCAATAATACCATCAACCCCGTTATTTTCAAAATATTTTAAAACGCTACTTAAATTATGCATATGTCAAAGATCAAGGTCTTACACACACACACACACACATACAGAGTAGAGTTGCATGAATTGATATATAATAGTTGTTAAAAGAAAATTGATTTCTACCCAACTTACCATGGCCAGTGATGATGCTACCTTCGAACTTAAGAGTGGAAGTGAGAGAGGCGAGATTAGATCTGGACATGCAAATAAAGATATATAAAATTCAAATACAGTGAAATCGAAATTAGAAACAAAAAGCAATTTCAAATCAGACACCAACTCAAGCTCTGAGAAACATAAATCAATTTTAAGGAGAAAGGGGTTAGGGTTTCGAAGAAAAAAGAAGAGAATAGGGAGTGGTGGGAGATGGTGGTTCAATCAAGCATGGAGGCAGTTCAATCAAGTGTGGTGGTCTTTGATAGACTTACTTGAGCAGTTGTGGCCGAAGATAGGCAATGGCGATGGTGAGGATACGACGACGGCAATGCGATGGCTCTGCTACTATCATGGCAATGGAAGGAGAGAATGATACGACGACGACTTAGGGTTAGGATTGGAAGGCGAACGATGCGACGATAGCACGGCTAGCTTCTGGAGATGGAAGGATCGTTGATTTGTGGAAAGACAGAGTGAGGTTTAGGGCTGGATGGTGAGGAGCAATGAGAGAGAATGGGCGTAGCATAGGTGTGGCGGCTCCAACCCTAGGAGGAATTGAGAGAGTTGGCATTGAGAGAGCTTAGGTTAATTAGGGAGAGAGAGAGAGAGAGAGAGAGAGAGAGAGTTGAGGTTAATTAGAGAGAGAAAGAGAGAGAGAGAGAGAGAGAGAGAATTAGGGAGATTGATAAGGAAAATGGTTAATTAGGGAGAGAGAATTATGGTGGTGGAGAGTTGTCTTAATCGGTGTCTCAACTTATGTCCTTAAAATGTCTAAGGCAATTTTATTTATCTTTAGTTAAAACACTTCATTAAAATATCTTGTAAATTAATTAATGAGTCACTTATTGTGTCACCTATGAGTGTAACCCTACGATTGGAAATTAACATATCAATTATTGTATTACTAGGCAAATGCAAAACATGAGCTATCTATTTTTGTGTTTATCGTGTCGTACCCTAAAACCTATTAAGGATAAATACTTATAATATTTTTGTTGGCCAAGTTAGCTGCATAAGAGGGAAGTGAATTAGGTAGATAAAAATTAATTCAAATAAAATACTTCAAAAATCAAATAATTAATTTTTGCCCTAAATTAATTATTATTTATATAGCAGTGAAAATTAAGTATCATCTTTGTACACACCAAACAACACAAAAAATAAATAAATAAGTAAATAAAAGAATGCAGCACACCAGAAACTTATACTGGTTCACCAAACTATTCTTGGTTAATCCAGTTCCCCGAGCTCTGCGAAGAGCCGCACCCATTAATTACTATGATTTCTTTAACCAGGTTGGAACCAATCCCTTACAAAAGGATTCTTTTCGCAAGTTCAGAATCAACATTTATATTTCATTTTTATAGGCTCAAGAATAACCCTATTTTTTTTTTCACTGGCTAAATATTAACCTTATTTTTTTTATACTTAGGCTAAGAATCAAACCTCACAAAAAATGCTCAAAATATTCTTTTACCTGGTAAGGATTGAACTGTTACAAAATCACTCAAATTAATTCTTTAAAGGAAGAATTAAAACATAATCTTTTTATACTCTAGGCAAATATCAAAATTTCAATCCCTTTACCGAAAGAGATTGAAACCAGCTACCATTAATTAGACACTTCCAATAGTATCTAATCCGATACTCAACTCACCAATTAAAAAATTGATAAGTGATTTTTTCACTTGGAGTTTCTACTACTGCAGATAAATTTAATCTCAATTAATGTCCCGATACTAGTGATAGAAATATAGTGAGAAATTTAAAATCTGATTTAAAAAAAATGGGTAGCAAGCAATTTAGCACGTAATCAGATTTTCTTAAAAAATTGTTTGAAAATAATTTTCAATTTAAAAATTAGGAAAACAATTTCAAGGATCAAATTCCAAGTAGAAGATAACAAGAGTAAACAATTAATTAATAGCAATTAACTTGGAACAATCTCATCAAGAATCCACCGAAAGAATAATGATATGCAATGAATACTTCAAATCGGCAATCAACAATAATCCACTTTAAAGTTTCTCAAGAATAAATCACAGGAAAATTCTCACAATACTATCAGAATGATAACTCTTAGAAAGCACAAGAACGAAATAGATCTTTTGAACAGAATGATTGGGATTATTGAAACCTCAAAATTGTAGGTTTATTTATAGGAATTAGAACAAGCCCTCTAATAGCTAGTTCCTATATTTCGTGACAAAAATTTACTTTATAAGCCCCCTTATATCATTAAGACTCAATCCTGGTATAATTCACCTAATTATATCTTTTAAAACATTCAATTTATTCCATCAAACTTTTACTCATTCTCAATTAGATAAGATAGAAAGAATTACATGTACCAAAATTGAGCGATATAAAAAATACTTGAACCATTTCTATAAAGATATTAAAATATCAACTAAATAACTCAAAATCTATCAAATCCCTAAGATATCTCGCATATCTTAACCATAAAACGGCTAATAACCGCTACTTCTTCTTCTTCCTTTTTTTTATTTTTTTTATTTTTTTTAATTTTTTTTTATCAAAACCATAAAAATCTCAAATCCTGAAATTGCCCATCGGTCGAACACCTAATTTAGGACGTAGCCCAAGCCAAAATTCCTTCGTCATAAGTCGACTTACTTGTCGACCGAAAGATCCAGAGAGTTTCACAACTCGACTTACTTGTCGACCTAACATTTCAGAGAGTTCACATTTTATTCATAGGTCGACTTACCTATTGACCGGACGATTCAGAGACTCTATAATTTAACCCAAAGTCGACCTACCTATCGACCGAGAGATTCAAAGAATTTATTCAATTTTTATAGGTCGGCTTATCTATTGACCGACCATGCTGAAACACTTCTCCTTAATTAATTTTTTACTAAATTTATTTGATGTTTTCGTCCCTTTAGCCGATTTCTTTTCTCTGTTAGCTCCATTAAATCCTTATATTTAATTTTAATGAATTATCTTTCTTAAATCAATGTTTCTTCTTCAATTACACATAGGAGCAAATATGTTAGCTAATTAGGATCCTATAAAAAACACATATAATTGTAAAAATATTTTGTGTCGTGTGTGATCCTAATCAGGATACATTAAGAGTAAAATTTAATTTGAGTTGTTTTCCCTAAATTCTTCAAATTTTTCAATCTCTTAACGTCCATATTTGTCATTGTCTTTAGCATCCATTTAGCTTTTGTCACAATATCTTTATGATAATCTCATCACTGGAACTAATAAACTGAAATACTCAATAAAACCGTCAGTTCCACAAAAAATATCAATATTTAATTGTCTATCAAAATCTTAAGATAAACAATTTTCTTAACAATTTTGCATCTCATTTTTTGTCTTAATATCTAAAGTGTCTGCTTTACCTTCCTCCCATGCTAAAAGTGCAGTAAAAATGTTTTTAATTTTAGCATATTGCAATAAATATGAAATTTAAATAATCAAATATATAATTTGACAAATCTCAATATATATGTATATACTCGCCCCATACTATAGTTTAGGTAGCAGACATGTAATTTTCCAAATGAATTTAGTACCCCATATTTGATTCGATAAAAATAAATTCAATCTATTAAGATTGAAATAGACCAAATAGTTTCCAATTTTTACGAGAACTAAAGGATGGCTTTGTAAGTGAAAAACTAAAGGTTCACTAGCGCTATTAATTGATAATAAAGGGATCTCATTGAAATTAATCCCTGTTATTCGATTAATACTACCTTGAATTCAATAAAATCTTAAATAAAAAGGAAATGCAAAAGAAAAAAGAAGAATCTTGTAAAAATCTTTCTTTCTGCACAAGATGACGTAGCCACTTAGAATATTCCAATTGTTTCGGCACGTGAACTTGCTTTGATTGGTTACTGGGTTCATATTAATTTTTGGTTTATTAACATTTTTCTTTTACAATTGGTGGGTCGGGAATTTTGAATGGGACGCTCTCCATTCATTCCTATTTTTCTGTAGAAATTATCACTTGAATTTAATTTTTTTTTTTTTTATATGCAGTTCATTTCTTTGGTAATTTCGCAGATTAATTTGCCTCTTTTAAATGAGTCCATATCTATTTATATTAACTGTATTTCTTAAAATACAAAATAAAATATAATAATAAACTATCAATGAAATTAAACATAAAACTTAAAATTTATCTCAATTACGATTGTTGTTCAATTATTTTTTTTTCACCACATTAACCTATAAATCATGATATTCAAAATGAGATATTAATATTTTTTTTGAAATTCAAAATTAGTATGCATGTGAATGTTATATATAATATTAATTGTGATGTTAACGTTATATATAACATCACTATAATCTGTGTGTCCCCGTGAGTGTTGAAACATCAATTAATATTGATTATAACATAAATTATATGCGTATTTAATGTACTATGACTTACTGATAAAATTGATTTAGATGTTGAATATAACAGATCAACTGTGTTTTAATAATGTATAAAACCGTGTTAATTGTAATACAAATGTGAAAATTAAAAATTATAGAAGTATCATATTGAATGTAATGTGAATGTGAAAACTGGAAATTTTGTAAGTACTATATTGAATGTAATAAGAATATGAAACTAATGAAAAAAAAAATAGGGAATGTGATATCATTTTGAAGAATTTATTCAAACGAATATGAATATTTAATTAGATCGTAAAAAATGTGTAGAATAATAATTATTTGGATTTTAATAAAATGATTTTGTGTGAAACCGTTAAATGTGAAAGATCTCATTCCCGCAAATCACGTAGGGGTAAATTAGTCATGCTATTGTCTATGTTTTTTAAAATTGGGACTAAACGGTTCTACAATCTGTAAAATAGGAGTGTTTGGTTCATTTCAAACTAGTTGGCATCAATTTATAATTTGATGCTTAAATTAGGCTTAGTTGATAATTTTCTCTTTTTGAATACTAAGGTGGCGTTTGGTTAGTGTTTCCATTTTTCTGAACCCAACTGAAATAGGTTGGATTGAGTTGAATTGTGTTAGCTTGAGAATTTTGGGAACATCATTACGTTTGGTAACAATAATTTTTGTTTTGTGTTGAGAACAAAATGTGTTTAGTAACGATTTTATCCTAAAACTAATTCAGAGAATTTATTCAATTTTCATAGGTCGACTTATCTATTGACCGACCATGCTGAAACACTTCTCCTTAATTAATTTTTTACTAAATTTATTCGATGTTTTCGTCCCTTTAGCCGATTTCTTTTTTCTGTTAGCTCCATTAAATCCTTAAATTTAATTTTAATGAATTATCTTTCTTAAATCAATGTTTCTTCTTCAATTACACATAGGAGCAAATATGTTAGCTAATTAGGATCCTATAAAAAACACATATAATTGTAAAATTTTTTTGTGTCGTGTGTGATCCTAATCAAGATACATTAAGAGTAAAATTTAATTTCAGTTGTTTTTCCTAGGTTCTTCAAATTTTTCAATCTCTTAACATCCATATTTGTCATTGTCTTTAACATCCATTTAGCTTTTGTCACAATATCTTTATGATAATCTCATCACTGGAACTAATAAATTGAAATACTCAATAAAACCGTTAGTTCCACAAAAAATATCAATTTTTAATTGTTCATCAAAATCTTAAGATAAACAATTTTCTTAACAATTTTGCATCTCATTTTTTGTCTTAATATCCAGAGTGTCTGCTTTACCTTCCTCCCATGTTGAAAGTGCAGTAAAAATGTTTTTAATTTTAGCATATTGCAATAAATATGAAATTTAAATAATCAAATATATAATTTGACAAATCTCAATATATATACTCGCCCCATACTATACTTTAGGTAGCAGACATGTAATTTCCCAAATGAATTAAGTATCCCATATTTGATTCGATAAAAATAAATTCAATCTATTAAGATTGAAATAGACCAAATAGTTTCCAATTTTTACCAGAACTAAAGGATGGCTTTGTAATTGAAAAACTAAAGGTTCACTAGCGCTATTAATTGATAATAAAGGGATCTCATTGAAATTAATCCCTGTTATACGATTAATACTACGTTGAATTCAATAAAATCTTAAATAAAAAGGAAATGCAAAAGAAAAAAGAAGAATCTTGTAAAAATCTTTCTTTCTGCACAAGATGACGTAGCCACTTAGAATATTCCAATTGTTCCGGCACGTGAACTTCCTTTGATTGGTTACTGGGTTCATATTAATTTTTGGCTTATTAACATTTTTCTTTTACAATTGGTGGGTCGGGAATTTTGAATGGGACGCTCTCCATTCATTCCTATTTTTCTGTAGAAATTATCACTTGAATTGAATTAATTTTATTTTTTTTATATGTAGTTCATTTCTTTGGTAATTTTGCAGATTAATTTGCCTCTTTTAAATGAGTCCATATCTTTTTATATTAACTATATTTCTTAAAATACAAAATAAAATATACTAATAAACTATCAATGAAATTAAAGATAAAACTTAAAATTTATCTCAATTACGATTGTTGTTCAATTTTTTTTTTTTCACCACATTAACCTATAAATCATGATATTAAAAATGAGATATTAATATTTTTTTTTTTAAATTCTAAATTAGTGTGCATGTGAATGTTATATATAACATTAATTGTGATGTTAACGTTATATATAGCATCACTATAATCTGTGTCCCCGTGAGTGTTGAAACATCAATTAATATTGATTATAACACAAATTATATGCGTATTTAATGTACTATGACATACTGATAAAATTGATTTAGATGTTGAATATAATAGATCAACTGTGTTGTGATAATGTATAAAACCATATTAATTGTAATACGAATGTGAAAATTAAAAATTATAGAAGTATCATACTGAATGTAATGTGAATGTGAAAACTGAAAATTTTGTAAGTACTATGTTGAATGTAATAAGAATATGAAACTAATGAAAAAAAATAGGGAATGTGATATAATTTTGAAGAGCTTATTCAAATGAATATGAATGTTTAATTAGATCGAAAAAAATGTGTAGAATAATAGTTATTTGGATTTTAATAAAATGATTTTGTGTGAAACCGTTAAATGTTAAAGATCTCATTCCCGCAAATCACGTAGGGGTAAATTAGTCATGCTATTGTCTATGTTTTTTAAAATTGGGACTAAACGGTTCTACAATCTGTAAAATAGGAGTGTTTGGTTCATTTCAAACTAGTTGGCATCAATTTATAATTTGATGCTTAAGTTAGGCTTAGTTGATAATTTTCTCTTTTTGAATACTAAATTTCCCACTAAAAAAACAGATTAAATAACTACTAAGTTAAGCCAAGAGATGTTAGTCTGATTGGTAAGGAGAGGTGCCGCATTTTTCTTGTGAACCAGGGTTTGACTCTCTTGGAGAACACTTTGAGAATTTAATCACTAGGTCGATGTGTGGGAGTGAGTCCTTAAAATCGCACGAGAAGGTAATTAGTCGAGATGCACGTAAATTGGCCTGAACAATTCCTTAATGTAAAACTAAAAAAAAAAATCTTAATAATAATAACTACTAAATTACGCGTTGCCAATTTTTGATTTATCAACACATCATTAATATTTTAGGAGAAATTGACTCACACTCCCATGAAATACCATTTATTGTTGTTTGAACTCGCGTATTTTTCGGAGTTAGATTTTTAGCTTGCTGGAAATCGACTACTTCAAATCTTAATTTGTATATGGAGTCCATCATACATCTTTATATTGAATTGGTTTACAACATATCAATAGATTCAATACACTGTTGTATAATTATGTTTTTTTTTCTAATATTCAGTTTTCTCCATTATTTAACATGATATCAAGAATTAATTTTATTTTTTTGCTAATGATGTTCTTACTAAAATTCCTAACCTCAACTTTAACTTTTTTCTTTTCCAAATCATCTGCCATTATCGTTGCCTCTAACCCCCTATATCACCGATTCACTATCCAACCATCCAATACACAATGTGCAACCACCATCATACTCATCTTGAAACGACTCTAACGATACTAAAAAGAAATCGAGCACCCATCACGCACCCACATGCTCTTCAAGAACCCTCAACGTTGCTGTCAACTTTGTTGATCCCTACAAGTTGCATTGTTGCTCCTTCATCAACACCAAATCAATCATCTGAATCGACTCGTCGAGATGAGTCCGACACTGCCGACTAGAGCCTCATCGGGTTACCCCACTTGCCACCATGCACTGCTCCAAATCTCCTTTGTCTAGATCCATGCACAACGCCATTGTTGTGTCAGCAATACGTCATTTCCGGATTAGATCTAGCGACACGCTACATTTTCACCGCCTAGATGTAGTGAATAATAAGAGAGGGTGGGCTAGGGCGTTGACCAGAAGCAACGCGCCGTATTTTCACCTGGATACAGTGTCAAATGAGAGAGGGTTGCCGCATTGTGGTAGACGGGTGCGGATAAAGAAGTTAGTCCATGAGAATAGGCTTAGGTTGGTAACTTGGAATATAGGAACGCTGACAGGTAAAGCTCAAGAATTGATGGACGTGATGAGTAGGAGGAAAATTAATATTCTGTGCTTGTAGGAAACTAAGTGGGTTGGAGAGAAGACTAGAGAAATTGAGAGTACGAGGTATAAATTATGGTATATGGAGAAGGACAATCAGAAAAATAAAGTGGACATCATGGTGGATAGGGATCTAAAGGACAACGTTGGCGATATTAGGAGAATTTGTGATAGGATGATCGTTCTGAAGTTGGTGATTAGAGGGGAGGCAATTAACATTATTAGTGTGTACGCTCCCCAAGTTGGACTGCAAGAAAATGATACACGAGAATTTTGGGATAAGTTGGACGAAGTCGTTCAAGTATACCTAACCAAGAAAATATATTTATTGGGGGAGACTTGAATGGACATGTCGAGAAGGAAAGGAGGACTTTCGAGAAAGTACACGGTCGTTATGGGTTTGGGGAGAAGAATGTAATAGGTGAGATGATTTTAGATTTTGCTATGACGTATGATTTAGTTCTTTTAAATATATGTTTCAGGAAGAGAGATGAGCATCTTATCACATTTAAGAGTGGCCAGAGAAATGGCCAGATATATTTTTATCTTTACTAGAACGAGTGATCATTTAGTATGTAAGGACTTTAAAGTCATATCCGGAGAGAGTATTGTTATCCAATATAGACTAATAGTAATCGATCTGAAGTTTCAAGGGTGGAAACGAGAGTCTAAGATATGTAGGCATGCAAGGATACATTGGAGAGATCTAAGAGGTGAAAATATAGAATTGTTTATGGATAAAATTAACAATGATGAGTTATGAAAGAGACATGAGGATGTGAACAAAATGTGGAGTGATATGGTGAGGCATATTAGAGATATAAGAAGAAAAGTTTTAAGAGTTTGTAGAGGAGGAGGATCACGATATAAAGAAAGTTGGTAGTGGAATAAAGAGGTCCAAAAAGCCGTTCAAGACAAGAAAATTATAAAGAATGACAAAAATATCGAAGTAGAGAGAGTTTACAGAAGTATAAACATGGAAAAACAGAAGCGAGAAAAGTAATTAAAAAATCAAAATTTAGAGCATATGATAATTTGTATTAAAAGTTAGATACAAAAAAGGGAGAGAGAGTGGTAGGCTCACATTGGGTTGCAGCTGAACCTCCATCAGATGGTTTCAGGTGTGCGACATGGTCAACTGAGATCCTTTCAGCCTCTACTGTCTGTGATATTTATAAAGAAAAGAATCAGTCAGCTGTCTTGGTCTTAGATTTCTGTATAGAAATATGGCGCACAATAAATCAATATGACACACCTCTATAGTATAGCTTGAATGGACGAAAAAGAGTTGTGGAATCCCATCTATGACGTGTAACTCTTGAATTGTAATGATTTATCCCCATGACACATAAAGAGTCAATATGAATCAGTTAACAAATGAAAAAACAAAAAGAAAAAGAAAATGAAGAAGAAATTATACTGCCATTAGATACAAAATTCCAGTAGAAATGAGATTCAAAAACCTAGTCCACCCAGCCCCTATGGAACAAATTTAACCTTCCCATACCCCGCCAGGTGAGAGCACTAGGTGTCACCTTTTCTTAATTGTAAACAATAAACAAGTTAAATGGTGAATCCGAGAAAGAAATAAAAAATATGACACACAACAACAACTAGCTCTAAAGCTTTCTCCTTGGTTATTTCTCTACTTGTTTCCTATTGGACTCCGTATTTGTTGAGGTACTTAAGATTTCACTTTTGTCACAACTATATATATAGTATACACACACATACGTAAACATACATATGGAACCTGTACTGCTACAATACAAAATTCCAGTAAAAATGAGATTCAAGAACCTAGTCCACCCAGCCCCTATGGAACAAATTTAACCTTCCCATACCCCGCCAGGTGAGAGCACTAGGTGTCACCTTTTCTTAATTGTAAACAATAAACAAGTTAAATGGTGAATCCGAGAAAGAAATAAAAAATATGACACACAACAACAACTAGCTCTAAAGCTTTCTCCTTGGTTATTTCTCTACTTGTTTCCTATTGGACTCCGTATTTGTTGAGGTACTTAAGATTTCACTTTTGTCACAACTATATATATAGTATACACACACATACGTAAACATACATATGGAACCTGTACTGCTACAATACTGCAAATGGGCAGTGACTGTGGTGGGAAGTGAGAGATCATAGTTTTTTAAGAAAATAGTGTGTCATGCTTTAAAACAGTTTAAAAAACAATAATAGATCAATTATTAATAGTTCATACACTAAGAAACAATTTTGCGTATGAGCAACAAGGAAATATGCACAAATAGATTACTGGAGAAACATTATATCATCAAAGTATGAGATAATACTAAAGATAACATACCACTTTCATAGATAGTCACTAGTAGATTCTCCAGTGTATGAACCCACAATATCAAAATGGTCAATGAATTGTTGGAGTCTCTAACAAATAAAGGTTCTAAAAACCAGTAACTTAAAAAATAGCAGCTCCAAAAAAAAAAAAAAAACAGTACAGAAAAAGTATAGAAACAGTAGCTTAAAAAGATTGGTTTGTTCACAGGGAACATAAACTTGCTTTATAAAAAGTAGCAACTCAAAACAACAATAACTCATTTTAAACAGCAAGGCCTCAAAACAACAGATGTTTAAATATCAGCGGCTTAAAAAAACAACAGCTAAAAAGAAAACAGCAGCACAAAATTTATTAAAAACACACTACATTACCTGAACAAATACACAAAACAATACCGCTTTCTTAGTCCCCTTGTAATTTCAATCATTTTGTGACCTGAAAACCAAATATGATATTAGGTAATCATTAAGCCTGGAAATGAAGTCAAAAAAAGCCCATTAGGTAGTTTAGAGCAAACCTGAAACATTCTATTCAACCGTTCATCTCTAATGTAATCAGAGCTAAAAAGAATAAGAGGTTGAACCCTGCAATTCATCAAATCATTTTATAAATCAATGGACAACTGCACCATACTATCTACCATTAGAAAATTGAACCAAAACAACACAAAACCGAAACAGTGCACAAAAAAATAGAACAAATTTCAGGAACCAATTAATAATATGTTTCAGTTGTGTTCCCTGTCACTACAAGAAAACGAGCTTTTAATCACGCTTAGTAAATATAACTCATCTCGTTTTTTGAATAAATCGTGATTATAACCATATAAATAAGATATAATCTCGCTTAAAATTTATTATGTGATTCAAAGTATTTTCTATCTGACTATTTTAATAAATTGTGATAATAAATTTTAGGTTTTTGTCACAGTGATTATTTATAACTGAGATTAATTGGTGTTTAAGGTTGAACTTAACCCCCAAAAAAATAAGGCGCTAGGAATTTTCGTGTCCCCGCTCCCTGTCGAAATCTCCTTCTACATTTTTCGTTGGCACTTAAATCTCTCTCTCACGAATCACGATCTCTTCATTCTCACTTGAATCCCTAGCCGTCGCTCAACCATAGCAGTCAAAGCCTCTATCTCTCTCTCGATCTTGAAATCACTGAGATTTCTCCATCACCGTCGCCAAGCCTTCAGCCTTCATCATCATTGTCATTGTCGTCTTCAGCCTTCACTTCATTCTCTCTTCTCCGGCCATCGCCATCGTCGTCTTCTCTAGTCATCACCATCATCTTCTCCAGCCTTTCTCGATCTCGAGGTCACTCTTCTCTTCTTCCTCATAGTTTTGCATCCAAGCCACCCACTGCTTCCTTAATCGCACGATCCTGAAGCAAAAACACCAGATCCAAGTAACGATTCGATCAATACTCACTTATTCTCTCCTGTATTTGCTAGGTTTACTTTTGTTTTTTTAAAAAAATAAAAATTAGGGTTGTGTGGATTTTTCGTGGAATTAGGGTTTTTCGAATTAGAAGTTGGTTTTCCCTTCAGTTTTGCCTATATTTGTTATATATCCTTCTACAATTATTCACATATGCGTATGATTGAAATGTTTTGCTCCCTGCTCTCTTCTGTAGTTGTCATCTCTCTTGATTGATTGCAGGTTTTATTAGGATTGAAGCAATCTGGTAAGTCTTTTAATTATTATTGTTTAATCAATATACATATATATATATATGCAAAATCTAATGGGTTGAAATTTGTGTTGTTTTGGGCAGAATTTTGAAAAAGGTTGAAAAAGTTTTTTTTTTGAAGAAACAAAGTTGTTTTTCATTTACACCCCTCTGTCTGAATTGATGTCCAGTGTGTGCATGTGCAAATGTTGGATTGAACATCAACGTTTCAAATCTAATGCTTACATTTTAACATCAACCAGGTAAGCTTCTCCTGTATATAAAGTGTTCTATTTTTTTTAAGTGTTTGTGTTCCCTTTTTTTGTTTTAAGTGTTCCATTTTTTTGTTTGTTTTATTGTTCGAGTTTTTTGTTTGTGTTTCAGTTTGTTTAACCCATGTTTAACTGTGTCATTTTTTTTTTCTGTTCCAAAAAGAAGTCGGATTACCAACATAAATCTGAGAACATAAAATCTATTCTTGTTCTGTTTCTAGAAGTTTGTTCTAGAATCTGGAAACATAGCACAAACAAATTCTTTTCCATAAAGGTGGCATTTGTTTTGCTATTCCCAGATCTCAATTTTTGTTTCCAGAATAATTGGAATAGAAATACTAAACAAGCAAATAGACTTGGTAGGGGACAATTGTTGAGAGTGAGAATAACTTCTTTTTGTTCCCCAGAAACAGAAATTTGGGAATAGAAACATAAGTGAACTGCAAAAATCTATTTCCGTAATTTTACCTGCCTATTTGTATGTCTAATTTTCTGTTCAAATCTCCATGAATCTTGATTCAATATTTTTTCAATTACGTTCTTCAATAAGATGCACATAAAAATAATCTTCTTGTCTATTTCCTCTCTTTATCTCCCTCTTTCTATCTCTCTATGCAGATACACCTTTGTTCTCTCTCAACAAGATAAGCTTCTCCTGTATGTATATTTATTTTTCTGTTCACACTCCATGGGTCTTGATTCAATATTTTTTCAATTACATTCTTCAATACGATGCTCATAAAAATAATCTTCTTTGTCTATTTCCTCTCTTTATCTCTCTCTATGTAGATGCACCTTCATTTTGAAGGATTCCATGGGTTTAATTAACCAAATGATCAAAGCAGCTAATCCAATGTAGCTCAGGTTCGACCCATCTATTTCACTATTTCTCTTTCTGTAATGCTCTCATTTAAGTTTTTGGTTGAACTCACCTCATATGTACAAGAAATTGCAAATTTTGGACTTGGGTTGCTTTTGGCTTCATGATACTATTGTGATTTTTTGTTGATTGTAGCTTGTTTTTGCTTTGATTTGCATTTGTTTGAGAATTCATGCTAAGAATATACATGGTCAATGGAAAATAAATAATTACTAATCACATAGTTTAAATTGATGGGCATTACTCAATGTTTGTTGAGAACTTATGTTGTTTATATTGTTTGATAGTGGTGATATAATTAGATCCTTAACATGTTTTTGTATGAAATTCAATTACTTTCATTGATTCGGTGTTTGATAAATTTTGAAATATAATCATTTCAATATGAGCCCTTGTTTTTTCTTCTTTTGTATATCTTGAAGTAATAAATCCTGTGAGCAACATGTTAAGGGAACAACTTGTTCTCAATTTCACCATCATTTGGAATAAATATTGCACTCATAAATACAAAATTTGTCATTTTTTCTTTATAGATGGTGAAAGAAATATTAGAACACTTAATCAGGTTTCATTCCATCTGTTTGTTTTCACCTGCTTAACCACCTGGTGGTTGTGACTCAAATATTGCTGGTGTTTGTTATAGTTATGATAAGCTTAGACTTGCTTTGACTGTGAGAAGCAGGCCATCAGATAGCTGACATTCTTTTGACATGCCATAAAAAAATAATATGGCATTCACGTCATTCTCAATTAGAGGAATAGTGTGACTTAATGTAGTTTTTACTTTGTATGTGTTGTGTGTGCTTGCAGTAAATATTATTATGGTTAATTATTGCACATGTGCACTTCTCCCGCCAATTGGTTGTGATAGTCATCTGAAATTCTTGCTCCACCACTAATGCAGGTTATGCTGAAACACCAGAAGTATTTTGCCATCACTGATGATCATGGAAGACTGTTACCATACTTTTTTTCTGTAAGATATACCAATCCTTATCCTTAATACTTCTAGGATATAAGCAGTTGGAATTGAATGTTTCCCTTAAATAATTGGTGTATTGTTTTTACCCCTATAGGTTGCAAATGGGGTAGTAAATGAGACCATAGTGAAGAGAGGAAATAAAGTTGTACTCAGGTTGATGTAGACACTTCTTATTTACAATTAATAAATGAACATGAGTGGCTGAAACTACTGTTTTTTTTGGTAAACACACATATAACACATATACTATTTTTTTTGGGGTAAAAGAAATGACTTTTTGAATGACAAGTAACTCTGTTCAATAGAAATTTCAACAATATCTAAAAACCACTCAACAGATCGAAAAATACAAGATTCAACATAAATGCCCTAAGAACCAAAAATTAAATAAGACATAAATGAACTTTAAAATCTATTATCCAGAAGACTAAGAACTTGAATTTCAGTTTTCCTCTTCATTGTATCCAGGTTCCCTTTGCTCTGCTTCAACAGCCATCAACTCACTGAAATTCTCAGTCTTTCCCAACACTACCTTGATCTTTGCTTTAGGAACTGGTCTAGCTCCTAGATCATCCCTCATATCCACTGTGAGTGTTCTAATCTTTCTTTCAATAGCTGCGGAGAGGATGCTTGATGAGATGGTTAAATTGATTGATGACCCTCATACCATTGTTAACAATTGGAGCAAGGCTTTGATGCTGATTGAAGCTTGGGGGGAGTCATCAAATGAGCTTCTCTATTTTCCCATTTATGAAGAGACTTACAAGGTAATTTAAGTTTTACAAATCTATGTTTTCTTACTTATGGTCGTCTTTGTTTACCCATGATATATTTATTGAGCTTCATTATTTGCCTGTTTATCAAAAGATCTACAAGGAGTTCACATGTTTTGATCGACCCATTTTTTCTTACTCCCAGTAGTTCTTATTTTATTGCAAATTTGGTTCGGGGCAATGGGAAGATAATAGTTTTAAACTGATCTTCCTCAATTTAGCACATCTTTATAGGCATAGCAGCTCTGGAAGAGGTTTTGTTCGATCAATAAATTTGTTCTTCACCTAAGATCCGAAACGTTAAGGGTCTGTTTGGTTTACCACAAGAAAATAGTTTTCGTAAAATTTTTAAGATAGTTTTCAAAAACTATTATAACTTGTTTTGTTAAACTAAAGAAACTTTCTTACTTTCTTAGTAATGTGTTAAAGAAATGATGTTTGATTTTGCTATGACTTGTTGGCTAAATTTCTTTAAGCTCGTCACAAAATCTACCAGAGACGCTATTCTGTGTGTAAAGCTTGATCTTTTGTCTAGTAATTAATCTCCTATGGGAAGGGGCTTCAACTTTGTTCATGTTTGTGTGTAAGTAAGCACTAATATACAAAATCAGTATTTAAAGTTCAAATGAGATGTTGCTCCTCCTTTCAATTTCTAGCTACAAGTATTTTTTAACTGATTTTTTTTGTATAGCATTTTTTTTTTTTTTTTTTTTGTAATTGGAAGTTTATTTTGTAGTTGTGTTTTTTGTAGCAAGTTTATTTTTTCCTAGCTATTCTTTTTTTAAGTTGCAAGTGTATTTTTCAACTTTATGTTTTTTTTTAGCTGCAGGATTTCATTTTTGAATCACCAGATGACAAAAGTTAGTTGAACTTCACCTTTGGATGCTCTATAACCGAGACATTGGTAGATTAGTTCACCATAAATTAGTTATTTTTTTTTATTATTTTTTTTTTATATATATACTTGATAGAAATTTTACATTTTTGACATTTATATTTATAGAAATTCAAGTTTACGATTTTTTTATTAAAGATAACGTTACTTGTGTTTTTTATGTTGATGTAGAATTATTATGTCATACGAAATTCATTTTTTGTTATTTTTTTATAGTATTTTTATAAAATTATGGGTTTTTTTTTTTAATATATATATGAGAAACTATCACAGTTTTTAAATGTGATAAAAAATAGGATAAAAATCTTGGTTTGACACAAAACTGAGATAAATATTGCGTAAATAATCACGTTTTTTTTTAAATTTTATCACATATATATGATCTTTTAATCACATTAGAAAACCGAGATATAAAAAGTCTACCATCTCGGTTTTTAACTATGATAAAAAATATACCATCTCGGTTTTTAATTGTGATAAAAAATCTACTTTTAATCACACTGCATACTATCACGGTCAGGTTTGGAGTCAAAAACCGTGATAAAAAGTTTTTTATCACAGTTTTTAACCGTGATAAAAAGCTTTTTTTTTTTCTTTTCTTGTAGTGTGTTTCTATTTAAGGGTTTATGATCTTAAAAAAATTAAGCAAACACTAAACAAAAACAATAAACTAAAAAACATTATAATCTAGATCTACGAAAAATAACCAAACCTCATCAAATCGGATGTATTTGTTTAGCCCACATATTCCTGTGTTGGACTTGTTCGCCGTCGAAGATGGTGAGCCTTTGACGGTGAACCTGCAACGAGAGGGCAAAAGGGAGAGAAGAAGGTCAGAAAATAAGAGGGGAAAAGTCTTACCTTCGGCCAGATCGATGGCGATGGTCAGACAACAATGGTCGGACCACAATGCAGGGTAGCGGCGGCGATGGTGACGGCAGCTAGATCTGGGCAACGGTGAGGGCGGATGGATCTCGTCATTGGAGTTCGCGAGAGGAACATAGAGACGGAGAGAGATGGAAACACGCAGATCCGACTGCTAAGGCTGGAACGACATCGGAATGGATCAACATTGGGTTGATAGGGCTGGAGCGGCGTTGGACTGGAGCAACATCGGATTGCTAGGGATGGAAGCCCTAAAATCTGCAGCAAAGAGCATGGGTGAGAGAGTGAGGATGAGGGAGAGAGTGAGATGGTAGAAAGAGAGTAAGGGTTGATGTCTTGATGAAGAAGAGGGCTGATAAAAGAAGCGGGAACACCAAAATTTTCCACCACTTTTTTTTTTTTTTTTTGGGGGGGGGGTTAAGTTGAGAGCAATTCTAATTTTTTATTTGTTTATTATTATCATTATTATTATTATTATTATTATTATTATTATTATTATTAATTTTTTAATTGAATTTAATATTTTGTATTAGAACACTATTAATTGACCTATAATTAAATAATTAAATTATAATAGGACACAAAATTGGGCCTAAATATAGTTTCGGTTTTTAGGGCACTATTTTCTGCTATTTTATATTATATATAGATATTAATTTATTTAATTATTAATTAAATTCTATTGGGGTACTACTTTGTATCCTTTGAATATTTGATTATAGGGCACAATACGTATAGTGTCCCGAAAAGTACCTTTATAGGGCACAAGATATATAGTGTCCTAACAAATTGACTTTTATGAGATATTTTCAATTTTGTGCCCTGAAAAATACCTTTATAGGGAACAAGACATATAATGTCCTAACAGAAGTGCCCTTATAGGCTGTTTTTGCTGTAGTGGCCTGAAGACATGGGTGTAAAACAAGACGACAAAAAAATAAAAAATTTCACATAATCTCCTCTATTTATACAACATTTTACATATATTTCATTTAAACATGAATAATAATAATGAAACAATAACAATAACAATAACTAACCATCGAGACTAAACCTTATTTTCATTTAGTTTGAGGACTATCATCATTACTTTCTTTTGGCTTCCCGGTTTCGTTGCCATTTTGCGACCACCATTTTCGTCAACATTCATCATATTGTCCAACATATCATCTTCCACGACATTGATATCTTCCACATCGTCCTACTTATCATTGTCGCCGGGGATTTTCCATTTCTTAGGACCGTGCCCGAGCTGATTAGTCTCGAGCTCTTTGTCTATCGTTTCCTGCAAGTTTTCATCAATGTGTCCCTGTTCGATTTCTTGTCGTTTCTCACATCTGCTACATCTCCATGTACTGTCTGACACAAGAAATGTATTGATCCACAATTTGTTTCTAGTACTGAGATAATTCATCTCTCTTGATAGTCTGCCACTCTTGAAATATCAAGTACAGTAGAAGAGAGATTGTGTGATGAACCAAAAATTTGGAAACAAAGTTGAAACCTGGGAACAATTTTGTCCTGTTTCCAGAATTTGTTCCAAAATGTGGATGCAAAAAAAAAAAAAAAAAAAAGTACACCAAATAAATCTGTTTTTGTTCCTATTTTCAAGGAAATTTAGGATTATAAGCACTAAACAAATGGATACTTGGTGTTTGTCTCAAAAATTTGATAGAAAAATTGGGATCAGAAAAACAAATTATCTTTTTGTTTTTCTGTTCTAATCCAGCTTTAGCACAAATAAAAACATTAAAAAAGCACTAACCAAACAGAACCTTAGTTCTATAGAAGGCAATGTTTTTTTTTTTTTTTGGGGGGGGGGGGGGGGGGGGGGGGTTGGGGTTGGTATTATTACACATCAATGTAAAAGACCTTTTTCCTTTCTAAAAAATTTGGCAATAGATCTGACTTTGCACTAAAAGTACCTCTTCAGTCCAAAAAACAATGAGGGGGGAAAGAACAAAAGAGGAGTTCAAAAATGGGTAAATTTTGCCATTGATTATTCTATCGTTGTCAAATTAGTCCAAAAAGTTCAAATTTACTCAATTAAGTCCCAAAACTTTAAATAGGGCAACAAATTGGTTTCAAATTCCAATTTCACTCTTCAGTCCACTACATCCGATTTCACTCTTCATGTCAATAATGAATTTATTTTGTTCTTACTTCCCAGAAGAACCGAAATACTGAAATTGCTATAAGCCTTTCTTATGTAAAGTCAACAAATACTGAGATACTATAAATATATAGATTGAGAAAGTTGCATAGAAGATAGTGATACCTGCTAAAGAAAGTAGCAACTTCTTCACTCTCACCGTCTCACGTGTATTGTAGAACCATATACCATTTACCTCTTGGGCTGCATTTCTATATAAGAGATATGGAAGCTAGACTTCATACTCAAACATTTTCAAGAGATTTTCAATTGAATGTCCTGCCAAGATAAACAAATTTACACATCGTATCACAAAGAGATGAGAAATATAAGAATTAGAACCACCAGGCACATAAACCAAATCATTCGCAAAACACCCACAGGAAACGTGCGTAGAAAACAAAGTTGTAGGAACTATATTTGAAGATCACAAACTACTTGAAGAATTGAAAATTAAAGAAAAAAAAATGAATACATCATAAAACTAAAACAAGAGAATCCACACCAAAGCATTCAACTTTATTGATAATACTTCAAGTTTGTAGCTGAAGAAAGGTTAATTACTGTGATTTGAATTCATTATAAAGTAACCAAATTGGGGAAATGTGGCGGAGAGTTTCAAACATAGAGTAATAATGTGACATATGAGAAGTGAATATTGAAAATCTCAATTTTTTGAGATGAAAGATTTTAGTTTTGAAGTCTATAAATGGTGAGACTCAAGGGAAACAAAGGACAATGGGTCAGAGGGAACCTTGCAACTTCAAAGATACGGAAATGTTGAAAGATAGAGGACATACCTTGCAGTTAAAAGGAATGAAACAAGGAAACCTTTTCGATTGATGAGGGAACCCTAGGATTGGGAGGGGGACGATTTGCGATAGCGCAACTGAGAAAAGCCAGGACCGCTGACTGGTCAGTGACGATGGTGGTGCTTGCATAAAAAATTGTACTGGACATGGATGTACGATTGGTTCTTCGGCCGTACATGACGACATCGTAGGGTTGAGACTTGGAAGTAGCCGATTTGCTCTTAGATCTAAACAAACCGAACATAAATTGATTTCAAAATTGAATAAAAAAGCTAAACTAATCAAAATTAATAATAAACCTAAATGAAATTGAAAATCAGAGAAGGATAGAGAGGGAAGGAGTGTAGGAGAGTTACGAAACTAGAACGGAAGCACGGTGATGGTAATCCATGGCGATGAAACAATGATGACGGCACCTTCGGTGATGGTGATGCACGACGATGGATCGACAATGGCAGACGATGCTAGGGTTTTGATGGAAAGTTTAAATCGGTGGTGGTTGTGTGGCGATCAAAGGTTGGTGATGGAAATCGCCAGATGTAGTGCGTAGATGAGGAGACAGGAGGCAGAGAAATGAGGGCAATGGAATGGGGTGGAGCAGAGGTGATGGTGGCAAGAGGATGGCGGAGGAGAGATAGAGACACGGCTGAAGCCTGAAGCAGAATGAGGTGAGTGAGATAGTATTAGGGCGTGGCTGAGACAATGCGGCGGCTAACCCTACTTCTTAAGTCTTGATCCAACGGTTTAAAAATGTCAAGAGTTTTATCTTCAATCTGATGGTTATCATTATCTCCGTTCTTATTATATATATATATAACTCTTATTTGGAGCTTAGTTTTGTCTATATTTGAATATTCTATATTTAAAAATTTATATATTTTAGAGACTTTAGGGTACAAATACATTTCATTCTAGATTTATTTCTAATACTGATCAAATATTAGAATAAAAATGATCATTCCAATATCACATAATCTCTTTTGTCATTAAATGGTAATGGTCATTCCATTACCATTGTAATTCCAATCACATATTATCGTCTCGTTCCATTCCGTTTCATTTCAGTGTACCCAACGCAACATAAATGTAAAATAGGTGATAGTAATCAATGGTTTAAAAAAAATATGTTTTATTCCGACAAATAAAAAAATATATAAATGATATTTTTGTAAATTTTAGTTTTTAAATAACTAGAATATTGTGCTTAATTACTATTGTTATTGTTATTATGCTTGTGTATGTGGACCGCAATTAATAGGATTAATTAAACATTTAATGCTTATAATTATTTTCAATTTCGTCCTTAATATTTGAACGTTTTAATTTGGTAATTTGAGCTTTGCATTTCTACTAAATAGCATAGGTTTTCTATCCAACTTCGTTTATCGTATAATAAGCAAATAAAATTAGCTCCCTAAATTTTGTAAATAGTTTCAATTTGGTATCTGAGGCTAAATTAAGGGACTTAATTTGATCTATTTTTAAAATTTGGAAACACAATTTTAATAATTTGAAAAATCCAAGGAATTCATTGGGTTAATTGATATCAAAGCACTTAGTCTAAACATAGGGACTAATGGTGTAATTAAGCTCAAGTAACAAGCACTTTTCGGCTATAAATAGGGCACGTAAGTTTCATCTTCAGAACCAACTCACACCCGTAGCTAAATTTAAAACTAGAGTAGTAAATCAGAAATGGCCAAATACCTCTTCCTCATCCTTCTGGTTCTCGCTGCCACATGGGCCAACTCCGGCGATGCAGCCGAGCAACAACCGGCGGTCGCTAAACGTCCTCAGGCGACACAAAACAAGAAGCCCTCGAAAACCAAGGACGACATCATGACGGTCTGGGCTGACGTTGAGGTTATGCTCATCAATGGCGACGAGGAGAACCCCGCCAACGTCTACGGCCAATTGACTGCCAGTCCCAACTCCTTGCCGGAGAGGACTCTCTTTGACCGGGGCTCCCACGATGCGGTGGACGTCCACCCAGGTAACAATATCCCGTTATTCACAAGCGAGGTGGCTGTTCCAGTCTGAAAATCCGTGCATCTCTCTATGACTACGATACGTTCTCGTCGGATGATGAGATTGCGATGGGGTGGGTGACGTTCCCGGCGCAACGTCCCAGAATCAAATCAAAGGGAAGTACGGCGTGATCCAAGTGACGGTCACTTGGCGCTGAAGGAGAAACTAATGGTTGGCTAAAATAATTAATGATCATATGCTACTACAAATATGTGACTATAAGCATATGGTGGTTTATGTTTAAAGTCTTTTAGTGTTATGCTGGGAAAATCTGTAATTCGTCTCGTGCATGGTGTAATGAAACGGACTACGAATAAATACTTCTTCCTGGTTCGTAATCTAATAGACCTTCAGTTCCAAAAACAAATCCCCCCTTTTTTTTAGAAAAAAGAGTAAGAAAACTACACGAATGGGCCTCGTTCTTCATATCGGCTATAAGAAGTCTGTAACCCCTCCGGGGTTCCTCAAGAAAATACATTTCTGTTCCACTATGCATTCTCATCCTGGCTAGATTTTTTTATTTATTTTTTGGGATAAGAAAATGTGTGTGTATATATATATATATATATATATACGGGAAAAAAAATACCACTTAGCCTGCAAGACAACCCCCCCCCCCCCCCCCCCCCCCCCGCAAACAAATTACCACCATCACATAGTTTCAAACAAGGACCGCTAGCCCCAAATCGAGGGACCCTCCAAACCCAGAAAAGTTATCCAGGGCTCAGTCCCAAAATACAAAAGATCAAAGAAACATTATGATAATTATACACCATTGCTACACTTACAAAAAACCAAAAAAATTGAAACTTCAGGCCTTAAAACAACAAAGCCGAGATATATGTCCGATTGCCTAGGATCAATCCTCCGACGAGATCAAATTCTTTCACCGAAGTTCAAGGTCTTTAAGAGTATAAAAGCAACCGTCGGGCCAAATTGCGACAACTAATAATTCAAATTTCAGCTAAGGTTTGAGGAAAAAAACTTTCTGTTAATCTCAAGATTTTGATAGACAATTAAATGTTGATATTTTTGGTAAAACTAATGACTTATTAAGTGTTTCAGTTTAAGAGTACCAGATAATATCATGAAGTAATTATGAATGATGTAGAGACGATAATGTCATGAAGTAATTATTAAGAATGCAGTGATGATAATATCATGAAATAATTATGAAGGATGTAGAGATGGATATTATAGAGATGAAGAGATTAAATATTTTGAAGATAATAGGTGAAAACAACTCAAATCCCTTTTACTTTTAACATATCCCGATTAGGATCACACACGATATAAATTAAATAATTTATATTTATGTGTGTTTATATTAGGGTCCTAAATAAGTTCAACTATTTGCTTCAATGTGATTTTGAAAAAGAAAAATTGACCCAAGCAAGATTAGTGTTTAAAATTGATTGGTATTGATATATGGGAGCTATATGAGCATTTAAGTGTCATATTGTTTTTGGGATCTAGCCGTTAGAGGGTTTGTTTCAAATTTTCTTAAATAGACCTACGGATTTTACATATTCATAACTCACTTTTCTCAAGAACTAATTGTTCCTAAGTTTTCTAAGAGTTATCGTTCTGATATTTTATTGAGCGATCATTGTAAGATCATTCTATGGTTGAAGTTTTTGAATTAAAGCGCTAAGTGGTTTGGCGTCACTGATCTAAGTTGTCTTGCGATTCGTTTTTAATCTTTCGGTGTTTTTCTGGTGAGATCATTCCGAGCTTTTATTCTTTATTGTGATTATATATTATTATTACTTGCTTGGATATTTGATCTTGTGAATCGTTTTTGAACTTTAAAAGCATAAAAATGATTTTAAAATGATTTTGATGATAATCTAATTATGTGCTCAATTTTGTGTTACCCGCATTATTTTTATAATTAGATTTTGAATTCCTTATTTAATTCTGTCACTAGTAATTATCGGGACATTAATTGAATTAAATTGATTTGAGGTGGTAGAAGTTCCGAATGAGAAGAAATTCATTGATTTTTGTATTTAGTGAGTTTGTGCGAATTAGATACTGTTGGGAGTATCTAGTCACAGGTAGCAAGGGTTTCAATATCTTCTGGTAAAGAGATTGAGATTTAATCTTTACTTATTGCATAAAAAGGTTAGGTTACTCTTTTTTTTTCTTAAAAAGAGATAGGTACGATTTTTCCTAATTAGAATTAATTGTGTGATTGGTAACGGTTTCATCCTTACCGGTGACAAGGATACTTAGAGTGTTTTCGGTGAGGTTTGATTCTTAGCATAAGTATAAAAGAATTAGGTTAGTCTTGAGCTTGGTAAAAAGATAAGGTTATTCCTGCGCCTGAGAAAAGGATTAGGTGATAATTCTTCATGAATAGAATTAGGTTAGTTTTTAGCCGGAAAAAAAAAAAAAGGTTTTTCCTTTGCTTGCGAAAAGGAAATTTTAAAGGTTGATTATAAGTATATAAAAGAATAATTGTTTAAAGGTTTGGTTCCTACATGTTTAAAGGAATCGAGTAGTTTAGTGGATGCGAATCTCCGTGGAGTTCAGAGGATTGTATTAACTAAGAGTATCTTGGTGAATCAGGATATACCGGGGTGTTCTATTTTGTTACTTTATTTATTTATTGTTGTTTGGGTGTACACCTAGTATTTATAACACTTATCCGCTGCATTATAAAGATAATAATTAATTTAGTATTGAATTAAGGGTTAATTACACTTTACCCCATGTGGTTTGGCCCATTTGGACTTTATCCCCTTGTGATTTGAACGTTGCCACTTACCCCCTATACTTTGTGGACCTAAGTGCAACGCTAACTCTATTGACAGAGAATATAAAGTGTCATTTTTGCACTTCCATAATTATTCGCAATTATTGGGATGTGAAGTGTAATTAACCCTTAGCTCCTTACCATTTCTCTCACCCACCCAAAAAAATAACCTCTCTCTTGTCTCTCTCTATTTCCAGCCTCCTTCTCGCTCTCTCTCTTTGGCCGGCTTGGATGGCCATGCCCGGTGGTGGTCGGATCTGCACGACATTGTCACTGCCACTGAGATCGTCTCCATCGCCAATAAATCGTCGTCGCCTTCTCCAGCCACCATGACTCTACGTCGTTCCATCATCGCTCCTCTCATCATTCAAAATGACCAAATCTGGACGGTGGTCAGATTTGAAGGCGGTGGTAGTGTCGCTAATATGGCACTGCCAATGGCGACGGAGCAATGGGGTTTCTACTATATGAGCGACAGTGGTTGGAGAGGGAGACTTTGGATGGCGATTGGCAATGGTGATGGCGAATGGAGATGGCTAAGGCTCTGGCACCAGAACCACCACTTCTAGTCATTTCCCCTAAAACCCAAATTGAGGTAGATTTTGTAAAACTTAAGTTCTACGAACTTGATCTATTTTGAAATTCATTGGGTTTGAATTTTATTTTAATTTTTTGGGGTTTCTGTAATTATTGTTTTGAAGGATAGAGAAGTAGAGAGTGGCAGTGTTGTTGGTTTAGAATGGCCATTCACGATAGATCCTCCATCACCAGCCGCTATTGCCGTCGCCTCGCCATCTCCATCGTCATCAACAGATCAGGTAGATCCCATTTTCTCAGATTCTTAAGCTGATTTAGATCTTATTTCATTTCTGATCCTAATCCTAAATCAAAATTTGGTTTCAAATATGGTTTCAATTTAATTTTAATCCACCCTTTTTAGCCGTCAAAGAAAATTGACAAGGAACCCAAATCGCTATCCAAGGCTACTTGCCTTGTTCGTATGTTAGAATCGGGAAAAAAAAGAATTGTGTAATGCTTTAGCTATGTTAGGAATTTCCAAATTTATTAATCAATGAATTGAAACTACTTGCCTTGTTTCAAAAAAATGAAACACATTGTGGGTATTTTAAATTCTTGATTGTTTGGTGGTAAAAAATCCATAGCTTGGGTTGAATGAATTTTGGTCAGTGTTTCATTTTCATCAGTTTTACAATTTCAGAGTATTTTAAGGTTTAATTTCATTTTCATCAGTTTTACAGTTTCATTTTGATCAGTTTTAAGTGTCTTGGGTATGGAAATAAATAACATTATCACCTCTCAATTTTTATTTTAATTTTGAATTAATCACTAGAATTTTATTTAGTTATTCTTATATCCAGATTCAATAAATTGACCATTGACTTTATTTATTTATTTATTTTTTTAATTCAATGCAGAATTTTATTGAAAACCAAATGAGGAGTTAAAAACCTCCAACTTTACAATGTTTGATCCTTCTAAAACTAGAAAAACCACAAAAATCTAATTTCAAACAACCCCTAACAAATTGGGGAAGATCAGAAAAAACAGTAGAATTTAAGTAATTCCCTGAACTAGCATACTTAGCCAAACCATCAGCAACTCCATTGCCTTCTCTAAAAACATGTTGGATGGAAAAATCACCTTTTCTTCTCCAAAACTTGATATATGCTAAAAATGGATGTAATCTCCATGGAATTGCAGCCTTATTCATAATCATATCAGCAAGAATCTTGCTATCCACTTCTAGAATAACTTTCAACCAATTATTCTCTAAGCATACCTTGAGCCCATGCCAAAGAGCATACACCTCAGCAAACATATTAGTTTGAGAGCCCAAAGGTATTGAATAGGCCTGCATTAGCAAGCCTTGATGATTTCTAATGACTCCTCCAGCCCCAGCACTTCCTGGATTTCCTATAGAACTTCTATCAGAATTAAGCTTCAGGAAGTCCCTTAAAGGTTTTGTCCAATGAACCAGAATGAATTTGAAGAGATTAGTCTTTCTAGCAGGCTGCATATTGATTATGAATTCAATTCTGCTTATCACAACATTGAAGAATGGAGGAATTTGATCAAACTTGGCTTGGCACCTTGCTTTCCAAAGCTCCCAGCAAATCAGCACTGGAACACCAACACTGAGATTTTTGTCTAGCCACCACTTCAACAATCTAGAAATCAAGGATCCCTCATGTTCAGGACTACCAAAATACGCCCATACCCTTTGAGCAAAAGAACACTCAGAAAGTACATGATTCTGAGTTTCAGCAGCATGACCACAACTTGCACAGACTGAAGGCATTTGAAATCCCAGTTTTTGAATTAAAGGATCAAATGGCACTATACCTTTAAGAACCTTCCACATGAAGAAAGAAGATTTGAGAGGTATTAGATTATGCCATATGAGTTTAAAGAAAGGAGTAGCATCAGAATTCTGCCTAAAAGTTTGCCAAGCAGAAGCAACAGAAAACAGACCATTTTCAGCAGGCATCCAACATATTTTGTCTTCAACTTCAATAGGGAGCTTATGCATATTCATAATCTGAGATTTAAAGGAAGGAAGAAACTGATCTAATTGAGATTCAATCCAAGAACCATCTGAATTTAACAGCTCAGAAACCAGCATCCTGGAATACTGATCCTGCACCAGTAAAATTTCACCAAGAGGAACATTGATCAGCCATTGATCCCACCATAAAGAAACCTCACCTTTTCCTATTTGAAAATGAATATGATCCTTAGCCAAAGCTTTCCCAGCAATAACATTCTTCCAGCCAAAACTTTGATGGGAGGATGTTACACTGCAAAAATGAACCAGTTTCCTTGAGTAGTACTTCAATTTCATGAATTGAGCCCATAAAGACTGTTCACTTCTAAAGTTTCGCCATAACTTAGCTTTAAATGCCATGATCAAATCTTTAATCTGTCTGAATCCCAAACCACCTTCCTCAAAAGGAAAACATATTTTTTGTCAACTTTGCCAGTGCTTCTTCCCATTCCAGCAGAAATTAGCAAACATCCCTTCCAAAGTTTTAACCACTTTGACAGGAGGAAAAAGAGTCATAAACAAGAATATGGTTTGAGATAAAAGCACATGCTTGATCAAAACCAGCCTTCCACCACTGGACAGAAGTTTAGCCTGCCAACCTTGCAAACTCATTCTGATTCTAGTGATCAGATCATCAAAAAGAGCAGCTTTTTTCTTACCTGCAAAAATAGGGCAACCCAAATATTTCATTGGGAAAGAGCTCTTGATGAATCCAGTTCTGGAATTCAACCAAGACAGCTTGTTAGCAGATAAGTAAGGGGAAGGAAAGAAGCTGCTTTTCGAAAAATTGATAAGTTGTCCAGAATTTAGTTGGTAGGATTTCAAGAATTTCAGCAGCTTTGAAATGGAAGATTTAGAACCATTGGTGAACAAAATCATATCATCTGCATAAGCAAGGTGAGAAATGGGCTTCAATGATTTAGGCTGAGAGAAAGGAGGAATGACTTTGTTATGAACAAGAGAGTTAAGACCTCTTAAGAAAGCCTCAGCCATGATGATGAAAAAGAGAGGAGAAAGAGGATTCCCTTGCCTTAAACCTCTTTTGGATTGAAAAAAGCCTATAGAGCAACCATTGATAATCAATGAGAAGAAACAATTTGAGATGAGTCTCCATGTCATATCAATAATTCTTTCATGAAATCCAAATTTTCTCATCACTGAAATTAAAAAGAACCAGGAAACTCTATCAAATGCTTTTGCCATATCCAGTTTGATGATCAAATTACCTCCCTTAACCTTTTTAGGTAAAAAATGAACCATTTCTTAAGCCAACAGAATGTTGTCAAATATATTCCTGCCCTTAACATATGCACTTTGTTCAGGAGAGATGATTTTGGGAAGAATAGCTGTTAATCTGTTAGCCAAGAATTTGGAAATGATCTTATTGATGAAATTACAAAGACTGATAGGCCTGAAATCAGCAGGAGTTGAAGGATTGTCTCTTTTAGGAATTAAAGCCAAAAGGGTGCTTGAACATGCCTTAGGAATCTCAGCACCACAGTAAAAAGACATGACTGCTTGAAAAATATCATTTTTGACTATCTCCCAGCAATGAGTAAAAATTTTTCCAGAATAGCCATCAGGCCCTGCTGCACTGTCTCCTTTAAGGCTGAAAACCACCTCTTTGATCTCTTCCATTGTTGGAGTAGCCAGCAAGAATTCATTATCCAGATCACTTACTAAAGAAGGGATCATGTCCAGAAAATCCAAGTTAGGATGAGCTGATTGATCACAAAGAACTTCCTCAAAATGCTGCAAAAAACAGCTTCTGATTTCCTGATCATCAGAAAATTCAACTCCATTTTTATCCTTGATCACTGAAATCCTCCTCTTGATTCTTTGATCTTTCACTGAGGCATGAAAAAATTTGGTGTTAGCATCACCCTCTTTAAGCCAATTATACACTGATTTCTGTTTCCAAAATTGTTCCTCTATTAGAATGGCTGATTTGTGCTTATCCAAAGCTTGGTGGTAAAGAGCCCAATTCTCTGTAGTATCATTAATGAGAGAAGCTTCTTCTAAGTTGGAGACCTACAATTCAGCTTTAGAAGCAGCATTGAATATGTTACCATAAAAAGATAAACTCCACTGTTTTAAAACTGGTTTTAAGACTTTGAGTTTATAGGCTAAAACTGAAATGGCTGAACCAGAAATGATTTTGTTCCAATTTGAAGCAATTGGGGAGAATGATCAGAACCTGTTTTGGCCAAGTGAGCAACAGATGAGTTTTGAAAATTAGAAAGCCAGGCTGAGTTCATAAAGGTCCAATCTAGTCTACACCATTTTCTAGACAAGCCTTTGTTGTTATTACACCAAGTGAATTTTGAACCAGTAAAAGGAACATTCAGCAGCCCACAATTCTGAATACAAGTATTGAATTCCAAACAGCTTATTTGAGAAATATTTGAGCAGCCTTTTCTGTCCTCATTGCAAGAATAACAGTTGAAATCACCAGAAACAATGCAAGGATGGCTTATAGAAGAAATGCAATTCTCTAAATCAGTCCAAAGAGGTCTTCTTTCAGGGTGGCTGTATTTTGCATATACAGCTGCTATGGATATCTTGAAGTCCAAAACAGGAATTAAGCATTCTACCAAAACCAGTTGATTTGAAGAAAAGATAATGTTGCAGGCTGAGGAATTTTTCCAAAAAATCCATATCTTGCTTGAGGAATTGGAGAAGGAATTATCAAAGTTTAAAAACTTGGCAAGATTAAGGATAGCCTCCTTAGCCATCATAGGTTCCAACAAAATCAAAAAGTTCAGCCTTTGATCAAAAACTATTTTCTTCAATCTGATTCTTGCAGCACCCTTAGCAGCACCTCTTATATTCCATATAAGGCCTTTAAACATTGGAAACATTGGATGAAGAAGAAGCTTTACTCCTCAAACCTAATCTGGTAGACATCTTGTTTGAGTTCCTTGATTTGATCAAATGTTTCTTCTTAGGCTGCAAAAATTCAATTTCTTCAGCTTCCAGAGAAACTTGCACTTCTGATAATCTTCTAGGAGATAAAGTGAACTTTTGAACCACTCCATGATTGGATGAGAAAGTTTTATTTGATGAAGAAGGAGAATTAGACACTCTCTTAGCAATTCCAGCAGCATTATCAGAAATTTCAACAGATTGAAGATCAACTCTTGAATGATCATATAAATTCCCATTCTGAGACTTGGATGTTGATTTAGAAGGCAAGGAAGACTTGTGATAAGAAGAATTGGCTTGAGAGAAAGATTGCTGAGGAGAGAAGATATTATTCTGAGTAATGCTGATTTTTCCATAACAAGCACCAACAGAATGAAATCCAATTTGAGAATGAGGATCCAAAATAGGAATGGAGCTATTAGAATTGATAAATGAAGGAATTTGAGAAGGGATATTGATGGTTGTATCCGCAGAGAGATTAGAAAACTTAATTGAAGAATTGGAGTTTTTATCAGCACAAGAAGCATTGCAATGATCAGGAAGGATTTGTGAATTAGGATTAACACAAGATTCCAACTGAGTAGAAGAATTATTCACATTGGAAGGGTTGGAATGAATTGGATTAGGGATGGAATAGGTTTTAGCCAAAATGGCAATGGCTTTAATTTTTGCAGCCTGAATTTCAGCCTCATTCATAGAACTAGAAGGATCAACAGAATTTGAAATATGAACAGAATGAGTACTATTGGGATTAAAATCCTTCTTAGATGGATTAGAGGAAATATCCAAAGAGGATTCTTTGGCTAAAATTTTCTTATTTTTAGAAAATGAAGTTTGGGCAAATTTTTCAGTAATGACATTTCCAAGATTGGTTTGATCAGAAGAATTTTTTGAAAGAGGTTTAGCAAATGAGATTTTTGGATTTTTGGCTACCTTAACATGACATTTAAGCCTCTTAGAAGGTATGAATAGAGAAGAGGAAGGATTTTGAGATACAGTCTGCTGATTTAGAGAATTTTGGTATGGCAAAAAATCAGGATCTCCCTCTTCTGAATGTTCTTCATAATTTTCCAAAAACCATTGAGGGAATGACTTGGAATTATACAAATTAGAATTGAAAGGAGGAATTTTAACAGAATTGGAAATGATACCTTGGGAAAGATCGTTTAGATCAGAATTCAACTTACTCTGTTTTCTTGTAACTGGAACAGAGACAACCGTTTCTTGAAGAATCGAAGGAGAAGAGTTCTTGATCGAACAATTAGTCTCAGAATGACCTTGTTTAAAACAAAAATTGCAATATTAAGGATTAGATTCGTAAGAAACAATTTGCCAGAATCCATTTGAACCACATCCAATCCAGATTCTCTTGATCAGAGGTTTGCGCAGATCGATCTCAACGCAAACACGAGCAAGCTTGGGTTTTGACAAATTGACTGTTGCAGCATCAACTTTGAGTGGAGATCCTATAGCTGATGCAATTGAGAAGAGAGCCTTCTTGTTATGAAAGTGAATTGGCAAAAATGCAAAACTGATCCAGATTGGCGCCAATGGAGATTCAACATTGGCTTTGAATTCTGGAGACAATTTAAACATTTTGATAGGATATTGCTGAATAAGCCATTGTTCTTTGATCCATAATCGTTGGAAATCCTCCTCTGCAAACAATTGAATAAGTAGATGTTTCTGATCCAAGAATCCAATTTCGAAACCTGCTGCCAAATTCAGAGCAAAGAACATCTTCTTGATTGCTTCGAATGGAGGACGCCCATTGATGAATTTTCCTACCAGTGCAAATTTGAATGGAGATGCAAGCTTGACAACTTCTTCCTCCGAGAAAAAAATGGCTGGTTCCCCCTTAAAAGTTTGAACAGATTTTCTTGAAATGTCAGAATTTTTGTTAAGAAGAACACTAGAAAATGATTTTTGAGCAAACGAAATAGGCACATTAGCTTGAATATTAGAATGAAGAATGGAAGAATTATGATCTCTAGGCTGAGAAATATCCTCAGCACTAGCAGCCTCCATGCTAGAAGGCTGAAAAAAAAGGAAAAAAAAAGAGAAAAAAGAGCAAATCTTGGAGCGCTTCTTGGAGCTTCTCTCACTAGAAAAATGATCGTCCCGATCAGTGATTGTGCAAAGACATTTCCAATAACCTTGACTTTATTTACAAATGCATTCAATGCTAAAAATTGATTTTTAATAAATAAGTAATATTAATTAAAAGGCATGACAATCAATTAATACTTGAATAAAAAAATGTGATATTTGATTAATCAAATGAAATTAATAAGATTAATTTTAAATAAATTTTTTGATATAATAATAGTTGAAATCTTGAAAATAAATAATAAATTAAGAATTATCATGGTGAAATAATATAATTTAAATTGTTATTATAATGTAATTGAAAATAGATTTTTTTTTTTTTTTTTTTGTTTATATTTGTTTCATATCATGGAACATCACGAAGAAATGTATTTTATTTTTTTATTTTTTTTATTTTTATGTATTTTGATATATTTGGATATACTAACAAGGTGTATTTTCATGAAATTGTGTATTTTGAAGAAGATATAAAAAATATATTAACATGGTCTATTATGGTGTATTATTGTTATTAATATGGTGTATTTCAAAAAAAAATATTGTTTAGGGGAAAAATAAAAATACTTGAAGAATGTAAGAAATTGTGTTTAAAATACTTGAAAAAGACATGAAAAATAAAAATAATAGGAAAAATGGGAACAAGAAAAATGTATTTTGGAAGGAAAATGGGAACAAGAAATTGTATTATTTTTATAGAGACATGTGGAGGGTAAAATGAGAACAAAAAAAAGGTATTTTGGAAGGAAAAAACACAAAAAAGCACGCCCATTCATATAATTGGCGCGTGAGCCGCACTTCTGTCAACTTTGACAGAAAGTGTTAGATTTGCACTTATACCCAAGACCACATGGGGATAAGTGGCGACGTTTAAACCACATGGAGGTAAAGTGTAAATGGGCCAAAGCACAAGGGATAAAGTATAATGAACCCTTAAATTAATTATTTAAATTTTTAAGTGTTTAAAGAAAATAATTTACTTAAATTTTTACAACCGCTTAATTCACCCCCCTCTTGTGGAGATCACTAGGCCAACACTTTCTATCAAAAATCTAGCAAATCCTACCAACACACCCCAACCAAAATAGCAAAAGGAAACAATAATTACAAGAGAACACTAGGCATATATCTTACCAACACTCTTATCCCATTAGCTTCATTTTCTCTAACCTTACTCATCCCTAACTCTCCACAATGTCTCGAATAGAAATCTGGACAAGGTCTTCAACACCTTTTTTTTCCACGTTTAAGCCAATTTTAATAAACCCAAATTGCCAATGACTTCTTTTTTACTTTCCATAAACGTGGAAAAATCAATACCACAGATAAATTCAGAATATTGAAATTATCTAGGATACGATCTGTAATTGTGAAGAATTGATTGATAAACCCTTAAATCAGTCAAACCACAATGATGAGTCAAATCAACAATATAAAAAGAACTATGTTGTATTATTCAAACTTGACTAAACAAAGATAAGAAATGGATTCAGAAAGCCAAAATTAACCAAGAACAGGTGTTAGATCCTCAAGAACTAGTCCAAAAAATGGTTGAATTGGTCAACTGAAATCGTACTCTAAACTGGTCAACAACACGTGTTAACTAAGGCTGACATGTCGGATGAGTTGGGACGTGGCAGGTGAACTGGCACAAAATGCTGACGTGGCAACTGAAACCACAATGGTTGCTAACGTGTCACCTAGCGTGGCACTTTTGATGACGTGGCAAATGACGTGTCGATGTCCTAATAGTGATTGGTTAGCCTTTTGTTTGACGTGGCATTGACGTGTTAGCTATCATGGATGGTGAGATGGTATCACCTGTAGGGCTGGTGTGGCGTTACGTGTGAAAAACCTAGCAAAACTATAGATTTTTCGAAATAGGTGTGAGGGAGACTACGATGTTTGATTTTAGTGATTTTGGTGGCATTGGAATCGTCGTATTGAGACAAAGGTTATGATATAGTGAATGTTGATATCGGAGCGGTGCTGAGGCCTATAGTAGTCAACGAAGGAAATGGTAGTTGCGGGATTGTTAGTGGTGTATGGAGGTGCGTTGGAGATCCGATGGTTGTAATTTTTGTTTTGTTGAACATTATTGGTCCCATTCTAGTAAGTATTCTTGCATCTAGCTGAGCACTAAGGCTTGTAAAAGCATTAGCTGCATTATATTCTCTAGTGTAACGGGAGCGATTTTGACATTTCATCAATGCTATCATATAAAGCTTTAATTTCTAAAGTGGGTACAAGAAGCAATGTACAATTGAACCTTTTCTTGTAAATAACATATACTGAAAAGCGAACGTTGTTTATATTATTTTGATATTTTTTCATCCTTCCATTGTAATGCCGAACAGTGAGGGCCCATGACATCCATTCTACCGGGGGAGTGTCTACTTGAACTTGTATGAACCTCAGGACTAATTCGTAGGTTATCGACATTGTCAAAATATTAATTCTCGTAAAAATAATCATCAATATCATTTGGCCTACATTTTATAAATATTAAATTTATTAAAAATATTTCAACTATATATATTTAAACAATATACTATATGAAATTAATATGAAAAGAAACTTACCATATATTTTCTGAAGGTAGAATTGGTTCGTTAATCGCTACAAATGGTCTTTCATTTGTGGTTATGAGAACAAAAGATTCAATAGGATTACAGGGAGAATGACATGCGTCATAAATTTTACAATAATTAATATATGTATTTTGTAAATCTTCAGTAATTTGATTCTCGCAAAAGTGTTTATGTAGAGATTGCGTTTTCTCCCGGTCATTTTTTATAATAAAAAATTTTGGGTCTAAATTAAAAATTTAGACACACTTTAAACTGATATTTAATGGGACGAATTTGCGCAATAGATTCCATTTTCAATTTTTCATAACATTTTAATATAAGAAAAAGAAAACAAAAATCGACAATTCTGATGAATTGTGGCAAAAATAAAATTTTGGGTTAATTACACTTTACCCCCTAGTAGTTTGGTCAATTTGTATTTTACCCCTGTGGTTAGAAAATAGTCACTTACTCTCCTGTGGTGAGATATTTGTTGCACTTATCCCCCTACATCAGGAGGTAAGTGGTTAAGAAATCTGGCCACGAGGGGGGGGGTAAGTGGCGATTTTCAAACCACAGTGGAATAAGTGCAAAGTGGCCAAACCACAAGGGAGTAAAGTGTAATTAACCCTAAAATTTTTGAGTCAAATTGAATTTTATAAACTTTATCTTAGGACCATGTTGATCAAATTGAAAGTAGTTTTCAAATGGATATAACTTTTAATACAACTAATTTTGGTCTTCATCAACCAATTTCAAGTAATTTCACTTTTTAAATATACCTTTCATTTTGACACCAAAAAAATTTAGTTTTTGCCGATTTCGTCAAATTCATAGCCAATTGCTCTTTATTTTTCAAAATTGAATATTATAAACATATGAGGGATATCTTAATTTTATTATCTTCATTTTAACTTCAAGAATAAACCCAAAACAAATATTTTATTAATAAAGGGTGCCAAAAATATCAATTTTAATTTGCGCACACCCCCCGAGAATAAGACAAAGGTTTGATACCTTCTTTGGAGTTACGATAGCCATTTTTGAACATCCCTAGGTAAAATTTAGTGATTTTTGATTGTCAAACATGCTATATCATTTTTAAGGGGCCTAAAGAGTAATTTATACGAAATAAGGGGTAGCCACCCATCAATTGCCATCAGGCGAAATCCAAGCAGTTTGTGCACTCACGAAGGCGCAAACCCATAGTAGTGTAAATGGGGGGGGGGGGGGGGGGGGGGGGGGGAGGGGGCATCTTTCCCCCCAAACACACACAAGATCAAAATACTCTCTTCCTTATTCCCAGACACTCCTGCACGTCACTTGATTTCTATACAAAAGCTCTAAAAAAAACTCTCTAAACAAAAACAAAACTTTAGGTTGTGTTTGGATAAAGATTTCTTTAAGTGCCAAATAGTGGTGAAAGAGGATTTGAAAATCCTTTCAAAATAGGTGTCATTTTAGAAATCCTTCCAAATATGAATTTTAGATTCGGCAGTCTCCGCCCATTGTCGGCACTGCCGGCCACCATTGATCACCATCGACCACAATCGGTTATTGTCATGCAACCACAGCTGGCAACAGCCGCTGCTGCTGCAGACGGACCACCGTCGCTAATGACCACCACCCACTGCCGCTGCTGACCCCCACAATGGTAACGGTGATTATCCAAACAATGAACTTATAAAATTACATAATGAAATTCTTCGCCTAAAATAGTTATCCAAACATGGGATTGTTAAATGATAGGATTTATAAATCTAAAATTTTGAAATTGCATCATTTTACAAATCCCTTACCCAAATGCAACCTTAAAAAAGAGATTGAAAAAAAATAAAATAATAAGAGAGGAAAAAATGAATAAAGAAGAAGAAGAAGGAAAAACCTAAGGAAAAGACTTAATCCCTAAACAAGATAAGTCCAACCCTAAAACCCCCCTTGAACTTGATTTTTTTTTTCTCTTTAAAGGACCTAAAAATGACAAAAATATAATAGGACATTCCCAAGAGAATATTTTAAAATTGGTTTATTTTTATGCATTTACTTTACATTATTTACTATCCTACATTTAAATACCTGTCATTTACTTTCTCACTCCTCGTCTTTTCGCCTTAATTTTTGGTCATTTAAATTTGTGTTATTTACTTTTCTTGTTTTGCACCTTTTTGCGCTTTACATTTCGACATTTGTATTTCTGTCATTTACTTTTAGAACTTTACTTTTTTCGTTCTACGTCTTTTCACGCTTAAAATTTCCTGAACTTTGTATTTCAGTATTTATTTTAAATGGCGGGTTAAAGGAGGCTCTTCCTCAAAGCGTTTTTTTAAATTAAGGTTATGTCGGTAAAAAAAAAATATGCATTTCATTTTCATAAAAAATTGTTGTCCCTATTTTTTTTTTGTTTTTTTGTTTTTTTCATAACAAGAAATTTTTACAAACTTTTGTTTACCTTGAAAGAAGTTATCTTTTTTTTTCATTGAAAAGAAATTTCATTAATATAAGAAACTTCAAAATTTTATTTTTCAAAGTGTTTTTCTTTAAAAAAGTATTTTTATAATTCTTCAAAAAAAATAAAATATTTTTACTGTATTTAAACCAAAATTTCTTTATAACAATACTTGTCAAAACTATATACCTTTTTTTTTGTTTTACATTCCACAATTTTTTCATAACAGGATTTTTTTTAAACCTTTTTCTTTTCTTTTCAAATTTTCTTCCGAATAAGGTAATTAAATTTATTTTTTTTATTTAATTCATAAAATATTTTTCAAAAATTATTTTTTTCCCAAGATTCTTTATAATAGACCGGCAAATCTGTGACTAAATGAAGACAAAATGATGACTATGACGATATAAAGACGGGAACGAAGGTTAGGGTTTTGGGGAATGAATGAAAGCTGGACTTCTCGAAGGGTGGAACAAAACCGAAGGAGAAGTAGTGAGCAAAGTTCTAGAAAATGGAAAGTACACACATATGTATATAACCACTCAAAATGATGTTTTGAGTAGTTCGTTTCATTTTAAACCTAACACTCGGCCACTTGAAACCGAAAACCGAACAGGTTGTTGAGGTTTTTTTCCCAGACTAGAACTAAATAGTGTAGTTCTTTAATAGGCGATTTGATTTTGATTTTTTTAGTTGGTTCCGCTCTGTTTTTCAGTTCGGTCGGTTTTTAGCACAACCTGAAGTAAAACAACGAGAATATAACTAATTGACATTTTTGTATTTTTATCTGGGTCTAGTAACTTATAGAATAAATTTCACATAGCAACCTTATAATTAGATCGAATTGCACTTTGCATGCACCCGTGTGGTATTTTCTTCACCATTTACATTCCATGTGCTTAATACTTAAGTGTAATGATTAAGTTTTTCATTAATTTTAATGGTCAACGGGTAAAAATCAACTAACATATATTAATTAATATTAAACTATATTTATACCCTTCAAAGATTTTAATAGCGGATGTTTTTATACAATTCAAAAACTTGTGGGGGTTGTTGTGTATTTTTTTTATGTTTTCATCTTCTTCCTATTGCTTGGACAACAATGATAGGGTGGTACTTTTCTGGCGAGACGCTCCCTCTCTTCAGGGAAGCCTCTGTCTCCCCGCTCAAACTATGAAATATATACATATACATACATATATATATATATAAGAGGGAGAGAAGATGAGATAAGAGAGGGAGATACATTGAGAAAGGGAGAGGGATTGGTGGCAGAATGTGGTGTTTGTCGTAGGTGTAGCGACGGTGGTTGCTTGGTTTGCCGTTGCAGGTTGCTCGCTTCACGGTCGTCGGAGCAAAGAGGGGTAGGGATAGGGAGGGAAGACACGAAAAAGGGAAGAGGGGTTGGAAGAGATGAGGGTCAAAATTATTTTGCCCTCTAAGTTTAGATTTTATTTTATTTTTTTCAAATAGATCTTATTGAATTAGTTAAAATAAAATAACAAAGTTATTGTTATTTTTCAAGTTAAATGATAAAAATACCCTTAGCTACTAGTTAAATTTATAATCCTTGTCCTTAAGCTCTAAGCACATGAGTGAAAATAGTGACAAGAATACTATAGAAGTTCAAAGTGCTATTCGGTCTAACCATAGGGGTGCAAAGTGAAATTAAAATCCTTTTTTTCTTTTTCCTTTTTTGTTAATTTCACTTTGCACCTCTTTGGTTAGATCAAATTTCACTTTGTACTCCTGTGTTATTTTTGTCATCACTTACATTCCTTGTACTTAAGATTTGAGTATAATGGTATCCCAACACACCATTTCCCTGGTTTATTTTTGGCAATGGGTACGCCACAACAACTCTCTCTCTCTCTCTCTCTCTCTCTCTCTCTATATATATATATATATATAGACAAACACACACACACACACAATAGAAGTAGAAGACAATAGCCGAGAATAAACAAGAGTTTAGAACTGGTCATCTCTTGCCTCCCTTTGATTCCCGGCTAAAGTTCTACCACAATCAATCATGTTCATCCATCATCCATTTCTTCCTCCTCAATGACTTCAATTTGTTGCCTTCATCAATCCATGCTCTTCCATCAATTTCTTTACTAATTCATTGAAGCCCTCATTCATTGCTCCTTCTCAATCTACCATTTCAATTCATCACCTTCTTCCTGGTCGTTTCACTCTCCACCGCAATCAATGCTTCGTTCCCACTGGTCTGATAATCACCACTTACAGCTCCCAAATTGCCGTTTGCAACTCCAATTAATGGAATCTCCGATGTTGCACTTCTTCGATCTCGGTTATAAACACAAGAATGAACCTTGAAATCCAATTTGGAATCGCCACTTATTGCTCCCAAATCACCCTTCTTCAATTAATCAAACCTTTTTTTTATAAATCAATAAAACCTACACCCAAGTTTCTGTCTCTGATTTTGTTTCATTTCTTGATGATTTCAGGTGTCATCAAGTGATAAAGGAGATTTTTAGGCTGATGGAGGTATTAGCAACTAATAAAGGAAATTTTCACTTATAGTTCCCTCAGCGTAATGCCATTCTATGTAATTTTAAGCTTTAGGACACTAGAATGGTGCAGTTATATGAATTTAGTCATTGCTTTACTTGATGCATTTATTTGGGAATTTTTTGGAAATTTCATTTATTTTTGAATTGGGTATCTGGAATTTGATTAATCGGAACATATTCATGTAGATGATTTTGATTTAGAAAAATTGTCAGAGTTTTGGGTTAAAAATTCACTTAATTTCAAATAAGGAATATATGCATGTGTGTGTATATATACACATACAAAAAATTTTGGGAAATTTCATTGATTTTTGAATAAGGTATTTCGATTTTTGGTTAATGGTATGCTTATGTTATACTCGAGGTCAAAAACCATTACCATTATCAATTTCCTTAGCTCCCCATTGATTTTGCCCTTTACCATCATTACTGTTTCTTACTAGCACTCTATTGTTTCAAATCGTATCTTCCACATCCCATCCCAAACTGTATTTTAATGATTTTCAACATAGAAATTGTGTTTGTTTTCCCCGTCAATTATGCAACCAAATACTGTTGTCGAAGGAGATTATTTTCTATTTGACATTTGCCAATACAAACATAGTACTAGGTAACTAAGACAAAACTTTATCACATGGTTTCTTATTAACTATTGCTCCTTATATGTTCAATGACATGCTTCAACAAAAAAATAATTGTTTTAGCGATTTTTTTTTTCTCGGTTCTTGAATGCTGTTTTCCTAATTTTTCAATTTTTTTCCCTGAAGTAAATGAGTTTAACAATAACTGAACACATTGCTTTGTTGTTCAATTTGATACATTAATTTATCTAAAATAGATATAATACATAAATCGGGCCTTTCAACCAATGCTTCTTAGGTGTTCGATAAAATGATTGAACAAAAAAATATTAGGTTGCAGTGGCTATCTTGAGCCCTTCAACACCGATGATCCCGCCACCGTATGATTATGGTCTTCTCCCTCTTCGTTATCTCTTATATTCTATGTGTTCACCATATATGTGTCTGAGTTTGTTAATGAGTAGATAATATTGTGTTGATTATTTCTCATAATCACAATAATACATAAATTAATAAAGATCGTTAACATACATGATTAATAAGACACAACAACAAAAAACGGTAATCGAATACATATATGTTTGAGGAAACACAGTAGATTGAATCTATCGCAGTGGATTACTAATTAGGTCTTCCTTCCTATGATCTAAATTATTGTGGTGGCGGCTCTCAATAGGAAGAAACCCTTAATCTAGATTAGGAAGAGAACTTAGTTATATATATTAGGGTTTCTCGTTGAGCCCTTCCATAATGGGTTTCAATGAAACTCTTAACCTACTCTTACCACTTAACTGGGCTTCTACGTAAAACATGTCACAACCCAAATCAAATTATGATTACTGATTATTTGGGCTTTTTAAATAATAGATTATTCATTAACCCGTTTTTGTAAAATAATTAATTCCATTAATGTTAGCCCATACAAATATTCCAATATTCTCCCACTTGGACTACATTAATTGAATAAATTTAATTTTGAAAATAAGAGTCTTGGGTTAATAACAGAAAAAAATTATTTTTAGTGTGGTCATACCTTTTATTTAAAGAAATGATAATTTATATGTAGCATGTTGAGAAACTTATCCGATCCAACATGATTTTGATACTGAATTATGATAGTCTATATGTATAAGACTTTCATAATCACAAATACTTATAACCATACTAACAGGGATTGTAAGTCCAGTAGTGTAATAAGAAACCAATGCCAACATGTGATCATTATCAATATGCATTATTTTTATCAGTCCTCCTTACAATTTCTCAACAATATGAAATTATAATTGTAATTTCTCAACAAAATACAATTGCTAATTACAATTTCTCAATAAAATAAAGTTGTTGCAATTTCTTAACAAAATGAAATTGTTACAATTTTACAAAATGAAATTCCTAATTGCAATTTCTCAACAAAATGAAACTGCTGCAATTTCTCAATAATATTAAATTGTTTGACTTTAATAAGTCATCTATCACTAATAATATATCACGAGATCTCAAAATATTAGTTTGTGACAGTCAAAAGTATACAATTGTAATTTTTAAGGCACAATATCTTAAGATACTATATTATATAATCAATTCAAATAATATGATATGCAACAATATAATACGCAATAATGATGATCATCAATTAGATTTTAATTTTGCAAAACGCATAATAATAGTGGTCACAAAGTAATCATCGAAAAAAGAGAAATACAAAAGCTCCCACTAAACTGGAGAATCAAAAGACTCAATAACACCTATATTCACAACATTTTTTTTGAACTTTATGGGTCTTAAACCTTAATTTAATATAATTAATTCAAATAATATAATACGCAACAATACAATATGCAATAATGATGATCATCAAATAGAATTCAATTTTGGAAAACTCATAACAATAGTAGTCACAACATAATCATCAAATTAAAGAAAAATATAAGAAAACTTCCACTAAACCGGAGAATCAAAATATTCAAATAAATATAGGCGTCACAATATAAGAATAAATTGCATCATCATAAACTCTCTTTTAGGCAGAGTCTACAATAAACAATTATTCTTTAAGCATAAAAATCAACAAAATAAGAATTTTTTTATAATAATAGTGATCAATTCTTACACAACAAAATCATCGAAATAAAAAAAAAATTACAAAAATTCTCATTAAATTAAGGAATCAATTTAGAATTTCATTGTGGCATTATTGTTGTTTACAACAAAAGGAAATTGCTTTCACCAAAAATTGTAACTGGATCAATTAGGGGTAATGGGTAAAATGCTCAATTAAATATAAGCAATACAATATAAGAATCAATTGTATTATCATAAACTCCCATTTGGAAAGAATTTACAATAAATAAATATTCTTTAATCATGAGAATCAACAAATTAGAAAAATTTACAAATTTTAAAAATTCATCCCCTTTGGGTAGATTGACCTTTAAATCTATATATTTTCTTCAAAATATAATGAAACAAATAATCTTTCAAAATTCATTCCTTTTGGACAAACAAATTTATCAAATCATTTATTTCACATAATATCTTCATACAATTAAATTAATTTACACAATAACCCCCTTGGACAGATGAATGAACAAATTAATCTGAAATTTTTCCATCAACAAAATAGAAGCTCGAAAACTTGCAACCTATGTTGGTTAAATCACTTTGGTAAAATAACCTCAACAATTCACAAGCAACCGTTCCAAAATATATGTCCAACAATTAAATTAATATGCACAATAACTCTCTTTGGGCAGGTGAATGCACAAATTAATCTAAAAAATTTTCCTTCAACAAAATAGGAGCTCAAAAACTTAGAAATTATGTTGGTTAAATCAATTTAGTAAAATAATTTCGACAATTCACAGGCAACTGTTCCAAAATAGAAAAATTAAACTACATTACCCCATAATTAAATTAATCTGCATAATAATTCCATTTGGGCAGGTGAATGTATAAATTAATCCAAAAAATTTTCATTAATAAAATAGGAACTCGAAAACTTGCAAACTATATTGGTTAAATCAATTTTGTAAAATAACCTCTACAATTCACAAGCAACCATTCCAAATTAGAAAAATTAAACTATATTGTTGAACCATGAAATTAATCTGCACAATAACCCCATTTGGATAGGTGAATACACAAATTAACTTAAATGTTTTCCATCAACAACATAGGAACTTGAAAACTGCAAACTATATTGGTTAAATTACTTAAGTAAAATAATCTTAATAATTCACAAGTAGACGTTCCAAAATGAAAAAATTAAACAATATTGCCCAACAATTAAATTAATCTGCACAATAACCCCCTTTGGGCAGGTGAATGCACAAATTAATCTAAAAAAAATTCCATCAACAAAATAGGAACTCGAAAAATTGCAAACTATGTTGGTTAAATCTCTTTGGTAAAATAACCTGAACAATTCACAAGCAACCATTCCAAATTAAAAAAATTAAACTATATTGCCCAACAATTAAATTAATTAGCACAATGCTTTGATACCACATGTTGATTATTTATCATAATCACAATAATATAGAAATTAATAAAGATCGTAAACATAATAAAGATCGTAAATATACATGGTTGTTAGGACACAATAATAAAGAATAGTAATCGAATATGTACATGTTTGAGCTAACACAGTAGATTGAATCTATCACAGCGGATTACTAACTAGGTCTTCCTCCCTATGATCTAGATTATTATAGTGACAGTTCTCAATGAGAAGACACTCTTAATCTAGATTAGGGAGGTGACTTAGTTATATATAGTAGGGTTTCTCGTTGGACCCTCCCATAACGGGCTTCAACGTAACCCTAAATTTAAACTTGTCACTTAACTGGACTTCTACATAAAAGACGTCATAGCTCAAATCAAATTATGATCACTGATTATTTGGGTTGTTTAAATAATAGACTATCCATTAACCCGTTTTTGTAAAACACTTAATTTAATTAATGTTAGCCCATACAAATATTCCAACATATTGACCTTAATGAATGCATTGTGTTCAGCATGCAACTCTGTTTGTAAATAGGAAAATCTATCTCAATCAGTCTATTAGTAAATGTTGCCTAAGTTGCTCAATATTTTTTTTTTAATATGACCTTGGCTTCAACTTAGTTGCTCATGTCAAAACTCATTCAGATCTTGCTCGATATGGACGAAAAGGAGTATGGTGGTCGAGAATTAATTTCCCATGATCAATTTGCTTGAAGAACTACATGTAATAGTTTGGCTCACTATATTTTTACCCTCTATGCTTCTATAATTCATATTTTCTATTTTATTTAATTTTGTTTTTGTTTCTGGATTAAGTAGTGATTTCGTTGTAGGGGTGATGACCTCCGTAACGGCTTGAAAGTTCCACTGCCAAGTAGAAGTGCCCAGGTAATCACATGTGCTTGAATATTTCTTAAGTTCATGCAAAGCGAGATCATTCTAATCAACTTGATGGTTATTTCATTGCCTTATTCTTTGGTCCCTTAGGAAAGCCAAATTTATTTATTTATTTTTAATTAATTTATTTATTTTTTAGTTATCCAAGTACTTAGCCCGTATAGCCTTAAAGTCAAGATGGTACCAATGGAATATTATTGGTTGCATTTACTCAAAAAAAGGGAGGATAACTATTTTACGACGAATTGATGATCTTCTTGGATGAACACACCATATTATTCTTAACAATAGTATAACAACAACAACAACAACAAACCCTTTGTCCCACTTATATAGGGTCGGTTACATGAATCCATTTATGCCATAGTGATCGATCGAGGGTCATTCCATCCGTCAGATTTAATGTCATGAAATCATTTCTAATAATCTCGTACAAAGTCTTCTTAGGTCTACCTCTCTCTCTAGCAGCTCCTTGCACTTGAAATAAATGACATTTTCTCACTGCTACTTCTATAGGCCTTCTATGCACATGGTCAAACCATCGTAAACGATTTTATCTAATTTACTCTTCGATGGGTGCTATTCCTAAATTATCTTTAATAGTTTTATTCTTAATTTTATCCATTATCGTCTTCCTATTCATCTACTGCAGCATCCTCATTTCTGTCATCCCAATTTTTTGGACATGATTTGTTTTTACTGCCTAACATTCTGAATCATATAGAAGCGTTAGTCTTATAGCAGTTTTGTAGAATTTTATTTTAAGTTTCAAAGGAATCCTAAGATCATAAATCACCTCAACTGCACTTCTCCACTTTAACCAACCTGTTTTGGCTATATGCGTAATATCCTCCTCAATTTCACCAGTGTTATGAATCATCAAACCTAAATATCTAAAATGATCAACTTTTGACACCTCCTTATCACCAATTTTGACAACACTACCATCCCCTGGGTATTAGTAAAATTGCAATGCATGTATTCTGTCTTTCTTTTGCTAACCTCAAACCTTTAGACTCTAAAATTTATCTCCATCTTTTTAATTTAGTATTAAGACTTATTCTACTTTCTTCAACTAGTATTATGTCATCCACAAACAACATACTCCAAGGAACTCTATCTTGAATATGTTTTGTGAGCTTGTTTATCGCTAGAACGAAGAGGTAAAGACTCAACAACAGTCTAAATGGTAAAACATTTTTGCTTTGTTAGAAACTTTTGTCACTTCATAAAGACACTAAAATAATTTCCTTCATATTTGTTTTTATGTTTTATCATTTATAAATACTTCTACCACAATTCTGCCAGCTATTTCTTGAACACATAATAATGTTACAACTTTTGTTTTTTAAGTTGTCTACAAAATCGTGTCATAACTACAAATACATAACCTTCAAATTAACAAATAATCATTTTTTAAAAATAAATTTTATTCCCTTTATTAAAATATTATACAAATTTTAATATTATACCTCATCTGATACAATATACTTTTCTAAAGCTTTATAATGATATTAATTAAAATATACCTCAACAAATTAAAAGAGAGAGATTAGCATTAGTTTACTAAAATGTGATCTTTTTTGTGTTACACTATAAATACAAAAATAAATTCGCAAATGCCTAGCTTGTTAAACTTCAAATTATGTTCAACTAAATTATAGTATTGAACAAACTTCAATAACATACCATTACTTAACAACATATCGGGTAAAATATGTTTTTATATCACTTTATGACAATATTAATTAAAAACAAACAAAAAAATTACAAAGAAATCAAATAAAAAACATAAATATTTAAAAAATAAATAAATAAATTACATTAACAATAGTTTTATTAACATTACTTTATTATAAAATATGTGAACTTAATGTGTGATTTTCTTATTATAATTAAAAAAAAAAAAATGAGCTCGCAAACTCATGTATCGTTAAAATTAAATTTCTATTGAACTAAAATTTTATTATTTCATCGAATATTAAATAATAACTTCAATTTAAATATCTTAAATTAAAATGTTCATAATATTAATTAAAATTAATAATAAAAATCATTTTAAATCCCAATAGTACATACTTCACTGGAATTTTTTTTTATACAAAATGTTTTCACAAATACAACAAATACAAAATTAGATTTAAACAATCAAATAAATTACAACTTATTGAAAACAAAAAATCAAATAAATTAGACATACCAATTATTCTAAAACCCGCGCTTAGCACGGGCCTAAAACTAGTATATTTGAAATAGAGAGATTAGATGAGATATGATAAGATGGTTTGACGTGGTAGTAGTGTGGCATGATTGGTTTGGGGTGGCCGGTGTAGGGGATGGAGGCTGTTGTGATGGATGGTGGCTAGGAGGAAGAAGATGAAGATGAGGCTGGAAATGGGGGAAAAAAAAGAGAAGAAAATATACTATTGAGCCTGAATTTTTAAATTAGTCTTAAAATGAAAACTTATTAATTTTTAAAGGGTATATATATGTCATTTTGCATTAATTATTTGATTTAGTTGATTATTACCTCTTGACCGTAAAATGTAACAAGAACTTAATCTTTGTACTATTTTTATCGAGAGAGAGAGAGAGAGAGTGACTTGGGAAATGTGCCTGGACAATTCAAAATCGTCTAGCCGTTGCAAAACACGGCCGGCGAACTTCCGGTGAGTTTCGACCCCTGTCAAGCAATCGGAAGACGACGAATGATCGACGGCTACTGTAGATAGAGAGAGAGGTTCAAAGACCAACGGAAGTATAACATCGTGGAGGAAGATCAGCAAGCAACGCAGATTCGGAAGTTTCAGATTTATGGGTGGTTGTTGAAATCGATTGGTAACGGTTTGCATGTACCAAATCTAGCTTTTTTAGACTAGTAGATGATACAGAGCAGGGCAAGGGAGCTGCAAACCAGACGACACCTCTTCAGGGCTGAATCGGATCTTATGTGTTTCGGCGGTAGACGAGTTACGTCGAGAGCAATTGGGTAAGGTATGGAATTGGTTGGTGTTTTCAAATTGTAAGATTAGTTCCTGTAATAACTAATTGTTGAACTAAGAGGAGGATATTTTGTGTCCTCCTTGGTTGATACCCACTAAAACAGAGGGTGTGAATCTGTTAGAGAGATAGCCTATTTGTGTGTAATGGATTATAGTAGAGGTGATTTGCTACAAGGCAAGGAGAAGGTTGTACTGTGTGGCCAATGTGGTAGAAGATTCAGCCAAAAATGGGCTCCATTCCTGGCACTGGTTCATGTGGGATATAATATGGAAGAAGCTCTACACTCGTTGGGTGGGTATGAGGTTTGTTGCAGTAAGACCTTTCAAAGGCAATATAAATTTTGGAATAGTAATGGGGGCATGAATCCAGTAGAGATAGGGGTAGAAAAGAAGAAAGAGTCAAATGCAAGGGTGCTGGCTTCATTGTGCCCAAAGTGTAGAAGCTTTAAGAGGATAAATGTCAAGGGTATGCTCAGACTAATCAGAGACGGCTATGAGGATGATGAAGCAATGGACATCCTGGTATTGGACAATTCGTGCTGCAGGGATCATATAAGGGCAGCCATGAGAAGAGAAAGTAGGAAAGAAAATGGGGGAGTGAGTTCCGACTCGGTTAGAGAAGGAGGGAATGAGGAATGGTTAGCCTGGAAAGAAGTTCTGAAAACAGAGCAAGGTTTTGTAAAAATGGTTTGTGACCAGTGCAAAGGCTTTTCTAGATTCAAACCAAAATATTGGATTAAATTGGTGGAAGACGGATGGAACGAGAATGATGCCCTTGATTCATTGGGTGTTGTCATGAACTGTTGCAAGACGCAAGCGAGACATGGTCTAAGATCGAGGGAGTGGGTAGAAAGAAGCGCGAACACAGTGATTCCTAATGGTTTGTTCTTCTCATGCTGCAAAGGCTGCAAAAAGTATATGGAAGTCAACTGCTTGGTTCTAAAGACCCAAATAAAGTTTGCCAATAGTGTGTGGAATGCTCTGCATCAAGTGGGGGTCAAAAAATGGTGTTGCAAGAATCACTTTGTTAACCAATGCGCAGAGGACATGGGAGATAACAAATTGGAAGCCCAAGGAATCAGTGAAAATATGGAGAAACAGCACAATGAAATAGTGACGAGTGAAGAAATAAGTAGAGCAGAGATAGGTAGGGACAACATCACAACTCTGTTCGTGGATAATCTGCCCTTACAAACATCAAAATTCTGGCTGCAACGTCTTTTCGGTAGATGGGGAAATGTGGTGGATTGCTTCGTATCAAGTAAAAAACGGTATGCAAAACCGGTAGCATTTGGATTTGTGAGGTTTAACTCGAAAATAGAAGCTGAGGAAGTGGCAAGAAAAGCAAAAAATTACACAGTAGGAGGGAAGAGATTATGGGCATCGGTGGCAAAGTATGAACAAAAGAGAAACAAAAAGGAGGATAGTCAGAAAGCAGAAGAAGACTCAGAGCAATTACAAGAAGCAATCGGAAAACAAACAGTTAGGAGCGATCAGGGCCAACATAGCGGAGAAGGCGAAAAATTGGAATTAGGAGATCCTGAGTTGATTGGAGAAAAAAGGGGGAAGTTAGAAACAAAAGGAAGTGGTAACCGGAACGAAGAGTTAGGGTGCAGAAATTGCAGCAATCCGGTGTCCTTAAGATTAACTGTTTATATGGAAGGTAGGGAATGGTTGAAAAGGGCAGCAGTGGGAAAACTTCACTCTTACATGATGATGGAGCACCTAAACTCAGCCTTTATCCAAGAGCAAGTCTTTTCAACGATGGCAAAGTCGTTGGGAGGGAAATCGGTGCTTCTTACCTTTGACTCAGAGGAAACAAATGATGTTTTATTGGATTGGAGGAGATGCAGTTGGTTAGAAAACTGGTTTGAATGGGTAGAGGATTGGAAGGAATCCTATGCTAGCAAGGAGAGGCTCACATGGATTACAATTGTAGGGATCCCAGTACATGCGTGGAAATGGCAAGTATTTAGAAGCATTAGTGAATTATGGGGAGAGCTAATTTCGGTGGAAGAGGATACGATGGAAGAAATAGCATACGATAAGGGGAGATGTTTGATTTCAACGGAGTGTAATTTCGGAATAAACTCGGAGATGGATTTGGTTATCAACGGCTGTAGTTTCAAAATCAAAGTAATGGAAGAGTCTTTTCTAAGCACTTTGAGTAGATCCACTAAGGGGATTAAGAGAGGAGTGGCTAGAAGATCGTCGCCGGGGAAAAAAACAAGCATTACTAGTGAGGAAGAAGATGGGAAATCAGTTAACTCGCTGGAGGAAATGGAAGGGGGTGATATCTGCAATTTTAGCAAAATTAGAGTGAGGGGCCAAAGTGCAAAAACAGTAAGTGTAGGGGCCAGTAGAGAATTTACTAGTGGGTACCCTATTCAAGAGGATGGGCGCAGTCAGAAGGGTTTTTCAGAACAAAGGGGCTGTGGGAAACTTCTCTCTAACGCTTTGAGTGCTGAGAAGGAGAAAGGGGAGGAATGGAAGAAGGATCAAGATCGAGCTAAAGAAGAAATCCCTACCTTCCGAAGACCAATCGGCAACCACGTGAGGAAAGTCCTGTTCCCAACTTCTGGTGGTAAAGACGCTACATGTGGGTGCAGCGAGTTTAAAGCGGTGACAGCTGTCTCGTCCGAGTTAAAGGAAGAAGGAGAGATCAAGGTTCAAGAGGAGCCTCCTCTGGTAGAAGAAGGTCAGTCATCGGCAGGAAATAAAGGTAACTTATCTAACTTTGAGGATGAACTGTTGGGGATAGCATATATTTCAGAGTCCTCGCAAATAGCGGAATCTTTTTTAAATAAGAACAAGAGGCAAGAACGATTGTTGGTAAAAAAAAAAAAAAGAAACTAAAGCGTTGCTTGAAAGACTTAGCGCCTATCCGGAAACAGAAGTGGTCTAGGAGAAGGAAAGGAATAACAACTTTTCCTCCGCCTAGGGAGATTACAGACATATCGGTTTCTGATGGGGGAATTAAAAACTGTAATAAGTTGTTTTTGGAAGAATTAGATAGGTTCCTCTGCATAGGGAAACAAATGGGTTGGACTGTTAGGGATAATGAGTTGGAGATAAAAGAAAAGGTGCTTCAAATGATATTTAAAGATTGGAATGCTTTTGGAAAAGAAAGGGTAGATATAGGTCTTAAAAATTTGTAGTGTAGAGTTTCTTTTAAAAATATAAAAATATTATATATATATATATAATATAATATTAATAATACCAATTTGTAGTGTAGGGCTTAGGTAGGAGTCTTTACCTTAGGTAAATTAGGAATGGTGTCTCTTATTAGCTGGAATATTTGGGGGGTTAATAGTGTGGTGAAACTTAAAGCAATTAGGGAGCTAATTAGAGTTAATAGGGTGGCAGTGTTGTTCTTACAAGAAACTAAGTTGGAATTGATTTCAGAACTTCTGGTTAGACGGATGTGGAGCAATGATGAAGTAGGGTTTGAGTTTGTCGGTTCTGTAGGGAAATCAGGGGGTATACTTTCAGTGTGGGATACTAAGTCATTTAAGTTAGAATCTAAAATGGGTGGGGAAAGATGGTTACTTTTGAGAGGAATATTGATAGAGAGCAACCTAGCTTGTGTCCTCCTAAATGTATATGCTCCTAATGGAATCAAAGAGAGGGAGACTCTGTGGAGAGAATTGGCTATAATTAAGAAAAATATGGAGTCACCGTGGGTTATAGGTGGGGACTTTAATGTTGTCCTTAAGGTTGAGGAGAGGAACCATTGCTTAGAGTTGGATAGAGGGATAATAAATTTTAGGCAATTTGTGGAAGAATTGGACCTTGTGGATCTTCCAATGCAAAGACGAAGATTTCCGTGGTCCAATGCAAAGTCAGCTAGCAGGTTAGATAGATTCCTTTGTTCCCCGGAATGGTTGACTGCTCTTAGGGGTGTTGTTCAAGTTGTGCTACCCAAAGAACTCTCTGATCATGCTCTAGTTCTCTTAATGGAACCCTCAACTGATTGGGGACCTAAACCTTTTAGAACCCTAGATTGTTGGTGGGCCTCCCCTAAATTTTCAGAATTTGTTGCTACTGAATGGGCTGGAATTTCGGGTTCTTGCCCAGCAAGGAAGCTTTCTTTAGGAGATAAGTTGAGGAAGCTGAAGTGGAGACTGAAGGAATGGAATAAAAGCCATTTCGGGAATGTGGACTTGAAAGTAGCAAGGATTAAGTCTCAACTAGAAGCTTTGGATAAAATTCAGGAGATTAGAGTTTTAGATTCTCCAGAGGTAGAAAGTAGGGTTAAATTAACAGCAGAACTATGGTCAGCCAGTTGGGCTGCGGCTAGTCTGTGGAAACAAAAGTCCAGGATTAGGTGGGCTCGGGGGGGGGGGGGGGGGGGGATAGGAATACAAAGTTTTTTCATGCCACGGTTAAGATTAGAAGATCCAGGAATAATCTGAACACCCTAAAAGTGGGTGGAAATACTTTGGCTACTCCTGGCCTAATCAAAGATGAAGTGTTTAGGTTCTTTGAAGAACATTTCAGAGGGAACCAATGGGATAGACCAAGATTTGAATCATTAGATTATGCGGTCCTAGAAGAAGATTCTAGAATGGCCATAGAGAAGCCGTTCACTTTGGAAGAGGTGGAGGCAGCTTTAGAGTCCTGTGATGGGAACAAATCTCCCAGGCCGGACGGTTTCAACATGAATTTTATCAAAAAATCATGGAAGTGGTTGAAGGGGGAGATTATGTCCTTTTTCATGGACTTCTATGTTGGGGGATCTCTAAACAAAGGGGTAAATGCAACCTTCATTGCACTAATCCCCAAAGTGTTGAACCCCATGACTATAGGTGACTACCGACCAATTAGCATGGTCAATTGCTTATATAAGCTTCTAGCTAAAACATTAGCTAGAAGGCTTGGGGGAGTGTTGGGGTCGTTGATTGGAGAGTCGCAAAGTGGTTTCCTTAGAGGGAGACAAATCTGTGATAGTATCCTAATTGCAAATGAGGTATTAGAAGAGACTAAAAGAAAGAAAAAGGAAATCCTAATGTTTAAGCTTGACTTTGAAAAAGCATACGATTGTGTAGATTGGGACTTTCTTGACTTTACCTTGTCTAAATTTGGGTTTGGAGTTAGGTGGAGAAAATGGATTGGAGAGTGCCTTAATTCGGCTTCGGTATCGGTGTTGGTCAATGGATCCCCCACTAAAGAGTTTAGAATGGGTTGTGGATTGAGACAAGGAGATCCTTTGTCTCCAAGATTATTCTTATTGGCAGCCGAAGTTCTAAACTTACTAATCCAAAAGGCGGAAAGGCTAGACTTGATCCATGGAGTTGGATTAGGAAGAAATTCACTCTCAATAACTCATTTGCAATTTGCGGATGACACTTTAATCTTTTGTAGGGCGGAGAGTCAAGAGGCAGTAAATATCAAGGGTGTTCTTAGGCATTTTGAGACATGTTCGGGTTTAAGGGTAAATTTTCATAAGAGTGTCTTAGTGGGAGTTGGGGTAGACGGGTGGAAGTTAAGTGGGGTCGCTTCCCTTCTAAAATGCAAAGTTGGCTCTCTTCCAATTACCTATTTAGGGATGCCTTTGGGGGCAAACTCTAATAGGATTAGCTCTTGGAATCATGTTATTGAAAAACTCCAAGCTAAATTGAGTGGGTAGAAGTCACATTTCCTATCATTGGGGGGAAGAGTGACCCTTATTAAAGCTGTTTTGTCTAGCCTACCTCTATACCATCTCTCTGTGTTTCGAATTCCGGTGGGGGTAGCAAAGCGTCTAGAGAGGATCATGAGGTGCTTCTTATGGAAGTCATTGGAAAAAAGAAAGGTTCATTGGGCTTCTTGGGGAAAGGTGACTAGGAGAAAGAAGTGGGGAGGGCTGGGAATTAGTAGAATTATAGAGAGGAATGTGGCCTTATTGACCAAGTGGTGGTGAAGATTTGGTTTCGAGAAGGAAGCCTTGTGGAGGAAAGTAGTATGTGCCAAATACGATCTAGATGAAGAGGCTTGGCTCCCCCGAGAGGGGAAGAGAGGGCCACCCTCTTCTCCTTGGACGATTATCAAGGCTACAGTCTCAAACTCGAGATGGTCTTCAATTTTGCTAGAAAACTTTGGTTTTACAGTAGGGAATGGGAGATCAATAGTATTTTGGGAAGATAATTGGTCTCACATAGGGAAGTTGAGCTCCCTTTTTCCTAGAATCTATAACCTTGCAATTCTTAAGAAAGCAAAAGTAAGTGAATTGGGTAGTTGGGTGGAAGGGAGCTGGGTATGGTCCATCGCCCTTAGGAGACCTTGTTATGAGTGGGAAAAGGATGAATGGGTTAATCTTCTTGGTATCCTTAGATCTGTAGTTCTTTACGAGGATCTGGAGGATTCTTTGGTTTGGAGGGACAACCCGAACGGGTTGTTTTCGGTCAAGTCTTGTTATAATCTTGCTGAAAAACTCGACTTGAGGGTGGAGGCCCCTTCTCCCTTTAAGTGGGCTGGTTGGGCTCCCCCAAAGGTAGAGACTTTTGCTTGGCTTCTAGTAGCTAACAAAGTTTTAACGAGGGGGGAGTTGGGTAGGAGGAATTTAATAGATGTGTTAGACTTAGTTTGTCCTATGTGTGAGGACGACATAGAAGAGAGTGTTCATCTTTTTATTTTTTGCCCTTGGACGTGGTCTATTTGGAACTCTATTCTTGAATGGTGGGGAGTAAACTTCGTATTCCCCAATTCTTTAAGTCTTTTGTGGGAACAATGGTTAGGCCAAAAGGGAGTGGGTTTGCATAAGATCATTTGGGAAACATTATTGTTTTCGATGGTTTGGTCAGTGTGGCTTGCAAGGAATGACAGGGTTTTTAGAGGCTCCCTTTTGGAGCCAAAGGAAGTTGTGTGGTTGATAAAGGTAAGGTTAGCTCTTTGGATCTTAGCTAAGAAGCCGGACTTAGGCTACTCAGTTAGGGATTTCATGCAAACCATTGGGGGAGTGAGATCCTACAAACCTCTATCAAAGGTTAGAGACGCTATTTCTTGGGCCCCTCCTCCGAGGGGCTTTCTCAAATTTAATGTGGATGGTTCCTCTTTGGGGAAACCGGGTCCAGCAGGTGTAGGGGGTGTTTTAAGGAGCGAGAGTGGGAACATTTTGTGCCTATTTTCAGAATCAATTGGTGTGGCAGACTCCAATGTAGCAGAACTAAAGGCGATAGCAAAAGCTTTAGAATTGTTTTCTAAATCGTCATTAAAGAGTAGATTTTCCTTGATTATTGAAAGTGATTCTAATAATGCAATTGTGTGGATGCTAAGCCATAATAAAAGGCCATGGAAGCTTAATTTTATTTTTAACCATTGCTTTAAGTTGTTGCAGGCTTTGACAATTGTACAATTTGTGCACATCCGTAGAGAAGCTAACTCAATTGCTGATAAGTTGGCAAAGGCGGGGGTCAACAGACTCACCCCTCTTTGCGAATGGTTGGTGGATCATTCCAGGCCTGAGGAAGTGTAACATGGGTTCTCTTGTCTCTAATTTAGTATAGTATTGATATTCATACTTTTGTTAACTAATTGGTTTTGTTTTGTGAATGCACAGGGATTGGTGGAGTTATCCTTCTTGCTTACCTTAATTATTGACACTAAACTTAACAGGTCGAGAAGGTTGTTCAAAGTAAGCTAAGCGAGTAAAGGCAAGTTCAGGTTGGTGTTCTTTCTTTGGTCATAGGTATCTCTTTGGGGTGTTTTTTGGGTCTTATTGTGAGTGTTCAGTGGGTTGTTCATTGGGTTGTTGGGTGGGAAGTCTTTCTGGCTCCTTTGGTGAGGGTGGTGATAGATTTCTTGCGTGAGTATTTTGGTGCAGTGAGGGACGAATCCAAAGTCGTCTGACCTCCCGCTTCCCCACTGGAAGTTAGCATAGTGAGGCGAGGGCGGCTTAGTAGAAGTGAGGTGGGTTGCTTGATTAGTAGGTACTGGGAGATTTTTTGAGTTGAAGTTGCTGGTCTGTGAAGTCCGCTGTAAGTATTTCTATTACCTTTCTTCTCGGGGTGCTAAGGGTGGACCATATTTGTGTGACAGAGAGGTTTAGTGGGGGTGAGTTGAGGGTGAGTGTGGTCCCGAGGGTTGTTACGGGAGTTCACCTCCTTCTCCCCACTGGGAGTCGTAATATTGAGTGTTTTTGGCGGTCTTGGGATTCACTTGTGCAGAGGAGGTTGATTGGCTAATGGTTACTTTGTATGCGTAGGCCATTGTACTTGTTGTTGTTGGGTTTGCAGGGGATTGTGACAGATATAAGATGGCTCCAAATTATAAACAGAGGAAGATTTAGGTGTTGTCTGATCTTGTCTGTTGCTGGTAGCTTCTCTCCCAGATTCTGCTGCAGTTTTAATCCAGACCAGCTGGTTGGAAGTGTTTTTTGTTTAAAATTGATGCTGGCAGAGTTTGGTAGCGTTGGAGGCGAACCTGCGCGCTTAGCTGACTGTTACTGGTTTAATGGGAATGTTCCAGTTTCTTTATTGCACGTTCAATGGGCTGTCTCCAGGCTAATCGGAGTTGCTGCCGGCACTATACTGCCGAATTGCAGCCTGGTTTGCTGAAACTACAGCCTCAATTCACGCAGCGGAGATCTGATGTACTATGCTAGGGTCTAAATTCTACTGCAGTTTTTTAAATCAGATCAGCTGGTTGGAAGTGTATTCTGTTTACGATTGATGCTGACAGTGTGTGGATGCGTTGGTGGCGAACCTGCGCGCTTGGCCGACTGCTGCTGGTTTGGTGGGAATGATCCAGATTTCTTTATTGCATGTTCAACTGGTTGTCTTCAGGTTATTCGGAGCTGCTGCCGGTACTACACTGTTGAATGGCAGACGGTTGTGCTCATCTGCAGCTGCATTTCACACAGATCAGCTGGTTGGAAGTGTATTTTGTTGAAGATTGATGCTGGCAGAGTATGGTTGCGTTGGTGGCGAATCTGCGCGCTTGGCCGGCTGCTACTGGTTTGGAGGAATGTTCCAGTTTTCTTTAATGCACGTTCAACTGGTTGTACTACACTGCTGAATTGCAGACTATTGTGCTGATCTGCAGCTTCATTTCACGCAGGTTATCCATGTTCTTCAGTTTAGTTAGCTGTAGATTATTTAAGGTTGCTTTGTGGCGGAACCGGGGTGTTCTTGTAGATTTCCAGTTGGTTACATGTGTTTTGGAACTACACTTCGTTGTTCCTTCTGGGTTTTGTGTCTTGAAAGGTTGCCTTCCACGTAGTGGAGATCTCTTAGAATCTCTAATCCTAGGTTCTGTGTGTTAGCCTTGTCGAGATTTTGAGGGGATCTTTGCTAGGTTGGCTTGGATTTTGGTAAAGTTGAGTTCGGAATTGAAGCAAGTTCTTTGTTCTTCGCTGGTGGAATGTGGCTATTTCAATAGAGGAGCAAAGGAGTTGCAGGGAGTTTTGCTCGGTAGAGAAGCTGTTGTGTAATTAATGCTAGGAGTGTTGTAAGTGTAATTTAGGGTTGTCTTGAGTGGGTTTGTAATTGAGATCTCTTTGAATCTCTTTTGTAGGCTCATAGTTGGCCTTGTGAGATTTAAGGGGATCTTTAGTTGGCTTTAAGGACCAACCTGTTTTGTGTTCGGTTTGGGATTGAAGCAGTCTTTTGTGAGCTTCATACTCGATTGTATCTCTTTTGCAATATAACATTTTGCCTATCAAAAAAAAAAAAAAAAAAAAAAAAAAAAAAAAAAAAAAAAAAAAACTTAATCTTTGTACTTCAGTGTTAAGCATATGGGGCGTAACTGCTGAAGAAAATAACACAGGGATGCAAGTGCAATTCGTTCTAACTTTAGGAGTACAAAGTGAAATTAATTCAACTTTTTTTTTTTTTCTCCATTATTTCATTGCATTGAAATATAAAGAAATCGCTAATGATTTTTGAAACCAAAGAAATAAAATATGTGTATTTATGTATATTATCACATCATCTTATTGCTCAAATAGAAAAAATAAAGCAAAATAACGTTCCGTTTTCGTCGGTTGATTCGATTCATTTACAGTAATTAAAATAAACAATATACAAGTTGAACATCTAAAGTTTAGTGTAATTGAAAAAAGAGAAGGCAAGAGAAAATCATGGAGAGATGGAAGAGAAGTGCACAACGAAAATAAAAATTAATGATTTTAAAAAAACCTACCTTTTATTTCATTAATCTTCTTCGCGGGAAAAAAATTATTTGAACAAAACTAAAAAGAATTATTCTTTCTTTTCAATAATTATTCTATCAATAATTTTTCTGTTCAAAAAATTATCACAAGTTTGGTTCCTAAAAACTTTTTCTTAGGGAGTAATATTACACAGAGTAGCGCATTGTAAATGTCCCTAACTTGCTGCACAAATTGTTGCATGGTAGTTGTCCACATGTGACCATTATTACGCATACAATTTATTTATTTTTTAATCCAAGCACTCACGTGTAAAGCGTGCGAGGCCCCCCTTTTTTGGTGGCGGGCCCCTCCCTTTTTTCTTTCTCTTTCTTCTCTTTATTTTTCCCTTTTTTAATTTTTTTTTTCATCTTAATTTTCATCTTAAATTTTAAAAATTAAAATTTGATTTTTTTGGGTACACAAAATGCCGTGTCAACAATAACCACTGTTGTTGTTGTTGTCATGGTTTGTTTTAATAGTGTGTAGTGTGTTTAGTTGTATGAGCCTCATGGAGTTCTCGTGTAATTGTAGCCCAAGATTGGGCTTTTGCTGAGGTTCAAGCTTGTTTCGGTGTTCATTGTATTTGACCGAGAGGTCTTTCATGTTACATGTTCAATTTTGGTGTCTTGTAAAGGAGAATCTTTCCCTTATTATTATTAATATATTTTGGCTTATCAAAAAAAAAAAAAAGAAAAAAAAAAAGGACAAAACGATAACCACTGCAGCCTCCTCTATTACCATCACTGCCACTGTGAACGTCCATTCTACTGCTACGTACCGTGAACGTGAAGACCACCGCTAATAGGAACCTCTTCCACAGCCATAAACTTGAATTTGGTTACAACAACAACTAAGCCTTTGTCCCCCCTTATATAGGGTCAGCTACAAGAATCCATTTACGCCATAGAGATCGATCAAGGGTCATCCCCTCCATCAAGTTTAATGTCGTCAAATCATTTCTAATAGTCTCGCTCTACGTTTTCTTAGGTCTACCTTTCCCTCTAGTAGTCTCCTGAACTTAAATTAAATCACATTTTTTTATTGGTGTTTCTATGGATCTTTTATGCACATGTCCAAACCATCGTAAACGATTTTCTCTAATTTTTTCTTTAATGGGTGTTATCCTTAAATTCTCTCTAATAGTTTTATTTTTAATTTTATCCATTCTCATCTTCCCACTCAGCCACCGCAGCATCATCATTTCGGTCACCCCTATTTTATTGAACTCCTTAGAAATATATTTTTTATTTTTAGATTTGGGAGACCTGACAAAAATAAAAATAAAATAAAAGAAGCCTTTATTTATTTGTAGATAACATGAAAAACAAACATGCACAATCATGAAACAAACCCAAACACTACTAGAGGTTTTTACTATTAGGCGATGACACTAGTAGTGTAATAATGGTAACGTAGTTGCTGCTCCAGTATATATTGCACGTCAAGCATACCATTCGACTGTCACAGCGATGCCGCCGTTCTCTTGATGGATTGACCTCGAGACTATACCGGCATCCTGACACGGGAACGTGACGCTAACATTCGCAATAACAGTGTTAGAAACACCATTAAACAGAAATTCAGAGACTACGACCGGGTGGTTTTCATTTACAGTCAACATGCTTGTTACCCACGGAATGGTATCCCCAGGATTTGTGGAAAGATGTTGGGTTTATATCATATCGACATGGATGGAATTGATGATTAAGTTATAAGTGTGAGAGAAAGTCTGACCTTATATGTTAACTTTTGGAAAAAAAAAAAAAAAAAAAAAAGAGACCCAAGATCACCCCTAACTAGTATCAGATTGCAGGTTATATCAACTTTGGCCTAATATTCACGAAGGAAGGGACTGGTTGAGTGTTAGTTGACAAAAGGCCCGATGTGTAAGGGAAGATTGTTGGGTTTATCTCATATCGAATATGAAAGGAATTGGTGGCCAAATTATAAGTGTGAGAAATCTCATCTTACGAGTTAACTTTTCGAATAGAGAGTGGCCCAAGACTGCCCATACAAACAAAATACTTTTCTTGGATGAAATGGAAAGAGTAGGAACTACATCGAAAGAGAGGGGACATGAGAATTTGATCGACACTGATACACTATTGGAATGATCAATTGAATATTAATATTTCAAACACCGGATGTAACTTTGTTTTCCGTTAGTAGAGAGAAAAAAAATGAAGTTTTTTTAAACCACAACAATGACATAATCAAGAACAAGCAACTTTTGGGTAGATCCAGCAAGCTCTTGGGTAGATCCAGTCGATGTGGGTGGACTTAAGCCAAGCCCACTTGGCTTAAAAAAAAATAGTCCACTACGGCTCTACTTCTTCTAGCCTGCGGGAATCAACAAATAAAAGGAGTGGCAGCAATTTTTTGTTGGATGAAAAAAGATCATATGCGGCAGATTACTGAGAGAAAAGAAAGAGGAGAGAGAATTACGCGTCGCCTTGACAATTGGGCTACGATTCAAATTCTGATTGGGCAGAAATTTCAAGAGTTTGTTCTTTGCATCAAGTAATTAGTTTCCATTGGTCTTGATCTTCGGTCACCATTTTTTAATTAGTGATTCGGTATTCCTCTCTAAATCTATATTTATTGAGTTCTTTACCATGTAATTAATTTTTAAATATATTTTTTTTTGAAAAATGGTGTATTCAAACTTATATACCAAACACTTATAAAACACAGATTGGTGTTGCGTTTTTATAAAAATGGAACACCAATCTGGTTTCTCACAAAAAAAAAGAAGATTAAAAAGGTAAAGGAAAGAATGTTTTTTTTATTTTTTATTTTATTTATTTATTTATTTATTTTTATCGTTGGAGAAAAACAAAAGTGATTTGCATGTCTCGTTGAGAAACACAGTCCAGAAATGCATTTCTCGTCAAAAAATGCAAATCACTTTTGCATTTTGTTCTCAAATCCTAACCCCACCACTTTCATTTTCCTTCTTCTGCATCGTGCTGCCGCCTCTCCTTCCTTGTGCATCGCCAATGCCTGTTCTCTCTCCTCCGTTGTTGTCGCCGATCTCTCTCCTCCGTCGCCGTCACCGATCTCACTCCTCCGTCACCGTCGTTGTCTCCTTTCGGTTTAAGGTAAACCATTTTATTTTATTTTATTTTTCTTTTTGGATTTTTGGATTTTTCGTATATATGTGTGTGTACATATATATATATTTATTTATTTATTTTATTTTTTTGGAAATGTAGATATAGGTTTATATGTGTATGTTTTCATATTAATTTGGTTTATATATTTGTTTTTTTGGAAATGTAGATCTAGGTTTATATGTGTATGTTTTCATATTATTTCGGTTTATATATATATATATATATTTCTTTGGAAATGTAGATCTAGGTTTGTATTTATATGCTTTTTTTTGTTTATATTTTTTGGTTTAATAAGGAAATTTCTTTATATTTCAATTTTAATTAGGATTTATGCCTCTCATTCGCAAGTAGTTATTTTTTTTTCCCAATTGCAATATTGTTTTTTGATTATTATTTGTTATTTAGGTTTGTGTTTGCTAATTATTAACTGTTTATGTTTATTATCATATTATGATAATAATAAATACATTTTAGAGAAAACCTATTTTAACTATGTATTTTGTAATTTGAACACTTCAAAACTTGAAGTATCCAAAATTTATAATATATTTATTTTTAGGTATTTTTATTGTTATGTTTTTCTGTTACAATTTTTTTTTTTCGTTAGAGATTTATATTGATTTTTAGTAGATTTAAAGAACTATTTGTTTCATGAAATCGAGATATTTTTCATATGCAAATTCAACATATACTCTTAATTTACACTTTGTACCCCCAAACTAATTAGAAAATTGATTTAAAAGTATTGGTTAGATGTTTACAATGGTTAGATTCTAATTTGTGTACTTAAACGTGCATTTGATTAAGTAATTGTGTATATATAACTTAAGATTTAATGAATGACAATTAATTCAACAGTATTTATTGAGTTTTAATTAGGCAATTTCAATTTTTTTTAATAACATAATTGATATTGATAATAATATTTTCTTTATTTTGTTTTGATTTGTGAAATTGTTGTTGTTTGAAATGGAGAACATTACATTATATTTGTATTGGGGTGGTAGGATATTGGAAGAAATTGAGTTTGGGGTGTTATATAGTATGTATGTAGTCAAATCATTGGATGTTTATCGGGAGATTAAGTTAAACAAATTGATTTGGATGTTATGACCTTATATCCTTGAGGATGGAATTGATGGAACTTTGAAATTAAAGTGTAGATTGCTGATAGCTACTATTGGGTTGAGGAATTATAGACACATGTTGTTTTCAATCATTGACGACGCGACATTAGACCACATGCTTCAGTTACCTCTTAAGGTGCCCTTGATGCATGGTGTTGAGGTATATGTCGAGATAGAGCGAGTTTTTTTATCACACTGTAATATTTTCTTCCCATCCTGGTCTTTTTACTCAATTTTTAAGTCAGAGTTTCAATCCTCGTGTTACCATATTATCCGAGCAATTGTCTTAGTATAATATTCCCATGTTCAAACCCCAAGTTGTTCAATCTAGTTATACTCACCGATCACCCTATATTCCTGAAGAATTTCATCCCCATACAGTGATTAACCGTAATCCAGGCACCAGTTATGCCGCTCTACATTACCATCATTCGCCAATTAATCTACCGCACAACAATAATTATGGTAGGTATGATGGGAACGTGGTGGGTGGGCCAGTTATGATCGATAATTTCCTCGATGTCAAACATACAGATTTAAAAGATGTTGTTGCATTGGTAGAAAAGAATAATGGTGGAGACGGAGATAAAGATATGAATGTCGAGGCGAGCGGGCGATGGAGTGAACAGTTGCTGTTGCACTTAGTTTCTTTATTTTATAATCAGTTGGAATGGGGTGATGACGATGATCTGGTAAAGTATGAGCCAAAGTTGCGGAAGAATTTCTAGAATCTGGAAATGGACGAATTTTGTAGCAGCATGGTCTTTAAGGACAAGAAACATGTCTAGAATGTAGTGAAGTATTACCATGTTATGAAAAATAAAGAGTTTTGTGTGGTGGAGACGTACCCTAAAGTTTGATCGGTCAAATACAAGCACAGTTGCAGATGGAGGATGCGGGCGGCTCTAAAAAAGACTCATGGAATATTCTAGATTAAGCAGTACAATGGGCAACACACGTGCTTCAACAATCATATGGCCTTGGATCATGGAAAGTTAGATTCGGGTATTATTTCTGACATAATGCTTGGATTGGTCGAAGAAGATTTAGAAGTGAAGATGGGCATTATTGTTGCCTCCGTGAAGGAGTCTCGGGGATTCATCATCTCCTAATGAAAGACTTGGTTGGCTAGATCTAAAGCCTTTGAGACTTCGTTCAACTATTGGGATGAATCATATTGAAGTTGTTCAAGTTCGTATCAACGCTACAATACTTTAATCCTGGGACGATTGTCGAATGGATTATTGTTCTGACCGCTTAACTTGGCTATTCGACGTTCGACATACTGTTTTGAGCATTCCAACATTCTATGGTTGGATGGAGATATTGTTGGCCTCTCCTCATGATTGATAGGATCCATATGTACGGTAAGTACTAGAAGAAGATCTTGATCGCCACTGGGATGGCACCATTCAATAATTGTTATCCTCTGAAGTTCGCGGTCATACCGATGGAGGACCACCGTTGTTGGTCCTGGTTTATTTCGATGCTGAAGCACCTATTGTTAAAGATCATTTGGATATCATATTGATATCTGATAGACACATGGGTACTATTAGTGGTGTCAGAACTTTATGGCTTAGCCAACCGAACGAGCCCGCTCGGTATCATTGATTTTGTCTGTGACATTTTTGCAGTAATTTCAACAATGTTTGTAAGAATAAATACTTAAAAAATCTTGGCTGGAATGCGGGTGTCATGATAAAAATTTGGAAGTGCAACGCCATCATGGAAGAGATAAAAAAAATAGATATGCAGGCGTATAAGTGGTTGAATCACAATGACAAAGAGAAATGGATCAAGACACACAATGATGGTAAACATTGGGGCGTGTTGACGACCAACTATGCCGAAATATCCAACAACTATTTGAAAGGTGTAAGAAATGTCCCAATTACAACAGCCGTTTCAATAACTTTCTACAAGTTGGTGAAATACTTTGATGTCGGTCGATAGGAAGCTCTAAAGGACTTGGCAATGGATTTAGGGTATGTAAAACATGTTGTTAGCAAAATTCAGAAATCTCAAGCCAAGTCCAAAACATAAAACGTCCAAATTTTCAATCGGTAAGGTTTTTAAATTTTAATTTATTAATTACTTATTTTTTGTTATATATTTATAATAAAAATGATGCAACTCTTATCTAATTTGATGTATTAATATATTCAATAATTGGGAGAATGCATATTACCAATTGAAAACGAGAAAGATTTTAGCCGGTTGTATTGTTATACACAAAGTTACTTTAAGGGGATAACTTTGATTGTGCTTGTGTGAAGTATAAGGCTTTCAAATATCCATATTCTCATATGCTTGCGATGGCCGAATATTGTTGCATTGATTCGTTATGCTATATTGCTCATGAGTACATAATGGCAAACTTATTGGAAAGTTTGGGAGTTATCGTTTGAACCGATTGTTCCCGAGGACTATTGGTCGGTGGTTAATTTTTCGATCCTTCTTCTAAAAAGAATATACTTCGAGTTGTAAAGCGCGGATGACCAAAATTTACTCGTATTCGAAACAAGATGGATGTGTCGCAGAGGACAATGACAAATCGGTGTGGATTGTGTTCTCATACCAGATACTAGGTGACGTTGCTTTGGGGTCGGAGCGCATACCAGATCTACCGTTGGAGCCGTCTTCCATGTTTGTTGTAAACCTAGACGATGATGTGTATTGACCAGTGTTTGCTGTAAAAATTGTAAAAATAAATAAATCCGAGTATGTATTAAAACACTTAAAAAAATAATTCAACTGCCCAAATATTTTTGTTCTTCATTGGATATATATGCCTTAGACATATATTCATTGTTGGTTATCACATTATGGTATTCGTTTGGAAATAGTGCTCTATTACTTGCAACAACCATTTTATTGGCTAGTTGGAGTAAATAGTATTGACTTCTGTGCAACAACATTATATTATTCTCTAGGTGAATTCGTGTAATAGCATTTTCGATCTCGGTTGTGTCATCAATTATACATTATCGAGGCATCTGAAGACTTCGATGATGCGAAACTGGTGCATTAAGTTCTATCAAACAAGATACAAGGTTGTTGGACTCTTTCACTTTGTATTCCCATTCTTAGCATAGACCGACGCGGTACTCTATCAGATTAGCGTCTTGATCGCTCCAGTAGTCATCATAATATAGTTGTAGAATCAATTGACTGTAGTGATGCCAGGGTCCAAGCCAACCCCAAACACCATATGAGTTTTTGTCATGGGAAATACTATATGAGCTTTCCTTATTTGAATTAATATTTTAAGCCATCACAAAAATTATAGGATGGAGAGTTATAGAAAAAATAGGTTTTATTGTACCATGTCGATTAACATGTTTCAACCTTTTGTGAAGATTGATTGACATTTCAAAACAAGCTTTTCCAGTGTTGATTGACATTTCGTGGCAAACGTTTTCAGTGTTTTGAACAACTTTTTCAGAGATGCCTTTACAACCTTTTTCTACTGTTTCTTGACATTTTGGGCTGCCTATTTTCAGTCTTTGTCAATAGTATTTTGAACAACATTCCTAGTGTTTCATTGTTCTTTGACATTTTGTGGCATGTTTCTTTAGTCCTATTCAAAAATGCCTTATAACCTTTTTTCACCGTTGATTGACATTTTGGGGCATACTTCTTCAGCTTTGTTTTAGCCTTTGTCAACAATGTTTTGAACAACTTTACTACGATTGATTGGACCAATCAGTCGAGTGTTTATATCCAGGTTTTGTCAATTGTTTTCAGCTTTGTCAGTCTTTTTCAGGTTTTGTCATTCATTTTTAGTTGTTTTTCACTGTTGAATAATGTACTGGATGATGCGTTTTCAACCTTTTCCATCCATTGCCCTCGATACAACCATTATTAGAGTTAATTTGACAAATCAGTGGGTGTTTTTTCAGTGTTATCAATACTGATTGACTATTCAATTTTAGTATGACGAATTGGACTATTCAGGTTATCGTTTATCATTAATATAGACACACACACCTATATACTACATACATACATACATATAATACTATATCAATCTACAAACACATTTCGATCGATTGTCATGTACACGATGCTAGATCTATATCATTCAATGGGATGCCACTAGGTCTTAGAGAACGAATTCTCATACTCTTTAAATCTAAGAGTTTGTTACTCTCCACATTGGGTTGCATGGATGCATTAGGAATACACTTATCGTGTGAACCAAGCAGATACTATCATCGATTGAAGTAGACAATACAATATTCTAATATTGTATCAATTGGCTTGAACAATGCAAATAGATACACTACATGATCTTCAGATGGCGTTACATCGCTACCACAAAGAAAATAACCGAATGCAAATTCGAATTATTCGACACGAGTTTCAAATGACGACACGTGAGCATCTCCAAGAAAGTTTGGTTGATAAAGCTCGTATTTACATGCGATGCTCAATGGAGATATTAAAATATCTGATGATGGGAGTAATGTTTAATGTTTTCAAGTTGGTGAATTGCAGTTTAACTATGTATTGTTTTTTTCAAGTCTAATGTATCATATTTACGTTAAATTATAATAACGTTACTTCCGCCAAACAACATACTTTTCCTCGTTATTTAAATTTAAAAAACTACGATAAGAAATGTTTACAATACAATGATAATACGTAGAAAGAAACATATAGTCCATTACAAACACAACTACTATAAAATATGAGTTTGAAATAAAGTTTGTTAAATAGGGCAATCAGCAAACCTTCATGCTCAGATATCTTCAAGAGCAGTCAGATATTCGGTGAATATACCATCAAGAAATTCTATAAAGTCATTAAATTCAAATAAATAATCCTAACCTTTTGAGGCCATCTTAACTGCTAAGTTGTTTATCTATTTTGGTAAGTATTTCATTGTGCTACCCGTCTTATTTAAGAGTCATTCAAAACTACCAGTGTTTATCACATCCCTAATCGAAGCCTTATAGTCATAGTAAATTATGCATTTTGTGAACATTTTTTGATTCAACATTAAATGGCCTCGGCGAATACTTCGTATGTCAGTATTTTTTTGACGTTATGATAAAGTGTCTCCGCATACCAACTCTGTCCCTGCAAAACCACTATACTAGTTTCATATTTTTTTTTCTAATTAGCCTTCCCTAATGCGGCGATATGTTGACCAGTTATGTAGCCAATAACATTTACCAAGTACTTCCCTACAAAACAATTAATTATCTAATTACGAATAATTGAAAATAATATATATATATATATATATATGTATATATATATATATATATAATCCAAAACATTCACCGTGATCTTCTTCATAAATTTTATTCATTCTCTTTGAGAATAAAAGGAAACAAGTTGGATACTACTAAACAAAGATTGATTTCAACAATACACGTTGCTTCTTATGAACTGAGGTTGTTCTTATTTATGGAACAAACTAAGGTGAGAAATCACAAAAAAAATTGGTAGGAAATTGGTGAACAAAATGATGGGAAAAACTTTGGAAAGAAAAAATAAACAGAATAAAATGAGGTAAATTTTTTTGGAGGGAATTATTTTGATGGGAATTCCGTTGGTGGGTAAGTGGTTGACGAGAAATGAGAAAGGGGTAAAAAATTGCCTATATACACATCTATACTTTTGTAAATTATTATTCGCACACATTCATTCCTATTCTTCATTTTCATTACTCTGAAAATCAGTTCAAATGGCAAGTGGGTTAGCAAACGATAAGGGTAAGGGAAAATACAAGGAAAAAATGAAGATCCATTGCATTGGTGATTGTTCAGGGAAAGGGGACCATGCTAAGTACGATGATGAGATAGTTACATGGTATGGAATCCGAACACGCTGGTTAATGGTCATACATTAGGTCATACTCGAGAGATGTTGTGCTATTCCTCGGACGTGTGTGGTAATGTGATGTTATTACAAATATTATTGGTATTCAATGACAACTAGATCTCTCAGGCACATGGTTGAATCCTATCACAAGGAAATGAACTTTCTTAGTACACGGTGATCATTTCAAGCAAATTGTTCGATGGGTCAATCGTTATTCCCACAAGAGTTACTAGTACACCGAATCGGGGCAAGGATAGTGAAGAGACAAAGAATTTACAATGGAAAATGCTAATGAAAAAAAAAAAAAGAATCTTAGTGAGGTAAAGTTTCATATGTACCATCTCAAAATTCTGAAATTGTGGTCTTTCAAATTTTGGAAAACGAACCAGATAACATCGGTAAAATTAGCCACGCATTGAAATGAGAAACAATGCAAATGGAGAAACGGATTCATGTTAAAGAAAGACTTTATCAGATTTGGAAGACCAATGACCTAAATGCAAACGAGCAGACATTGACGTACTTTACTGATCCCAAAAACAACGATGACCCAGAATTGTCCGATTACGAGGACAGAGAGATTCACTAAGAATAATTTGATAATACTTAGTAGTTATCGATTCTAGAAAAGTTTTATGATGGGTAGTATTTTCTCATTTAATTATTTTTTAATTTTTTTTTTTTACTACTACTTGTACTTCTCATCGCGTTTAATTGTAGTTTGATGTCTATCTCGGTTAAAACAACAAATTTTTGGAGTCCCATTGCATAATCTCTAGCATTGCTTTCGAGAATGTTCACTATTTGTTGCTTCTTCTTCTCCATTCAAATTCAACATTAGTTCTATGTTACTTTTTGACAATCCAAAACAATGCCATTAGATGTGAGTCGAAATCTAAATCATGGTAACTCAAATTCACTTCCACAAGTTCATTACTTGTTGAGCTAGTATCATCGATGTTGGCTAATGTAGACTGCGGAGAATTTGCATCCCAATTAATATTTGAATATTTTAGTTGAAAAATAAAATAATAATGAAAAATTATTTTCTCATCAAATGATAAGCAAAAATTATATAAAAAAAAGGGTATTTTTATTTTCAAATAGATCTAGCTCCCAAATTGAAATAAGTACTATTTATATTAGTCTAACACATATTGAGCACGTAATCAGATTTCAAAAAATTATTTCAAAAATATTTTTCAATAAAAATTTGAAAAATAATTTCAAGGATCAAATTCCAAATAAATAATAAATTTAGCAAATAAGTAAATAACTCGAAACAATTTCACCAGGAATCCACCGAAAGAATAATGATTAGAATAATAATGACACTTCAGATCGTTAGTAGCAATAAACCACAACAAATGTTTTTCAAGAACAAATCTTAAGAAAGATCTAACAAAATACTCAGTATGATAACTCTTACAAAGCTCTTAGAATAATTCTCAAGATATGTCACAATTTTTCTATTATTTTGAAGTGGAAAAACACAGGTCTATTTATAAGGGAATAGATTAAGCCCTCTAATGGCTAGTTCCCATGTGTCAAGACATTTAATTGCACCAATAGACCCTATATATCATAATGATTCATTCCTGATATAATTCATTTAATTTTGTTTTTTAAACTTTCAATTAAGTCCCTCAATTTTTTCTCAAACACAATTGGTAGGATTGAAAGAATTATATGTACCAAATTGAGAGACAATAAAAATACTTGAACCATATCTATAGAAACACTTAGATATAATTTAAATAACAAAAAACACTTCATATTCCTAACATATCTTGGAGATCTTAGCCAAAAAATGGTTAATAACGACTACTTTTAGAATAAGATCTAGAATTCCACAAAATCCTGAAACAGTGTCATAAGTTGATCGCTCATGCTTTACCTGTCGACCAGACGATGCAGAAAGTTTCATGAGTCGACCTGTCTATCGACCTAAAGATTCACAGAGTTTCACTTTTGATCACAGATCGAACTCCCTATTGATTGATTGATTCAGAGAGTTCACCGTTTATGCACCTGTAGACCTATAAGTCAACCTACCAATGCTGGAACATTTCTCAATTCAATTTTAATTCATTTTCATCGATATTTTTGCCCCTTTTACCGATTTCTTTTCTAGGTTAGCTCTACTAACTTCTTCAATTCCATTTTAATCAATTATCTTTGTTTTTTTCCAATTACACATAGGAACATATAATTTCTCTAATTAAGATCCTATCAAAACACACATAAACTTTTCAAAATTTTTTGTGTCGTGTGTGATCCTAATTGGGATAGTAAGAGTTAAAATTTAACCGGAATTGTTTTCCCTAGGTTCTTCAATTTTTTCAAACTCTTAATCCTTCATCGTCTTTGTCGTTATCTTTTAGAATCCATTTATTACTTGTCATTATATCTTCATCATTAGAACTCATAAATGAAAAACTCAATCAAACCGTTAGTTTCACAAAAAATATCAACATTTAATTATTCATCAAAATCTTAAGATCAACAGTTTATCATCTCGGACATATGACTAAAACTTTTACAATGTTCTACACATTCAAGACATGTACCTGAATACATTAATATATTTCATAGAAATGTTTCTACATATCAGAGACATCTAACTAAAAAATTTGTAATATTTACCATTTTGTAAGCATGTAACTAAAAAGTTCTCAATATATTATATATTTGAGACATCTAAATGAATAGATCAAAATATATTTAAGAGAAAATATATCTACATATTGGATACATGTTGCTAAAACGTTTGCAATATTTAACATATTCGAGACATATAACTAAATACATTAATATATTTCATAGAAAAATATATCTATATATTGCAGACATACAACTAAAATATTTGCAATATTTATCGTATTGTGGACATGTTACTAAAATGTTCTCAAATATCTAATATATTGGAGAAATGTAGTTGAATACATTAAAATATATTTCATAGCACTATATGGAACGTTTTCTTTAATATTTTGTTTTGTGAATTCTAGTACATTAGCTCATATTAACTCTATCACCTAGTGATTTGTACTTTGTACTAATACAAGTAACTCACTTTGGTATAGATCCAAGAAAAGAAAAAGACCCTATAGACGAAGAAGAGGATTCGGAAAATTTGGTGGTGTCATCTCAGAGATAAGAGAAAGTGAAAACTTTGCATCATTTTAGATCATCATTTAGTTAAACAATGTATCTATTGAATAAGTTAGAGTTACGCAGTAACACAAGGATTGTTTAGCCAAAACACCATTTTGGCACATGTTTAAAGCTCTAATGGACAAACAAATGACTTCACAACAATGTTGGAAGAATGATCATTTAATCACCGGCAGAATTGCCCGTTTCAATCCCTACAAGATTTAATTGAAAAGAAAAATTATATTTAATAAGGGAAAATTCCCAAGCTACATTGTAGCAAACAACCAAAGGTTCTAAAAGGGTGTTCACAAGACACCACACCCTTCCAGAAAGAACAAAATACATATAGCTGTATAAGAGAAAACAATAACCAAATCAGTGGAACAAAATATCCCTCTAGGATCAACCTGCCGCAACCACTATGCTTTCAAGCAAAATATCTGAAACCGATTCCCTCCAATTCTCCAAGTAGCTAACTAGAAAAAGATACTCGAACCACTTCACTCATAGAAACACCAACTAATTCCAATTATGTGAATGCAAATATAGAATAGAAAGAGCCAAAAAATATTGAATCACCAACCACTCAAAAAAACCACTTCAACAAAAGACTTCCTCATCTTTCCACTTCCCAGTGAAGTGATAAAAATTAAGATACCTAGACAACTACAAATTTCTTTTTCCCTTTCTTTTCGGGGAATTTGCATTCCAATATGTATTTGAATATTTTAAATGAAAAACAAAATAACAATAAAAAATTATTTTATCGTCAAATGATAAACAAAAATTTAAGAAAAATAATTATTTTTATTTTTAAATTGAAATGAATACTAGTTAGATTAACAAGAAAAAAAAAATGTAAACGTGAATCGGTCAATTTGAGTTAAATGACATTTATACCCTTAAATATTTCAATAAGGTTTATGTTAATATTATTCTAGAACTTAAAGGGTGAATAGTGTAATTTTTTTTTTTCCATTTTTTTTCCTCATCGACGGCAACGCAAGGCTCCTAGGCTTTAATATTTATATTTTTTAACTGTGGATTGGGTTTTTGTTGAAGAAACGGAATCCCTGATTGCGTTTCTTCAACAAAAACGCAATCCACAATTGCGTTTTTTCAAAAAATAAAATAAAAATAGGATCGTATAAACGCGAATAACTTATGCGTTTTTTGGTTTTTGCTTTTTTGAAAATGCAAAATGGATCTGCGCTTTTATGAAAAAGGCAAAACCCTTCTGCATTTTACCATTGTTTCGTAAATAAGTTTCTATACACTAGTTTTCAGAAATTTTTTATTTAAATTATAATTACATTGTAAAGAACTCTTGCATAGCTCGGATATTTCCCCATTAAATGTAGAAATAATTAGTTAATAGTGTCGACCCTAATTTATAATTTATGCTATTTTAATTTTGATTCCAATTAGGGGTGGCCATGGGTCCAGGGGTCTGCCGGTCTGCCCAGCCCGGTCTTATTTTTTTTAGCGTTTGGACTTTAGTTTTAAGTCCATGGGTAAGACTTGGGTTTCGATTTTCAAGCCCGATCAAATTTAGGGTCAGGCTAGGGCTTGGCTAAATTTTTTCAGGGCCGGCCCGACCCGACCCGAGTATTAATTAAAATAAATAAATAAATATATATATGTACACACACACAAATCTCAAACAAACTCAACCCTAGTTCATTTCATTTCTTCCGTCGCTTACCGTCTCGTGTCTTTCTTTTCAATCTTCATTCCTTTTCATAAACCTCCCTCCCTCCGTGCGTACCTATATTTCCTCGCCGCTATCATCTATCACATTCATTCGCCTTCAATTGTTTCTATTTGCCGATTTCGTTCACCATCGATCACTTTTCTTCGCTATTAATCTCGCCTTGTCGTTGATCGCTTTTATATTTATATTTTCGTTTTTATTTTTAAAATTAAATATAGGGATAGAATTGGGTTTGATTTTTTATTTTTTTTGTAGAGTCAGGTTTGGGCATGAAATTAGATCCCGATCATAGGGTCGGACCGAGCTAGGGCCTCGTATTTTTTTTGTAATACCCTAGCTAAAGCCTGGCCCAGCCCGACCCATGTCCACCCCTAATTTGAATATAGATCTCTTAATTATGTTTTGACTTGTGATTTAATTCATGATCAATGCTCGATCTCTTATTTTTTCAATCAAATGATTCTAATGAAAGTTTGCATTGTTTGTCGCTGGCACCACCTGCCTCCACCCACCATCGAAACTTAGGCTTTCGATCACCAAAATCTAGCCATCTGCCACTGGAATTTTGTTAATTATATGTAATTACTTTTTTACTATATTTTTCAGTTATATGTAGCTTTGTTTTTTTAATGATTTTTTTTTTTTAGTTACATTTGTTAGTTACAGTTTTTATTTATGTTTTAGTATATTTTTCAGTTCTATTCATGTAATTTTTTAACGATTAATAATTGAAAAATTAATTGAATCTAAATAAAAATTGCAAACTGAAATGCATGTTAAGTGGAATCCCAGTTTGCCTCATATCCTCGTACTTTTGTTATTGCGATTTGGCTATTTCCCCATTAAATATATACATGTGGGATTTGGCTACTTTTGTGATAAGCAATCTACGATCATGGTTTCAACTACTGCAAGGGAAGTGGCTTTTCCTTTCAGCTCCTAACCCACTTAAAATCACAGTTAGGCCACTAACTAACCCAATTAAATTATAACTAGGGCACATTAATGAATAAAGCCACTTCATAATTCTTTTCATCTTGCTTTTTAATGCTGACCACACCCTCCACATGATGTTGTCAAAAATCTCTAGCATGTGCAAAAAACTTCCCACACGACAGAAACCTTCACAACCTGTAAAACTGATAACTTGCAAAACCGAATAACTCTAAGAAGACACCGGTGTGGTGTTGGTCAAAGAATCTCCGGCATGAGAATAAGTCAATTTGCTTTAGGGTATTAGGCAAAAAACTGAATGTAATTATTAATGTGATACCTTCCCTTATTTATAGACTTCGTAGATCATGGCTGTTTGATATGGATGACCTAATCTTTGATAATTTGGTCTTTTCCCACTATTCGATAATGACCTACTTCCTCTTACCCAGATGGAATCGTGGGTTAGTGGGCTCATTTGATTTTTGATGACTTAGTCTCCCACTCTATTGTTATTTAGATGGGAGTGTATATTTGATTAAATTACGTTCTTTGGCTTCCTACTTAATGGATCCATGCCTGGATCACCGATTTGGACTAATGTCCTTGGCCTGGCTCTTTTCAAGCATTAGACCTATTTATTGTGCTGGCCCAGGATGACCTAACCTATGACTTATCGTGACGGGCTTCTTTTGAGCTATGTGTCGGGCCACCCATAGCGGACATTTTCGTTGCTCAGTTTTATCAACTAGATCTTTTCCATTCTTGGACCTAAAATATTGGTCGGATTTTTTTATCAAGCTCCTCTTAGAAGGCTAAATATAGAAACAGGTATTTCTTACGCATCATTTGCCCCCTTGACCTGAGTGTTGATTTGAAGAAGTGAGATGAAAGATCATCTTCTCTTCTTACACTTAGTTATTGCATTGAACTAATTTGTCAGTTCGTTCTTATACTTACACTTAGTGCTTCTTATCACTACAAGTGTTATATTTCAAATTGATTTGCTAGTTCGTTTTTAAACTTTCACTTGTTGATTTTTATTGCTACAAGTATTTCATTTCGAACTGATTTGTTAGTTCTTTCCTACAATAGGTGATTTTTATCACTGAGTGTTTTTTTTATTTTTATGAACTGATCTGTTTAGTTCGTTTTACACCTTACACTAGGTAATTTTCATCACTAGGTGTTTCTTTTACGAACTGACCTGTGTCGTTTGTTTTACACTTTACACTTTGTGATTTTAATTATTGAGTGCTTCTTTGACGAACCGATTGGTTCAGTTTGTTTTACACTTGGTGATTTTAATCACTGAGTTTTTCTTTGACGAACTGATCTGTTCAGTTCGTTTTACACTTTACACTTATTGATTTTTGTCAGAAAGTTTCTTCTTTGACGAACTGATCTTTGTTGTTCGTTTTATACTTTACAGTTAGTGCTTTTTATCACTAAGCTTTTATTTGATGAACTAATCTTTGCAGTTCGTTTTACACTTTACACTTAGTGATTTTTATCACTGAGTTTTTCTTCGATGAACTGGTATGTGCAGTTCATTATTACTTTATACATGGTGATTTTTATCACAGAGTGTTTCTTTGCTAAGCTAATCTGCTCAGCTCGTTACGCAATTTTACACTTGGTGATTTTTATCACTAAGTTTTTCTTCGACGAACTGATCTCTGCAGTTGGTTTTGCATATTACACTTGGTGATTTTTATCATTGAGTGTTTCTTTAACGAACTGATATTTGTAGTTCATTTTACACTTTATACTTACTAATTTTTCGCCTTAAGTTTTCTTTAACGAACGAATTTGTTTAGTTTTTTTTTTATTGCTTTACACTTGGTGATTTTTATCACCGAGTGTTTGTTTGACGAACTGATCTTTGCAGTTCATTTTACACTGTACACTTAGTGGTTTTATCACTAAGTTTTCTTCAACGAACTGATCTTTTTAATTCGTTTTATACTTTACACTTGGTGATTTAAATCACTGAGTGTTTCTTTGAGGATTTGTTCTGTTCGTTTTACACTTTGCACTTGGTGATTTTTATCACCGAGTGTTTCTTTGATGAACTAATTTGTTCAGTTCTTTTAACACTTTACACTTGGTGATTTTAATCCCTGGGTGTTTCTTCGACGAACTGATCTGTTCAGTTCATTTTACACTTTACACTTGGTGATTTTTATCACGAAGTGTTTCTTCCTGAATTGATTTGTTCAACTTATCTATTATTTCACATTTAGTTTTCACCAAATGTTCACTGGTGAGCAGATCTGGACATCCCATCTTTTATTTTACACTCATTGTTTATCACTAACTATTTTGTTAGTGAGTTGATCTGCTCAGCTCAGCTCACCTATCATTTTACACTCAGTTTTTATCACTAAATGTTTCATAGGTGAGCTAGTCTGTTTAGTTTACCTATACTTTTACACTCATTTTTTATCAGTAAATGTTTTTGTGGGTGAGTTGATCTGCTCAACTCACCTATCATTTTACACTTAGTGTTTATCACTATATGTTTTGTCAGTGAGCTGATCTTCTCAGCTCACCTATAATTTTACAACCAGTGTTTATCACTAAATGTTTCATCGCTGAGCCAATATGCTCAGTTCACCTATCATTTTACACTTATTGTTTATCACTGAATATTTCGTCGGTGAGTTGATCTGCTTAGCTCACCTATAATTGTACACTCAATGTTTATCACTAATTGTTTCGTCGGTGAGGTGATCTACTCAGCTCACCTTTCATTTTACACTCATTGTTTATCACTAATGCTTTGTTGCCGAGATGATGTATTTTTTATCTTGGGATTTGTAACAAGAAAGTATCCTCAGACCCACATTTTCTGTCATTTTTTCCCTCTTTCATGATTTGTTTATTTTGCTTAATGAGTTATGAATGTGAAATCGGCTTTAAAGAGACAATAGATTGATTACTCTTTCTGTGACTGTTCCTGTGATTTCTTTAGATATGATCCTGACCCCATGCTCATTCCACAGGCGTTAAGTACATCATAGAACTTATCCTCCTTCCTAGATTTTCATTCGATTTAATTTCTTCATAATTGATTTCCTTAGGAAGGGTTGAACTTTTTTCCCCTTTCTATAGCCCTCCGGTTACCCCTTTGTTCATGGGATTTGACAGGGATATGTAGCTTTTTAACCTATTTTATACGAATTGTAGTTTCTTGTATGCCACATAATAATCGTTAACGAACAAATAACTGCATTTTTAGGATGCAATACAAATTAACATTTTTATGAATATTCGTCAAATTATCTAGTCATGCTAAGTGAAGATGTTATCATTCATTGCACATTTCTAATCTTTATTAACAATAAACCAAAAGATTAGCTTTGAATCAATCTTGAATAATTTCTTCAAGCGTTTCCTCCCTCTTTAATATTTTATAAGGATTGTATCCAAATAATAAAAGGTAGGGGGTACAAATTGCAATTAACAAGCTATTCTTGCATTATCTTTTAGGCAAAGTAAAGTTTACTTCTAGAAACTAAATTTACATTTCATATGCATAGTTTGAAGATACAATTTGTACTTTTTCACAACCACACGGGTGTTAAAGGATTTAACTCAACAGACACTAATTTCCTAGTATAATTAAACAGTTTATCAAATCTTGTACCCTTTGGGCGTACTTGAATATTTTGAAGTGCCAATAGAGCTCCCATAACATGTAATTTGTCGGAATAAAAATTGTAGGGGCCAAAGAGTAATTTTTGTTAATTAAGCCCTAGGATTTTGAATAATCATTATCTAGTTATGGGGCATATTCTGCAATTATAATACACTTCCTATATTTATCTCTTTCGCAAATGCTAAACTTCCTCTAATTATCATATGTAGCACCCTAAGTTCATGAATTGAATTAAATGGATGCAAATTGCAAGTTCAATATTTCTTCTAGGGGCTTTAAGTTTTTAATCAGAAAATATAATTTTCTGCAATTCTTGACTTATCCAGACCTCAACGTTAATTTATAAGTTTATTTTCAAAAATAAACTTTAGGGGATAAAACTGTAAATATACATGTTATCTCGGGGGCCTTAGAATAATTAGCTCTAGGTCATATACGATAATTTATAAGTTTACTTTCAAAAATAAACTTTAGTATCTCAGGGGGGGGGGGCCTTACACTAATTAGCTCTAGGTCATATACAATAATTTATAAGTTTATTTTCAAAAATAAACTTTAGGGGGTAAAACTGTAAATATACGTGTTATCTCAGGAGCCATAGAGTAATTAGCTCTAGGTCATATAAGATAATTTATAAGTTTATTTTCAAAAATAAACTTAGGGGGGGGGGGGGGGGGGGGGGGGGGGTAAAACTATGAATATAAATGTTACCTCAGGAGCCTTAGAGTAATTAGCTCTAGGTCATATCCTTTCTTCGTTTGATTGCAGCCTCTACTGCTTGTAAATATACTTGTTATTCAAAGTAAATTTTAGTTTGTTTGTTTATTTATTTGTTTAATTAAAAAAATATTTAATTAAAAATGTGCACTTTGGCCCCTTAAAATTTGACAAATTACATATATGGGAAACTATAAAGTAAAATAGAAATTTAATATATTATTTAAAAAAAATTGTTAGTTAGTTAGTTAGTTTAATTTATTAATTTAGTTATTTAATTAAAGAATGTACACTTTGGTCCCTCAAAGTTTGACAAATTATACATGTGGAAAAATATATGTTAAAATAGAAATTATAATATATTGTTTAAAAAAAAAAAAAATAGTTAGTTAGTTAGTTAGTTGATTTGATTTTGATTGTTAATTTAGTTGTTTAATAAAAAAAAAATGTTTAATTAAAAAAAGTGCACTTTGGCCTCTTAAAATTTCCCAAATTACGCTTGTGGAAAAATAAATTATTGAATTAATATTAATTTGATGTGGCATTTATATTCGATCAGAGTTAAAGTTAATTAAATTATTGAATAAATTAAAAATAAATAAAATGATAAGGATTGGAATAAATTACTCAAAAATATAAAAATAAACACTGTATATCTACTTTTGTGATTGAGTTTTAATTGACGATAATATTTTCTTGTTCTATTTTGGGTTGTGAAATGATAACTGCTTGAAATAGAGAACGTCAGGTTGTTATTGTATTGGGATGGTAGAATATTAGAAGGTACTGATGTCGGAGTTTCTTACAGCACCTCATCTGTAAAATCTTTGGTTGTCCATTAGGGAACACCTTAAACGAATTCATTGAGATGCTGAGACCATGTGTTTTTCAGGATGGCGCTAATGGAAGTTTGAAAACAAAGTGTAGGATGCTGATGGCTCTTTTCAGGGAGAATTATAAATATACATTATTTTCTATCAGGGATGACTCTACATTAGACCAAGTGTTTGACTTACCTTTTTACATACCCTCGCTTATTGTTGTTGAGATGTATGTAGAGGTAGAACGAGTATTTGATGATGGTCTGAATTTTTTTTCCCAAAGTGGTCATTTTACCCACTTAATGACTCAGAGTTTTAATCCATACAGTACCCAATCTGACGGACAATTTTTTGGCTATAATATTCCCATGTTGTACCCTCAAGCAATCCAGTTTAATTACACTGTCCTAACCCCTACATTCCAAAACAATATAATTCCCAAAGTATTCCCATGCCACACCCTCAATTACTTGAGTCTAATTACATCGTCCCATGCCCTATATTCTAGAACAAGATCATTCTTATAATATGACTGACCGTGATCATGGCACCAGCTCTACTCTTCTATGCTGGTGAGTTTGAAACAATTGATAGTCGTCACGGTGTGTCAGAAGAAGTGTTAGATGCAAATGTTGCGTTAGAGCCAAAGGAGAATGATAGGGATGGAGACGAATATCTAGATGCTAGGCCTAGCAGGAAGGGAGTCAGAATTAGCAATTGGAGTTAGATATGGTTATTCTATTTTTCAATAATTTGGACTAGGGTGTCGACGATGACATGGAGAAATATAAGTCGAAGTTGCGGAAGAATTTCTGGACACCAAAAATAGATGAATTTCTTACTGGTATGGTCTTTAAGGATAAGAAACATGTCCAAGAGGCCGTGAAATATTACCACATCAAGAAGAACAAAGAGTATTGTGATGGGGAAACGAACAAAAAGATCTAGTTGGTCAATTGTTTGCATGGATGCAGCTGAAAGTTGCGAGACATTATGAAAAAAATCCACGATATGTTTCAAATTACACAGTATGAGGCGCAACACAGATGTTTCTATAATAATACTACTTTAGATCATAAAAATTTGGATTCTAGTGTCACTTCAAACTTAATACTTGGACAAGTCGAATAGGATCCAGAATTGAAAATTGGCGTTATTGTGGTTTACGTAAATGAGTTTCAGGGATTCACCATTTCCTACGGAAAAGCTTGGTTGGCTAGATCTAAAGCCATCAAGACCTTGTTCGAAGATTGGGACGAAACATATTGGAAGTTACCGAAGTTTATGGTCGTGCTGCCACACTACAATCCGCTTACGATTATCGAGTGAAGCACTGTGCCGACTGATATTCCTGACTATAGGACGTTCGATATGGTATTTTGCGCATTCAAACCTTCAGTTGACGGATGTCGTTATTGTCAGCCCGTCATCATGATTGACGAGACCCATTTGTAGGGTAAATACTAGGGGAATATCTTAATTTCTATTGAAATGAAGCCGTCCAACAAGTGCTATCCTTTGACTTTCGCCATCGTATCGACGGAGAACTACCGCTGCTAGCGATGGTTCATCTACATGCTTAAGCGCCATATTATCAGAGATCGTCCAGAGGTTACATTGACATCTGACAGACCCGCTGACATTACAAGTATTGTTGACAGTTTGTGGCTTAATCAACAGCATGAGCCCCTCCGATATCACCGATTTTGTTTTGTGGCACCTTTGCAACAATTTCAACAAGATTGCTAAAAATCAGCAACTCAAATATCTTGCTTAGAATGCGGGTACTGCAACAAAAATTCAAAAATACGATGCTATCATGGAATAGATAAAGAAAATTCATGTTAGGGTGCATAGGTGGTTGAATGATATTCCAGTTTACAAATGGACCAAGACACATGACGATAGTAAGCGTTGGGGGTGATGATGACTAATTACGCTGAGGTATTTAACAACTGCTTGAAAGGTATAAGAAATATTCCAATTACTGCATCCGTGAAAATTACGTCATACAATATGGTTAAATACTTTGATATTGGTCGATAAGAAACTCTAAATGACTTAGCCGACAGTTACCTATACGCTAAACATGTCGTTCAAAAAATGTAGAAATCTCAAGTCAAGTCGAAAACATACGAGATTCAAACATAAGTTAATATTTATTATTTACTTTTTTTCACATTACATATAAGTGTTGCCACACATAATTTAATTAAATATGATTTTTTTTTTCTAGAGAGAATGCAATCTATCACGTCAAAACTAGAAAGACTCGTACTGGAGGCCTGATTGCTCACCAAGTCACATTAGGGGATAATACTGATTACACATGTGGGAAGAATAAAATTTGGCGATATTCGTGCTCCCATATGCTTGCGGCCACTGAGTATAATAGCGTTGATGTGTTCCGCTATATTGTAGTTAAGTACACAATGACGAATCAATTGATGGCATGAGAGTCATCGTTTTCTGTCGATTATTCACGAGGACTACTGGCTACAGACCAATTTGACGAACCTAATTTCGGACCATAAAGACTTCGAGTTATGGATCGTGGTTGACCAAATTCCAGTCATATTCAAAACGAGATGGATGAGTTGTGAAAACAAATGACAAATCGGTGCGGTTTATGTTCCCAGACTAAACATGATAGGCGAAGGTGTCCATCCCAACCCCGCCTTACACACAATTGATCTTGTCGGTTTATTGTAATGAATGTTTATACTACTTTATTTATTTCTTATGTCAACTTTTATGTATCATAAATTCTATGCACTTGTCGCACACATTTCTTTGTAATAAATGTTATATTTTGTGTATAAATGTCATTAAATTTTAATTTTGTACTAAAACATTTGACACAAGTGTTAGGGAAAACAATTTCAGTTAGAAATGGACTCTAGGCCCGTAGATCCTTCAGTTCTATACTTGTAGTCGAAACAGAGGTCCGTATTAGTCTGAACAGCACATGTAAATATTTAAGCTATTAAATTAACTTCTTTATTTTAGTTTTTTTAAATTTTAATGTTATTTATTATGTCCTAATTAATGTTTTAGGATATTGGTGCACTTGACTGTGCTGGATTTGATTTAGGGGGATGGAGAGAAAACACCCTCCCTCGAGTTATAGAGCTGATAGAATTGGTCGGTTTGTACAGCCCATTCAAGCTGTGACCGAAGCGATTAGATATGTCCCTCATAATTGCATTAGTAGAGAGATGGACTCTAGAGACGTACACTTTCCATCTGCCTATTGGGAAGATAACCGTCACACTACAAGACGTGATCGTCTTATTGGTATTGCCCGTGCATGGGCAATTGTTTATCGTCTCTAAGGACACGCGATTGGTAGACAGTTGGAAGACACTTTTCCATGATCTCCTCGGAGTAGTACCGCCAGAGGATAAGATTAGGAATGGCAGTTTGAAGCTCAAATGGCTATGGAAAACATTTGAACAAGTTCTTGAGGATGTTGACGAGGAGGCCATGCATTGCTACGCACGTGCATATTGATTGATTTGGCTTGGCACAATGTTGCTACCTGATAAATCGCATAACAATGTTAAGCTAGCATACCTCCCACTACTCAGTGACTTGACACCTACCGTCAAGTATAGTTGGGGCAGTGCAACACTAGTGGTCTTCTACTGTGAGTTATGTAAGGAGTCGAAGGCCATGACGAAAGACATAGCCGGTTGCCTATTTTTGTTGGAGTGTTGGGCCTGGGAGCGGTTGCTGAGGCTTCGACCTGAAGTTTTTCCTTTCCCTCATTATGATATATCATTCGGAGAGTGGGACTACGATAAGGACTGGACGTTCCCAGCTGCTCCAAGGGGTGCTTGGTAAGTAATTAGTATTTTTTTTATTTCATTTATCATATAATGGATATTTATTTATGGATATTAGACTTATGGTTTATATTTTTAGTGTACAGGTGGATCTTTGAATTCAATTCAGAAAACATGCCGATGTATGTTTTGGTGGTCTATCGCCATCAATTAGATCGGTTGCAAAATAATGAGGTTAGTTATTTATTTACATCAAAATTTTAATATCTTTATTTGTTTATTTATATTTTTTTTTACCAATCATTTGGATGCCCTATCTCTTGTCGACTTTGCCTCCATATACTAAAGATGAGGAAGATATATAAATGGCAATGCTGACCCTCATTTGCTACGAGATCGTCGACAATACGTATCTCCTACTCATGCTATGACAATTTGGTTATCGGCAAGGGATTCCTCAGCCAGTAATTATGGATAAGAAGTTGCACAAAATTACTCAGCGAGGACACTACGGTGCGAACAGGACTGTGAAGCACTACGCGCATATAGTTACGTTGAATAGGCGACGAGCACTAAATATGGGCAGCTTTGAGCAAGAGATAGAGGTTGACGAAGAATACATGGACTGGTATTGGAGAATCACACGAAGGTTCTTAGTTAACCCGGGGTATCGACCTGAGTTCGATTATCTAGCAACAAGAGGAAGAGCATGGTTAGAGGTATGATCACATTAAGCATACCATCTATATACTCAACGATCATGTTATTATTCACGTATTAACTTAACGATCATATGTGTTTTGTAGGATTCAGAAGTATCGCAGTAGATGTGCTTGAGTTATCTTTCTCTGCGGACGCATACTCTGCTCTCATACAAAGAGACTTGTCAGGCCGTCTACGACGCATGCTCGGTGGCGATATACCATCAGGTACCATGCCATGTGCCAGCTGATATTCCTCCATCTCCGCAAGCTACTCCTCAGTCTTCTCCTATCACACCCAGCAACCGTCACCCGAGGCCAGGCGTAACGTTGACCTGACGCTACCTGATCAATCCACGAATATCCATACATACATATACACATACCCACTCGCAGTACTGTAAAAGTTCTTTTTTTTTCCAAAAATATATAACTACCCATATCTAAATATTTGAGAACATACCGGTCCCAAGTATTCGCAACCCAAAAACACAAGAGTACCTGAACCCTCCACAATTCACATCCGATCGGCTCACCTCTAACACAACACTACCTCCGGACTCTTCTTAATGCTAGTAGTGGACCAACTCCTAGCCGCGGTACCTAAAACCAAAATTTTTTATCGATGTACTGTCTTTATGATAAAAAAAATATTTAATGGATCAAGTACAAATGTTAAATACCACCTTTCAAACTATAATATTTTATAGTCATATACCTAGTTAAAAATCCAGTTCCACTGCCACCAATAAAATGAACTACTATAAAGATAATACCGTACATCACATACCATATTTGAAACCAATTTCCAACTGACACCAATGTAAAGAAATAATACATTTAAAATACCCAATACAAATATTTTAAGCTAATCAATCTAAACATTTTAACATAATATAAAATATTTCTCACATCCTCTCCTACTAGCCATAGGATTGTTTTTCCCTCACGATTGGGAGTTGCAATGGTACCGTACCACCCACAGGTTTTGCATTTCTGATGGGTCAAACCACCCTGCAGGACTTTGCCTAGCAGGTAATCTACATCTCGTAGGACATATCCTCCTGACGAGAAGAAAATCCACATCTCATAGGTTATACCCGCCTAACAAGAAGAAAATGCACATCTCGTAGGTCATACCTACATATCGATAAGAAAATCCACATCTCGTAGGTCATACCTGCCTAACGAGAAGAAAATCCACATTTCGTAGGTTATACTTGCCGAACGAAAAGAAACTATGCCATAGTCGGACCAAAAATCACTCTTCACCTTAAAAACCGACTTGATCCAAAAATTATTTTTCCACCTTTAAAACCAACTTGATCCAAAAATCATTTTTTTCACCTTTAAAATCAACTTGATTCCAAAAATCATTTTCTACCTTTAAAACCGACTTAATCCATATAAGTTGCAAAATCGTCCATTTAAAATAAACACATTTTCTACAATTTATACGAAAATAGGATTTATAAATTTACATAGAAGACAATATGCTCACCTCGATTTTTGCATTGCAAAAAAAATATCGTCGTAAAAAACTACCAGGACGCTGGCACGTGCGAACCTAATAGCTATAGGGTCTAAATTAATACTTTATTTAAAATAATCCTACTATGAAATGCATGGCCCTAGAATGCAAAATTTCCCTTTTCCCGAATTTAGTTGCGGACAATTCCATAACGTAAAACTAAAAAAAATATATATATATCATAATAATAATAACTACTAAATTACGCGTTGCCAATTTTTGATTTATCAACACATCATTAATATTTTAGGAGAACTTGACTCGCACTCCCATGAAATACCATTTATTGTTGTTTGAACTCGCGTATTTTTCGGAGTTAGATTTTTAGGTTGCTGGAAATCTACTACTTCAAATCTTAATTTGTATATGGAGTCCATCATCATCTTTATATTGAATTGGTTTACAACATATCAATAAATTCAATACAGTGTTGTATAATTATGTTTTTTTTTCTAATATTCAGTTTTCTCCATTATTTAACATGATATCAAGAATTAATTTTTTTTTTTTTTTGCTAATGATGTTCTTACTAAAATTCCTAACCTCAACTTTAATTTTTTCTTTTCCAAATCATCTGCCGTTATGGTTGCCTCTAACCCCCTATATCACCGATTCACTATCCAACCATCCAATACACAATGTGCAACCACCATCATACTCATCTTGAAACGACTCTAACGATACTAAAAAGAAATCGAGCACCCATCACGCACCCACATGCTCTTCAAGAACCCTCAACGTTGCTGTCAACTTTGTTGATCCCTACAAGTTGCATTGTTGCTCCTTCATCAACACCAAATCAATCATCTGAATCGACTCGTCGAGATGAGTCCGACACTGCCGACTAGAGCCTCATCGGGTTACCCCACTTGCCACCACACGCTGCTCCAAATCTCCTTTGTCTAGATCCATGCACGATGCTATTGTCGTGTTAGCAATACGTCATTTCCAGATTAGATCTAGCGACACGCTACATTTTCACCGCCTAGATGTAGTGAATAATAAGAGAGGGTGGGCTAGAGCGTTGCCCAGAAGCAACGCGCCGTATTTTCACCCCGATACAGTGTCAAATGAGAGAGAGTTGCCGCATTGTGGTGGACGGGTGCGGATAAAGAAATTAGTCCATGAGAATAGACTTAGGTTGGCAACTTGGAATATAGGAACGCTGACAGGTAAAGCTCAAGAATTGATGGACGTGATGAGTAGGAGGAAGATTAATATTCTGTGCTTGTAGGAAACTAAGTAGGTTAGAGAGAAGACTAGACAAATTGAGAGTACGAGATATTAATTATGGTATACGGAGAAGGACAAACATAAAAATGAGGTGGACATCATGGTGGATAGGGATCTAAAGGACAACGTTGTCGATATTAGGAGAATTTGTGATAGGATGATCGTTATGAAATTGGTGATTAGAGGGGAGGCAATTAACATTATTAGTGTGTATGCTCCCCAAGTTGGACTGCAAGAAAATGATACATGAGAATTTTGGGATAAGTTGGACGAAGTCATTCAAGTATACCTAACCAAGAAAATATATTTATTGGGGGAGATTTGAATGGACATATCGGGAAGGAAATGGGGACTTTCAAGAAAGTACACGGTCGTTATGGGTTTGGGGAGAAGAATGTAATAGGTGAGATGATTTTAGATTTTGTTATGACGTATGATTTAGTTATTTTAAATACATGTTTCAGGAAGAGAGATGAACATCTTATCACATTTAAGAGTGGCGAGAGAAATGGCCAGATATATTTTTATCCTTACTAGAACGAGTGATCGTTTAATATGTAAGGACTTTAAAGTCATATCTGAAGAGAGTATTGTTATCTAACATAAACTAATGGTAATTGATCTAAAGTTTCAAGGGTGGAAACAAGAGTCTAAGATATGTAGGCATGCAAGGATGCATTGGAGAGATCTAAGAGGTGAAAATATAGAATTGTTTAAGGATAAAATTAACAATGATGAGTTATGGAAGAGACAGGAAGATGTGAACAAAATGTGGAGTGATATGGCGAGTCATATTAGAGATATAGGAAGAAAAGTTTTAAGAGTTTGTAGAGGAGGAGGATCACGATATAAAGAAAGTTGGTGGTAGAATAAAGAGGTCCAAAAAGCCGTTCAGGACAAGAAAATTATAAAGAATGGCAAAAATATCGAAGTAGGGAAAGTTTAGAGAAGTATAAACATGGAAAAACAGAAGCGAGAAAAGTAATTAAAAAATCAAAATTTAGAACGTATGATAATTTGTATTAAAAGTTAGATACAAAAAAGAGAGAGAGATAGATATATAAATTTGCTAGGCGTCGTAAACGAAAGACTAGAGATATTGGAAGCGTCAGATGCATCAAAGAACCTGATGAAAAGGTACTGGTGAAAGATGAGAAGGTTATGGAACGATGGAAAAATTATTTTTACAATTTATTTAATGAGAATGACGTCGAGGAACCTGTACCAGAGTTGCTTAGTTTATCTTCAGATAAGATTTATAGATTTCATAGAAGAATTCGGACTTCATAAGTTAGAATAGCATTAAAGAAGATGAGAATTGAAATAACAGTAGGGCCAGATGAAATCCCTATAGAGGTGTGAAAACGTTTGGGAGATATTGGGATAGAGTGGTTGACTAGACTTTTTAATGACATTTTGAGAACTAAAAGAATGTCTAACGACTGGAGGATGAGCATCTTAGTGCCCATATATAAAAATAAAGGGGATGTTCCAAGTGGCACGAACTATCGGGGCATAAAACGTATGAGTCATACTACAAAACTTTAGGATACAGTGATAAAATATAGAATAAGACATGAAACGAGTATAGAAGAAAACCAATTTGGATTTATGCCCAACCGATCAACTACTGAAGCTATCTATTTACTTAGAAGATTAATGAAAAAGTATAGAGAAAAGAAGAAAGATTTCCATATGGTATTTGTGGACTTGGAAATAGCTTATGATCGGGTACCTGGAGAAGTTTTTGTGGTGGGTGTTAGAAAAGAAACAAGTATCCAATGTGTATATCGAAATAATTAAGGATATGTATGAAAGTATAATCACTAGTGTTCGAATAAAAAGATGCGATACTTGTGCATTTCCTATTAACATATGTTTACATCAAGAATCATCTTTGAATCCTTACCTCTTAATTCTCGTAATGGATGAGCTCACAAAATATATTCAAGGTAGAGTACCTTGAAGTATGTTGTTTGCGGATGCCATAGGATTAGTTGATGAAAATAGAATAGGCGTTAATACTAAGTTAGAAAGATGGAGAGAAACTTTAGAGTCTAAAAGTTTGAGGGTTAGTAGAAGAAAGACGGAATATATGCATTGCAATTTTAGTAATGCCGGAAGACGTGGTAGTGCGGTCAAAATTGGCAATGAGGAGGTGCCAAAGATTGATCATTTTAGATATTTCGGTTCAATAATTCAGAGTAATGGCAAAATCGAGGAGTATATTACGCATAGAGTCAAGATAGGTTGGTTAAAGTGGAGAAGTGCAGTTGGGTGATTTGTGATCGTAGGATTCAGTTGAAACTTAAAGAAAAATTCTACAAGACTACTATAAGATCAGGACTTTTGTATGGTTCAGAATGTTGGGTGGTAAAAACAAATCATGTCCAAAAAATTGGGGTGACAGAAATGAGAATGTTGCGGTGGATGAGCGGGAAGACGAGAATGAATAAAATTAAAAATGAAACTTTTAAAGAAAATTTAGAAGTAACACCCATCGAAGAGAAAATTAGAAAAAAATCGTTTACGATGGTTTGGGCATGTGTATAGAAGACCAATAGAAGCACCAGTGAGAAAATGTTATTTACTTCAAGTGCAGGGAGTTACTAGGGGAAGATGTATATTTAAGAAGATGTTGGACGAGATTATTAAAAATGATTTGATGACATTAAACCTAACGAAGGGGATGGTCCTTGATCGATCATTATGGCGTAAATAGATTCATGTAGTCGACTCTACATAAATGAGACAAATGTTTAGTTGTTGTTGTTGTGGTTTTTTCCTTAATTAAAATTTGTGCACATACATGTATTTTGCTATCATGGATAAATCAAACATAACGCCATTACGTAATCCTTGAGGAGTCAAACTACGAGGATTTAATTTGTTGAGTCTAGTATCGTTAATAGTCAAGGCCTCTAGAGAATGTATTGACCCAAGGATGACTCGATATGGAATTACAGATAATTGGTATGGAATTGTCAAGATTTATGATACCCACTAAGGGAGTCCTTTGGTATGTAGAATTCGACGAGAGATTAGAATGACATGTAATCAATTTAAGGGTAAGGGAGTCGTTCCAATCATGTAAGTGGTAAATGGGATTATATTTTATTTTTATTACCAAGCATTTTTTAATTTCACTAATTTCACTTTATTAATAAATTTGAAGATAAATTTGATATTAGTTAATCATAGTTACATGGGATTAAAAAAAAAAAAAAATCAAATATGGGAATGCGAACGGAATTTAATTTAATTACTACTTTATCCTTTAAAAATTAATTTAATTCTATAGATATCTCTTTTTTTTTTTACACTTTCCTCCTTTCTTTTTCCTACATCATCTTCTTTGAAGAGAATCTGACGCCATATTCTCTCTCTAAAACCCCAAACCCCCACCAGTACCGCCACACCGATGCCACCTGTTGCACTACCCCCACCCCTGCCAGTCCCTGTCCATCGCTTTCTTCTTCTTCTTCTTCTTCTCTCTCTCTCTCTCTCTCTCTCTCTCTCTCTCTCTCTCTCATATATTTATATATATACACACACACTAGCGTATAACCCTTGCCCACTACAACAAAAATGGCCTATCGAAGTACGAAAAAGTATCGCGACAGAGCCCCTATTGCGACACTTGGGCTTTTGGAACACTTAAACTGGTACCCCATAATAAACTGCCCCAATAGATTATAAGGGCCCTATATAGTGCTATTTCATTTGAATTTGTTAAAACAATAATAAGTGTCCTATAAGATAGCTATTAGGACACCATATATTGCATCTATAGTATTTTATATTTTTTAAATTATATATATTAGGGCACTACAAAGTGTCGTGAAAAATCTCTATTAGGACGCAAGAATGTATCGCAAAATTATCAAAGAAAACCAACATATAAGGGCATTATTTAGCGTCCTAAAAAGTATCTATTTTTTTTTTTATAATTTCAAAATTATTTTAAAATATCAAAATACTCTAAATCCAAACAATAAAAACTAAAAATTCATCACAATACAAAATATATAAAAAAACTCAAAAATTTTCATTAAAAATCCCAAAGACACAAAATTATACCCGTCACGGATCATTACTTCCTTTCAACATCTAAGTCATCATTCGTAAATAAAAACAAAGTTTAACTACAAAAGTGATATACATACTAAAAATGTGTTAAATATATTTTTTATGCAATACTCTGCCCCCTTTCTCAACTGATCCAACATAAAGTAAATAAGTCTCATAATTTCCTGCAAAACAAAACAAAAAAGTGCAAGATATAAGGAAAAAAAAACTACCCAAATACACAAGCTAAATAATAAAAATAATAAAAAAAATTAACCAATATATTAACTAAAACAGAAACAAAAACAGCATGCAACCGACTTTAGAGAGAACACTCGACTACTAGAATATTGCAAATAAAGGCAGGCAACCAGCATTATTTGGACTATTTATCTCAATTTAACCTATTTTCTATCACATTTAAGAACCGTGATAGTTTATCGTATCTATATTTAAAAAAAAAATACAAATCACAGCACTATTATGTAAAAAAAATACTACCAAAAATTAGCTAAAAAATGAATTTCATATTTCTAAAGATTACCTTCAAAGTGTTGAAGCACTCTGATCCTACTATTCAGCATCTTGATGGCACCATGGATGCCCGTAAGGTGAGCAGCCACTCTATATACAAAGCATAATTGTGATTACGCCAGTTCTCCATTCTTGACAAGCAAATAAAATGAAACAACTTATTCCCATAAAAGGTTGGTGGCATTGAAAAACACTAAAAATTAGAAAAGCAGGCAGCGGGAGGGAGAGTGGTAGGCTCACATTGGGTTGCAGCTGAACCTCCATCAGATGGTTTCAGGTGTGCGACATGGTCAACTGAGATCCTTTCAGCCTCTACTGTCTGTGATATTTATAAAGAAAAGAATCAGTCACCTGTTTTGGTCTTAGATTTCTGTGTAGAAATATGGCGCACAATAAATCAATATGACACACCTCTATAGTATAGCTTGAATGGACGAAAAAGAGTTGTGGAATCCCATCTATGACGTGTAACTCTTGAAATGTAATGATTTATCCCCATGACACATAAAGAGTCAATATGAATCAGTTAACAAATGAAAAAACAAAAAGAAAAAGAAAATGAAGAAGAAATTATACTGCCATTAGATACAAAATTCCAGTAGAAATGAGATTCAAGAACCTAGTCCACCCAGCCCCTATGGAACAAATTTAACCTTCCCATACCCCGCCAGGTGAGAGCACTAGGTGTCACCTTTTCTTAATTGTAAACAATAAACAAGTTAAATGGTGAATCCGAGAAAGAAATAAAAAATATGATACACAACAACAACTAGCTCTAAAGCTTTCTCCTTGGTTATATCTCTGCTTGTTTCCTATTGGACTCCGTATTTGTTGAGGTACTTAAGATTTCACTTTTGTCACAACTATATATATAGTATACACACACATACGTAAACATACATATGGAACCTGTATTGCTACAATACTGCAAATGGGCAGTGATTGTGGTGGGAAGTGAGAGATCATAGTTTTTTAAGAAAATAGTGTCTCATGCTTTAAAACAATTTAAAAAACAATAATAGATCAATTATTAATAGTTCATACACTAAGAAACAATTTTGCAAATGAGGAACAAGGAAATCCGCACAAATAGATTACTGGAGAAACATTATATCATCAAAGTATGAGATAATACTAAAGATAACATACCACTTTCATAGATAGTCACTAGTAGATTTTTCAGTGTATGAACCCACAGTATCAAAATGGTCAATGAATTGTTGGAGTCTCTAACAAATAAAGGTTCTAAAAACCAGTAACTTAAAAAATAGCAGCTCCAAAAAAAAAAAAAAAACAGTACAGAAAAAGTATAGAAACAGTAGCTTAAAAAGATTGGTTTGTTCACAGGGAACATAAACTTGCTTTATAAAAAGTAGCAACTCAAAACAACAATAACTCATTTTAAATAGCAAGGCCTCAAAACAACAGATGTTTAAATATCAACGGCTTAAAAAAACAATAGCTAAAAAGAAAACAACAGCACAAAATTTATTAAAAACACACTACATTACCTGAACAAATACACAAAACACTACCGCTTTCTTAGTCCCCTTGTAATTTCAATCATTTTGTGACCTGAAAACCAAATATGATATTAGGTAATCATTAAGCCTGGAAATGAAGTCAAAAAAAGCCCATTAGGTAGTTTAGAGCAAACCTGAAACATTCTATTCAACCGTTCATCTCTAATGTAATCAGAGCTAAAAAGAATAAGAGGTTGAACCCTGCAATTCATCAAATCATTTTATAAATCAATGGACAACTGCACCATACTATCTACCATTAGAAAATTGAACCAAAACAACACAAAACCGAAACAGTGCACAAAAAAATAGAACAAATTTCAGGAACCAATTAATAATATGTTTCAGTTGTGTTCCCTGTCACTACAAGAAAAAGAGCTTTTAATCACGCTTAGTAAATACAACTCATCTCGTTTTTTGAATAAATCGTGATTATAACCATATAAATAAGATATAATCTCGCTTAAAATTTATTATGTGATTCAAAGTATTTTCTATCTCACTATTTTAATAAATTGTGATAATAAATTTTAGGTTTTTGTCACAGTGATTATTTATAACCGAGATTAATTGGTGTTTAAGGTTGAACTTAACCCCCCAAAAATTAAGGCGCTAGGAATTTTCGTGTCCCTGCTCCCCGTCGAAATCTCCTTCCACATTTTTCGTTGGCACTTAAATCTCTCTCTCACGAATCACGATCTCTTCATTCTCACTTGAATCCCTAGCCGTCGCTCAACCCTAGCAGTCAAAGCCTCTATCTCTCTCTCGATCTTGAAATCACTGAGATTTCTCCATCACCGTCGCCAAGCCTTCAACCTTCATCATCATTGTCATTGTCGTCTTCAGCCTTCACTTCATTCTCTCTTCTCCGGCCATCGCCATCATCGTCTTCTCTAGTCATCGCCATCGTCTTCTCCAGCCTCTCTCGATCTCGAGGTCACTCTTCTCTTCTTTCTCATAGTTTTGCATCCAAGCCGCCCACTGCTTCCCTAATCGCATGATCCTGAAGCAAAAACACCAGATCCAAGTAACGATTCGAACAATACTTACTCATTCTCTCCTGTATTTGCTAGGTTTACTTTTTTTTTTAAAAAATAAATAAATAAATTAGGGTTGTGTAGATTTTTCGTGGAATTAGGGTTTTTCGAATTAGAAGTTGGTTTTCCCTTCAGTTTTGCCTATATTTGTTATATATCCTTCTACAATTATTCACATATGCGTATGATTGAAATGTTTTGCTCCCTGCTCTCTTCTGTAGTTGTCATCTCTCTTGATTGATTGCAGGTTTTATTAGGATTGAAGCAATCTGGTAAGTCTTTTAATTATTATTGTTTAATCACTATATATATATATATATATATATATATATATATGCAAAATCTAATGGGTTGAAATTTGTGTTGTTTTGGGCAGATTTTTGAAAAAGGTTGAAAAAGGTTTTTTTTGAAGAAACAAATTTGTTTTTCATTTACACCCACTGTCTGAATTGATGTCCAGTGTGTGCATTCGCAAACGTTGGATTGAACATCAACGTTTCAAATCTAATGCTTACATTTTAACATCAACCAAGTAAGCTTCTCCTATATGTAAAGTGTTCCATTTTTTTTTAAGTGTTTGTGTTCCCTTTTTTTGTTTTAAGTGTTCCATTTTTTTGTTTGTTTTATTGTTCAAGTTTTTTGTTTGTGTTTTAGTTTGTTTAACCCATGTTTAACTGTGTCATTTTTTTTTCTGTTCCAAAATGAAGTCGGATTACCAACATAAATTTGGGAACATAAAATCTATTCTTGTTCTGTTTCTAGAAGTTTGTTCTAGAATCTGGAAACATAGCACAAACATATTCTTTTCCATAAAGGTGGTATTTGTTTTGTTGTTCCTATATCTCAATTTTTGTTTCCAGAATAATTGGAACAGAAATACTAAACAAGCAAATAGACTTGGTAGGGGACAATTGTTGAGAGTGATAATAACTTCTTTTTGTTCCTCAGAAACAGAAATTTGGGAATAGAAACATAAGTGAACTGCAAAATTCTGTTTCCGTAATTTTACCTGCCTATTGTATGTCTAGTTTTCTGTTGAAATCTCCATGGGTCTTGATTCAATATTTTTTCAATTACGTTCTTCAATAAGATGCACATAAAAATAATCTTCATTGTTTATTTCCTCTCTTTATCTCCCTCTTTCTCTCTCTGTGTGCAGATACACCTTTGTTCTTTCTCAACCAGATAAGCTTCTCCTGCATGTATATCTATTTTTCTGTTCACATCTCTATGGGTCTTGATTCAATATATTTGCAATTACATTCTTCAATACGATGCTCATAAAAATAATCTTCTTTGACTATTTCCTCTCTTTATCTCTCTCTATGCAGATACACCTTTGTTTTAAAGGATTCCATGGGTTTAATAATCCAATGTAGCTCAGGTTTGACCCATCTATTTCACTATCTCTCTTTCTGTAATGCTCTCATTTAAGTTTTTGGTTGAACTCACCTCATATGTACAAGAAATTGCAAATTTTGGACTTGGGTTGCATTTGGCTTCATGATATTGTTGTGATTTTTTGTTGATTGTAGCTTGTTTTTGCTTTGATTTGCATTTGTTTGAGAATTCATGCTAAGAATATACGTGGTCAATGGAAAATAAATAATTACTAATCACATAGTTTAAATTGATGGGCATCACTCAATGTTTGTTGAGAACTTATGTTGTTTATATTGTTTGATAGTGGTGATATAATTAGATCCTTAACATGTTTTTGTATGCAATTCAATTACTTTCATTGATTCGGTATTTGATAAATTTTGAAATATAATCATTTCAATATGAGCCCTTGTTTTTTCTTTTTTTGTATATCTTGAAGTAATAAATCATGTGAGCAACATGTTAAGGGAACAACTTGTTCTCAATTTCAATATTATTTGGAATAAATATTGCATTCATAAATACAAAATTTGCCATTTTTTCTTTATACATGGTGAAAGAAATATTAGAACACTTAATCAGGTTTCATTCCATCTGCCTGCTTTCACCTGCTTAACCACCTGGTGGTTGGGACTCAAATATTGCGAGTGTTTGTTATTGTTGTGATAAGCTTGGACTTTCTTTGATTGTAAGAAGCAGGTCATTAGATAGCTGACATGTTTTTGACATGCCATAAAAAAATAATATGGCATTCACGTCATTCTCAATTAGAGGAATAGTGTGACTTAATGTAGTTTTTACTTTATATGTGTTGCGTGTGCTTGCAGTAAATATTCTTATGGTTAATTATTGCACACGTGCACTTCTCCCGCCAATTGGTTGTGATAGTCATCTGAAATTCTTGCTCCACCACTAATGCAGGTTATGCTGAAACACCAGAAGTATTTTTCCATCACTGATGATCATGGAAGACTATTACCATACTTTATTTCGGTAAGATATACCAATCCTTATCCTTAATACTTCTAGGATATAAGCAGTTGGAATTAAATGTTTCCCTCAAATGATTGGTGTATTATTTTTACCTTTGTAGGTTGCAAATGGGGTAGTAAATGGGACCATAGTGAAGAGAGGAAATAAAGCTGTACTCAGGTTGATGTAGACACTTCTTATTTACAATTAATAAATGAACAAGAGCGGCTGAAACTACTGTTTTTTTTTTTTTTTGTTTTTTTTTTTTTTTGGTAAACACACAGATAACACATACTTTTTTTTTGGGGGTAAAAGAAATGACTTTTCGAATGACAAGTAACTATGTTCAATAAAAAATTTCAACAATATAACATCTAAAAACCACTCAACAGATCCAAAAATACAAGATTCAGCATAAATGCCCTAAGAACCAAAAATTAAATAAGACATAAATGAACTTGAAAATCTATTATCAAGAAGACTAAGAACTTGAATTTCAATTTTCCTCTTCATTGTATCCAAGTTCCCTTTGCTCTGCTTCAGCAACCATCAACTCATTGAAATTCTCGGTCTATCCCAACACTACCTTGATCTTTGCTTTAGGAACTGGTCTAGCCCCTAAATCATCCCTCATATCCACTATGAGTGTTCTAATATTTCTTTCAATAGCTGCGGAGAGGATGCTTGATGAGATGGTGAAATTGATTGATGACCCTCAGACCATTGTTAACAATTGGAGCAAGGCTTTGATGCTGATTGAAGCTTGGGGGGAGTCGTCAAATGAGCTTATCTATTTTCCCATTTTTGAAGAGACTTACAAGGTAATTTAAGTTTTACAAACCTGTGTTTTCTTACTTATGGTCGTGTTTGTTTACCCATGATATATTTATTGAGCTTTATTATTTTCCTGTTTATCAAAAGATCTACAAGGAGTTCATGTGTTTTGATCGACCCATTTTTTCTTACTCCCAGTAGTTCTTTTTTTATTGCAAATTTGGTTCGAGGCAATGGGAAGATAATAGTTTTAAATTGATCTTCCTCAATTTAGCACATCTTTATAGGCATAGCAGCTCTAGAAGAGGTTTTGTTCGATCAATAAATTTGTTCTTCACCTAAGATCCGAAACGTTAAGGGTCTGTTTGGTTTACCACTAGAAAATAGTTTTCGTAAAATTTTTAAGATAGTTTTCAAAAACTATTATGACTTGTTTTGTTAAACTAAAGAAACTTTCTTACTTTCTTAGTAATGTGTTAAAGAAATGATGTTTGATTTTCTATGACTTGTTGGCTAAATTTCTTTAAGCTCGTCACATAATCCACCAGAGACACTACTCTGTGTGTAAAGCTTGACCCTTTGTCTAGTAATTAATCTCCTATGGGAAGGGGCTTCAGCTTTGTTCATGTTTTTGTGTAGGTAAGCACTAATATACAAAATCAGTATTTAATGTCCAAATGATATGTTTCTCCTCCTTTCAATTTCTAGCTACAAGTATTTTTTAACTGATTTTTTTGTCTAGCATTTATTTATTTATTTATTTTTATTTTTTTTGTAATTGGAAGTTTATTTTGTAGTTGTGTTTTTTGTAGCAAGTTTATATTTTCCTAGCTGTTCTTTTTTTTAAGTTGCAAGTGTATTTTTCAACTTTATGTTTTTTTATAGTTGCAGGATTTCATTTTTGAATCACCCGATGACAAAAGTTAGTTGAACTTCACCTTTGGATGCTCTATAACCAAGACATTGGTCGATTAGTTCACCATAAGTTAGTTATTTTTTATTTTTTTTATATATATACTTGATAGAAATTTTACATTTTTGACATTTATATTTATAGAAATTCAAGTTTATGATTTTTGTATTAAAGATAACATTACTTGTGTTTTATATGTTGATTATTCATTTTTAGTTTTTTTTTTTATAGTATTTTTATAAAATTGTGGTTTTTTTTTTTTTAATATATATATGAGAAACTATCACAGTTTTTAAATGTGATAAAAAATAGGGTAAAAATCTCGGTTTGACACAAAACTGAGATAAATATTGCGTAAATAATCACGTTTTTTTAAATTTTATCACATATATATGATCTTTTAATCACATTAGAAAACCGAGATATAAAAAGTCTACCATCTCGATTTTTAACTGTGATAAAAAATATACCATCTCGGTTTTTAACTGTGATAAAAAATCTACTTTTAATCACACTGCATACTATCACGGTCAGGTTTGGAGCCAAAAACTGTGATAAAAAGTTTTTTATCACGATTTTTAACCGTGATAAAAAGCTTTTTTTTTCTTGTGTTGTGTTTCTATTTAAGGGTTTATGATCTTAAAAAAATTAAGCAAACACTAAACAAAAACAATAAACTAAAAAACATTATAATCTAGATCTACGAAAAATAACCAAACCTCATCAAATCGGATGTATTTGTTTAGCCCACATATTCCTGTGTTGGACATGTTCGCCGTCGAAGACGGTGAACCTGCAACAAGAGGGCAAAAGGGAGAGAAGAGGGTCAAAAAATAAGAGGGGAAAAGTCTTACCTTCGGCTAGATCGATGGCAATGGTCAGACGACAGTGGTCGGACCACAACGCAGGGTAACGGCGGCGATGGTGACGACAGCCAGATCTGGGCAACTGAGCAACGGTGAGGGCTGATGGATCTTGTCATTAGAGTTTGCGAGAGGAACATAGATATATAGAGAGATGGAAATAGGAAGATCTGACTGCTAGGGCTGGAACGACATCGGAATGGATCAACATTGGGCTGATAGGGCTGGAGCGGCGTTGGACTGGAGCAGCATCGGATTGCTAGGGATGGAAGCCCTAAAATATTTAGCAAAGAGCTTGGGTGAGAGAGTGAGGATGAGGGAGAGAGTGAGACAGTAGAGAGAGAGTGAGGGTTGATGTCTTGATGAAGAAGAGGGCTGATGAAGGAAGTGGGAACAACAAGTTTTTTTTAATTTTTTTTTTATTATTTTTTTTTTGGGTTAAGTTGAGAGCAATTCTAATTTTTATTTTTTTTATTATTATTATTAATTTTTTAATTGAATTTAATATTTGTATTACAACACTATTAATTGACCTATAATTAAATAATTAAATTATAATAGGATACAAAATTGGGCCTAAATATAGTTTCGGTTTTTAGGGCACTATTTTCTGCTATTTTATATTATATATAGATATTAATTTATTTAATTATTAATTAAATTCTATTGGGGCACTACTTTGTATCCTTTGAATATTTTATTATAGGGCACAATACATATAGTGTCCCGAAAAGTACCTTTATAGGGCACAAGATATGTAGTGTCCTAACAAATTGACTTTTATGAGATATTTTCAATTTTGTGCCCCGAAAAATACCTTTATAGGGAACAAGACATATAGTGTCCTAACAGAAGTGCCCTTATAGGCTGTTTTTGCTGTAGTGGCCTGAAGACATGGGTGTAAAACAAGACGACAAAAAAATAAAATTTTTCACATAATCTCTTCTATTTATACAACATTTTACATATATTTCATTTGAACATGAATAATAATAATGAAATTATAACAATAACTAACCATCGAGACTAAACCTTATTTTCATTTAGTTTGAGGACTATCATCATTACTTTCTTTTGGCTTCTCGGTTTCATCGCCATTTTGCGACCACCATTTTCGTCAACATTGAGCATATTGTCCAACATATCATCTTCCACGACATTGATATCTTCCACATCATCCTACTCATCATTGTCGCTGGGGATTTTCCATTTCTTAGGACCGTGCCCGAGCTGATTAGTCTCGAGCTCTTTGTCTATCGTTTCCTGCAAGTTTTCATCAATGTGTCCCTGTTCGATTTCTAGTCTTTTCTCATATCTGCTACATCTCCATGTACTGTCTGACATAAGAAATGTATTGATCCACGATTTGTTTCTAGTACTGAGATAATTCATCTCTCCTGAGAGTCTGCCACTCTTGAAATATCAATTACAGTAGAAGAAAGATTGTGTGATGAACCAAAAATTTGGAAACAAAGCTGACACCTGGGAACAATTTTGTCCTGTTTCCAGAATTTGTTTCAAAATATGGATGCAAAAAAAAAAGGAAAAAAAGTACACCAAATAAATCTGTTTTTGTTCCTATTTTCAAGGAAATTTAGGATTATAAGCACTAAACAAATGGATACTTAGTGTTTGTCTTTTTTTTTTTTTTTGGGAGGGGGGGGGGGGGGGGGGGAGGTCCATTTGTTCAGATCTCAAAATTTTGATAGAAAAATTGGGATCAGAGAAACAAATTATCTTTTTGTTTTTCTGTTCTAATCCAGCTTTAGCACAAATAAAAACATTAAAAAAGCACTAACCAAACAGAACCTTAGTTCTATAGAAGGCGATGTTTTTTTGTTTTTGTTTTTTTTGGGGGGGGCGGGGGTTGGGTTGTTGGTATTATTACACATTAATGTAAAAGACCTTTTTCCTTTTAAAAAATTTGGCAATAGATCTGACTTTGCACTAAAAGTACCTCTTCAATCCAAAAAGCTGTGAGGGGGGAAAGAACAAAAGAGGAGTTCAAAAATGGGTAAATTTTGCCATTGATTATTCTATCGTTGTTAAACTAGTCCAAAAAGTTCAAATTTACTCAACTAAGTCCCAAAACTTTAAATAGGGCAACAAATTGGTTTCAAATTCCAATTTCACTCTTTAGTCCACTACATCCGATTTCACTCTTCATGTCAATAATGAATTTATTTTGTTCCTACTTCCCAGAAGAACCGAAACAGAAATTTGGGTGCAAAACAACAAAACAAATCGGTTCATCATGCTCCTCCATGATTCTGAAATTGCTCTAAGCCTTTCTTATATAAAGTCAACAAATACTGAGATACTATAAATATATAGATTGAGAAAGTTGCATGGAAGATAGTGATACCTGATAAAGAAAGTAGCAACTTCTTCACTCTCACCGTCTCACGTGTATTGTAGAACCATATACCATTTACCTCTTGGGCTACATTTCTATATAAGAGATATGGAAGCTAGACTTCATACTCAAAATTTTCCAAGAGATTTTCAATTGAATTACCTGCCAAGATTAACAAATTTACACATCGTATCACAAAGAGATGAGAAATATAAGAATTAGAACCACCAAGCACATAAACCAAATCATTCGCAAAACACCCACAGGAAACGTGCGTAGAAAACAAAGTTGTAGGGACTATATTTGAAGATCACAAACAACTTGAAGAATTGAAAATTAAAGAAAAAAAAATGAATACATCATAAAATTAAAACAAGAGAATCCATACCAAAGCATTCAACTTTATTGATAATACTTCAAGTTTGTAGCTGAAGAAATGTTAATTACTGTGATTTGAATTCATTATAAAGTAACCAAATTGGGGAAATGTGGTGGAGAGTTTCAAACATAGCATAATAATGTGACATATGAGAAGTGAATATTGAAAAATCTCACCTTTTTGAGATGGAAGATTTTAGTTTTGAAGTCTATAAATGGTGAGACTCAAGGGAAACAAAGCACAACGGGTTAGAGAGAACCTTGTAACTTCAAAGATACAGAAATATTGAAAGATGGAGGACATACCTTGCAGCTAAAAGGAATGAAACAAGGAAACCTTTTCGGTTGATGAGGGAACCGTAGGATTGGGAGGTGGACGATTTGCGATAGCGCAACTGAGAAACGCTAGAACCGCTGACTGGTCGGTGACGATGGTGATGCTTGCATAAAAAATTGTACAGGACAGGGATGTACGATTGGTTCTTCTGCCGTACATGATGACATCGTAGGGTTGAGACTTGGAACAGCCGATTTGCTCTTAGATCTAAATAAACCGAACATAAATTGATTTCAAAATTGAATAAAAAAGCTAAACTAATCCAAATTAATAATAAACCTAAATGAAATTGAAAATCAAAGAGGGAAAGAGAGGGAAGGAAGATAGGAGAGAGACGAAACTAGAACGGAAGCACGGTGATGGTAATCCATGGCGATGAAACAATGACGGCACCTTCGGTGATGGTGATGCACAGCGATGGATCGACAATGACAGGTGATGCTAGGGTTTGGATGGAAAGGTTAGATCGGTGGTGGTTGTGTGGCGATCAAAGGTTGGTGATGGAAATCGCCAGATGTAGTGGGTAGATAGGGAGACAGGAGGCAGAGAGATGAGGGCAATGGAACGGGGTGGAGCAGAGGTGATGGTGGCAAGAAGATGGCGGAGGAGCGATAGAGAGAGGGCTGATGCCTGGAGCAGAACGAGGTGAGTGAGATAGTATTAGGGCGTGGCTGAGACAATGCGGCGGCTAACCCTACTTCTTAAGTCTTGATCTAACGGTTTAAAAATGTCAAGAGTTTTATCTTCAATCTGATGGTTATCATTATCTCCGTTCTTATTTTATATATATATATAACTCTTATTTGGAACTTAATTTTGTCTATATTTGAATATTCTATATTTAAAAATTTATATATTTTAGAGACTTTAGGGTACAAATACATTTCATTCTAGATTTATTTCTAATACTGATCAAATATTAGAATAAAAATGATCATTCTAATACCACATAATCTCTTTTGTCATAAAATGGTAATGGTCATTCCATTACCATTGTAATTCCAATCATATATTATCGTCTCGTTCCATTCCGTTTCATTTCAGTGTACCCAACGCAACATAAATGCAAAATAGGTGATAGTAATTAGTGGTTTAAAACAACAAATAAAAAAATATATAAATAATATTTTTGTAAATTATAGTTTTTAAATAACTAGAATATTGTGCTTAATTACTATTGTTATTGTTATTATGCTTGTGTACGTGGACCGCAATTAATAGGATTAATTAAACAATTTAATGCTTATAATTATTTTCAATTTCGTCCTTAATATTTGAACGTTTTAATTTGGTAATTTGAGCTTTGCATTTCTACTAAATAGCATAGGTTTTCTATCCAACTTCGTTTATCGTATAATAAGTAAATAAAATTAGCTCCCTAAATTTTGTAAATAGTTTCAATTTGGTATCTGAGGTTAAATTAAGGGACTTAATTTGATCTATTTTTAAAATTTGGAAACACAATTTTAATAATTTGAAAAATCCAAGGAATTCATTGGGTTAATTGATATCAAAGCACTTAGTCTAAACATAGGGACTAATGGTGTAATTAAGCTCAAGTAACAAGCACTTTTCGGCTATAAATAGGGCACGTAAGTTTCATCTTCAGAACCATCTCACACTCGTAGCTAAATTTAAAAACTAGAGTAGTAAATCAGAAATGGCCAAATACCTCTTCCTTATCCTTCTGGTTCTCGCTGCCACATGGGCCAACTCCGGCGATGCAGCCGAGCAACAACCGGCGGTCGCTAAACGTCCTCAGGCGACACAAAACAAGAAGCCCTCGAAAACGAAGGACGACATCATGACGGTCTGGGCTGACGTTGAGGTTATGCTCATCAATGGCGACGAGGAGAACCCCGCCAACGTCTACGGCCAATTGACTGCCAGTCCCAACTCCTTGCCGGAGAGGACTCTCTTTGACCGGGGCTCCCACGATGCGGTGGACGTCCACCCAGGTAACAATATCCCCTTATTCACAAGCGAGGTGGCTGTTCCAGTCCATACTAATCTCAAAATCCGTGCATCTCTCTATGACTACGATACGTTCTCGTCGGATGATGAGATTGCGATGGGGTGGGTGACGTTCCCGGCGCAATCCCCTGGCGCAACATCCCAGAATCAAATCAAAGGGAAGTACGGAGTGATCCAAGTGACGGTCACTTGGCGCTGAAGGAGAAACTAATGGTTGGCAAAAATAATTAATGATCATATGCTACTACAAATATGTGACTATAAGCATATGGTGGTTTATGTTTAAAGTCTTTTAGTGTTATGCTGGGAGAATCTGTAATTCGTCTCGTGCATGGTGTAATGAAACGGACTACGAATAAATACTTCTTCCTGGTTCGTAATCTAATAGACCTTCAGTTCCAAAAACAAACCCCCTTTTTTTTTTTTAGAAAAAAGAGTAACAATAAAAGTAAGGACTACACGAATGGGCCTCGTTCTTCATATCAGCTATGAGAAGTCTTTCTAACCCCTCTGGGGGTTCCTCAAGAAAATGCATTTCTGTTCCACTGTGCATTCTCATCCTGGCTAGATTTTTATTTTTATTTTTTTATTTTTTTTTGGGGATAAAAAAATGTGTGTGTGTATATATATATATATATGGGGGGAAAAATACCACTTAGCCTGCAAGACCACCCCCCCCCAACAAATTACCACCATCACATAGTTTCAAACAAGGACCGCTAGCCCCAAATCGAGGGACCCTCCAAACCCAGAAAAGGTATCCAGGGCTCGGTCCCAAAATACAAAAGATCAAAGAAACATTATGATAATTATACACCATTGCTACACTTACAAAAAACCAAAAAAATTGAAACTTCAGGCCTTAAAACAACAAAGCCGAGAGATATGTCCGATTGCCTAGGATCAATCCTCTGACGAGATCAAATGCTTTCACCAAAGTTCAAGGTTTTTAAGAGTATAAAAGCAACCGTCGGGCCAAATTGCAACAACTAATAATTCAAATTTCAGCTAAGGTTTGAGGAAAAAAACTTTTTGTTAATCTCAAGATTTACATGAATAATTAAATGTTGGTATTTTTGGTAGAACTAATGAATTTGTTGAGTGTTTCAGTTTAAGAGTATCAGATAATATCATGAAGTAATTATGAATGATGTAGAGATGATAATGTCATGAAGTAATTATTAAGAATGCAGTGATGATAATATCATGAAGTAATTATGAAGAATGTAGAGATGAAGAGATTAAATATTTTGAAGATAGTAGGTGAAAACAACTCAAATCTCTTTTACTTTTAATGTATCCCAATTAGGATCACACACGATATAAATTAAATAATTTATATTTATGTGTGCTTATATTAGGGTCCTAAATAAGTTCAACTATTTGCTTCAATGTGATTTTAAAAAAGAAAAATTGACCTAAGCAAGATTAGTGTTTAAAATTGATTGGTATTGATATATGGGGGCTAAATGAGCATTTAAGTGTCATATGTTTTTTGTGATCTAGCCGTTAGAGGGTTTATTTCAAATTTGCTTAAACAGACCTGTGGATTTTACATATTCATAACTCACTTTTATCAAGAACTAATTGTTCCTAAGTTTTCTAAGCGTTATCGTTCTGATATTTTATTGAGCGATCATTGTAATACTATTCTATGGTTGAAGTTTTTGAATTAAAGCGCTAAGTGGTTTAGCGTCACTGATCTAAGTTGTCTTGCGATTCGTTTTTAATCTGTCGGTGTTTTTCTGGTGAGATCATTCTGAGCTTTTATTCTTTATTGTGATTATATATTATTATTTCTTGCTTGGATATTTGATCTTGTGAAATCGTTTTTGAACTTTAAAAGTATAAAATTTCTTTTAAAACGATTTTGATGATAATCTGATTATGTGCTCAATTTTGTGTTACCCGCATTATTTTTATAATTAGATTTTGAATTCCTTATTTTATTATGTCACTAGTAATTATTGGGACATTAATTTAATTAAATTGATTTGAAGTGGTAGAAGTTCTGAGTAAGAAGAAATTCATTGATTTTTGTATTTAGTGAGTTTGTGCGAATTAGATACTGTTGAGAGTATCTAGTCACAGGTAGCAAGGGTTTCAATATTTTCTGGTAAAGAGATTGAGATTTAATCTTTACTTATTGTATAAAAAGGTTAGGTTACTCTTTTTTCCTTGAAAAGAGATAGGTACGATTCTTCCTAATTAGAATTAATTGTGTGATTGGTAACGGATTCATCCTTACCGGTGACAATGATACTTGGAGTGTTTTCGGTGAGGTTTGATTCTTAGCATAAGTATAAAAGAATTAGGTTAGTCTTGAGCTTGGTAAACAGATAAGGTTATTCTTGTGCCTGGGAAAAGGATTAGGTGATAATTCTTCATTAATAGAATTAGGTTAGTCTTTAGCCCGAAAAAAGATAAGGTTTTTTCTTTGCTTACGAAAAGGAAATTGTAAAGGTTGATTCTGAGTATGTAAAAGAATAATTTTTTAAAGGTTTGGTTCCTACCTGTTTAAAGGAATCAAGTAGTTTAGTAGGTGCGAATCTCCGTGGAGTTCAGAAGATTGTATTAACCAATAGTATCTTGGTGAACCAGGATATACCGGGGTGTTCTACTTTGTAACATTATTTATTTATTATTGTTTGGGTGTACACCTAGTATTTATAACACTTATCCGCTGCATTATAAGGATAATAATTAATTTAGGATTGAATTAAGGGTTAATTACACTTTATCCCATGTGGTTTAGCCCATTTGCACTTTATCCCCTTGTGATTTGAATGTCGCCACTTACCCCCTATATTTTGTGGACCTAAGTGCAACACGAACTCTATTGACGGAAAATATAAAGTGTCATTTTTGCACTTCTATAATTATTCACAATTATTGGGATGTGAAGTGTAATTAACCCTTAGCTCCTTACCATTTCTCTTACCCACCCAAAAAAATAATCTCTCTCTTGTCTCTCTCTATTTCCAACCTCCTTCTCGCTCGCTCTCTCTTTGGCTGGCTCTGGATGGCCATGCTTGGCAGTGGTCGGAACTGCACGAGATTGTCACCGCCACTGAGATCGTCTCCATCGCCAACGAATCGCCGTGGCCTTCTCCAGCCACCACGACTCTATATCGTTCCATTATCGCTCCTCTCATCGTTCGAAATGACCAAATCTGGGTGGTGGTCGGATTTTAAAGGTGGTGGTAGTGTCGCTAATATGGCACGGCCAATGGTGACGGAGCAATGGGGTTTCCATTGTATGAGCGACAGTGGTTGGAGAGGGAGACTTTGGATGGTGATTGGCAATGGTGATGGCGAATGGCGATGGCTAAGGCTCTGGCACTAGAACCACCACTTCTAGTCATTTCTCCTAAAACCCAAATCGAGGTAGATTTTGTAAAACTTAAGTTCTACAAACTTGATCTATTTTGAAATTCATTGGGTTTGAATTTTATTTTAATTTTTTAGGGTTTCTGTAATTATTGTTTTGAAGGATAGAGAAGTAGAGAGTGGCAGTGCCGTTGGTTTAGAATGGCCATTCACGACAGATCCTCCATCACCAACCGCTATTGCCGTCGCCTCGCTATCTCCATCGTCATCAACAGATCAGGTAGATCCCATTTTCTCAGATTCTTAAGCTGATTCAGATCGTATTTCATTTCTGATCCTAATCCTAATCCAAAATTTGGTTTCAAATATGGTTTCAATATAATTTTAATCCACCCTGTTTAGCCGTCAAAGAAAATTGACAAGGAACCCAAATCGCTATCCAAGGCTACTTGCCTTGTTCGTATGTTAGAATCGGGAAAAAAGAGAATTGTGTAATGCTTTAGCTATGTTAGGAATTTCCAAATTTATTAATCAATGAATTGAAACTACTTGCCTTGTTTAAAGAAAATTAAACACATTGTGGGTATTTCAAATTCTTGATTGTTTGGTGGTCAGAAATCCATAGCTTGGGTTGAATGAATTTTGGTCAGTGTTTCATTTTCATCAGTTTTACAGTTTCATTTTGATCAGTTTTAAATGTCCTGGGTATGGAAATAAATAACATTATCACCTCTCAATTTTTGTTTTAATTTTGAATTAATCACTAGAATTTTATTTAGTTATTCTTGTATTCAGATTCAATAAATTGACCCTTGACTTTATTTACAAATACATTTAGTGCTGAAAATTAATTTTTAATAAATAAATAATATTAATTAAAAGGCATGACAATCAATTAATGCTTGAATAAAAAAATGTGATATTTGATTAATCAAATGAAATTAATAAGATTAATTTTAAATAAAAGTTTTGATATAGTAATGGTTGAAATCTTGAAAATAAATAATAAATTAATAATTATTATGGTGAAATAATGTAATTTAAATTGATATTATAATGTAATTGAAAATAGATTTTTTTTTTTTTTTATTTATATTTGTTTCATATAAAGGAACATCACGAAGAAATGTATTTTATTTTTTTTTTAATGTATTTTGATATATTTGGATATACTAACAAGGTGTATTTTCATGAAATTGTGTATTTTGAAGAAGATATAAAAAATATATTAACATGGTCTATTATGGTGTATTATTATTATTAAGATGGTATATTTCACAAAAAAATATTGTTTAGGGAAAAAATAAAAATACTTGAAGAATGTAAGAAATTGTGTTTAAAATACTTGAAAAAGACATGAAAAATAAAAATAATAGGAAAAATGGGAACAAGAAAAATGTATTTTGGAAGGAGAATGGGAAAAAGAAATTGTATTATTTTTATAGAGACATGTGAAGGGTAAAATGAGAATAAGAAAAAGGTAATTTGAAAGGGAAAAAACACAAAAAAAAAAAAAAAAAAAAAAAAAAAAAAAACACGCCCATTCGCATAATTGGCGCGTGAGCCGCACTTCTGTCAACTTTGACATAAAGTGTTAGATTTGCACTTAGACCCACGACCACATAGGGGTAAGTGGCAACGTTTAAACCACATGGAGGTAAAGTGTAAATGGGCCAAAGCACAAGGGATAAAGTGTAATTAACCCTTAAATTAATTATTTAAATTTTTAAGTGTTTAAAGAAAATAATTTACTTAAATTTTTACAACCGCTTAATTCACCCCCCTCTTGTGTAGATCACTAGGCCAACACTTTCTATCACTAATCTAGCAAATCCTACATTTTAACCAAATTTCAAGATGTAATGGGTGCCCCCACAACACACCCCAACCAAAATAGCAAAAGGAAACAATAATTTCAAGAGAACACTAGGCATATATCTTACCAACACTCTTATCCCATTAGCTTCATTTTCTCTAACTTTACTCATCCCTAACTCTCCACAATGTCTCAAATAGAAATCTGGACAAGGTCTTCAACACCTTTTTTTTCCACGTTTAAGCCAATTTTAATAAACCCAAATTACCAATGACTTCTTTTTTACTTTCTATAAATGTGGAAAAATCAAGACCACAGATAAATTCAGAATATCGAAATTATCTAGGATACGATCTGTAATTGTGAAGAATTGATTGATAAACCCTTGAACCAGTCAAACCACAATGATGAGTCAAATCAACAATATAAAAAGAACTATGTTGTATGATTTAAATTTCACTAAACAAAAATAACAAATGGATTCAGAAAGCCAAAATTAACCAAGAACGGGTGTTAGATCATCAAGAACTAGTCCAAACAATGGTTGAATTGGTCAACTGAAATCCCACTCTAAACTGGTCAATAACAGGTGTTAACTAAGGCTGACATATCGGTTGAGTTGGGACGTGGCAGGTGAATTGGCACAAAATGCTAACGTGGCAACTGAAACCACAATGGGTGCTAACGTGTCACCTAGCGTGGCACTTTCGATGACGTGGAAAATGACGTGTCGATGTCCTAATAGGGATTGGTTAGCCCTTTGTTTGACGTGGCGTTGACGTGTTAGCAATCATGGATGGTGAGATGGTATCACCTGTAGGTCTGGTGTGGTGTTACGTGTGAAAAACCTAGCAAAACTATAGATTTTTCGAAATAGATGTGAGGGAGACTACGATGTTTGATTTTGGTGGCATTGGAATCGTCTTATTGAGACAAAGGTTATGATTTAGTGAATGTTGATATCGGGGCGGCGCTGAGGCCTATAGTAGTAAACGAAGGAAATGGTAGTTGCGGGATTGTTAGTGGTGTATGGAGGTGCGTTGGAGATCCGATGGTGGAAATTTTGGTTTTGTTGAACATTAATGGTCCCATTCTAGTAAGTATTCTTGCATCTAGCTAAGCACTAAGGCTTGTAAAAGCATTAGTTGCATTATATTCTCTAGTGTAACGGGAGCGATTTTGACATTTCATCAATGCTATCATATAAAGCTTTAATTTCTAAAGTGTGTACAAGAAGCAACGTACAATTGAACGTTTTCTTGTATATAACATATACTGAAAAGCGAACGTTGTTTATATTATTTTGATTTTTTTTCATCCTTCCATTGTAATGCCGAACAGTGAGGGCCCATAACATCCATTCTACCGGGGGAGAATCTACTTGAACTTGTATGAACCTCAGGATTAATTGGTAGGTTATCGACATTGTCAAAATATTAATTCTCGTAAAAATAATCATCAATATCATTTGGCCTACATTTTATAAATATTAAATTTATTAAAAATATTTCAACTATATATATTTAAACAATATACTATATGAAATTAATATGAAAAGAAACTTACCATATATTTTCTGAAGGTAGAATTGGTTCGTTAATCGCTACAAATGGTCTTTCATTTATGGTTACGAGAACAAAAGATTCAATAGGATTACAAGGAGAATGACATGCGTCATAAATTTTATAATAATTAATATATGTATTTTGTAAATCTTCAGTAATTTGATTCTCGCAAAAGTGTTTATGTAGAGATTGCATTTTCTCCCGCTCGTTTTTTATAATAAAAATTTTTGGGTCTAAATTAAAAATTTAGACACACTTTAAACTAATATTTAATGGGACGAATTTGCGCAATAGATTCCATTTTCAAATTTTCATAACATTTTAATATAAGAAAAAGAAAACAAAAATCAACAATTATGATGAATTGTGGCGAAAATATAATTTTGGATTCATTACACTTTACCCCCTAGTAGTTTGATCAATTTGCACTTTATCTCTATGGTTTAAAAATAGCCACTTATTCCCCTGTAGTGAGATATTTGTTGCACTTATCCCCCTACATCAGGGGATAAGTGGTTTGAAAATCTAGCCACAGGGGAGATAAGTGGCGATTTTCAAACCACAGTGGGGTAAGTGCAAAGTGGCCAAACCACAAGAGAGTAAAGTGTAATTAACCCTAAAATTTTTGAGTCAAATTGAATTTTATAAACTTTATCATAGGACCAAGTTGATTAAATTGAAAGTAGTTTTCAAATGGATATAACTTTTAATACAACTAATTTTGGTCTTCACCAACCAATTTCAAGTAATTTCACTTTTTAAATATGCTTTTCATTTTGACACCAAAAATTATAGTTTTTGCCCATTTCGTCAAATTCACAGCCAATTGCTCTTTATTTTTCAAAATTGAATATTATAAACATATGAGGGATATTTTAATTTTATTATCTTCATTTTAACTTCAAGAATAAACCCAAAAAAAATATTTTATTAATAAAGGGTGCCAAAAATATCAATTGTAATTTGCGCACACCCCCCGAGAATAAAACAAAGGTTTGATACCTTCTTTGGAGTTACGATAGCCATTTTTGAACATCCCTAGGTAAAATTTACGGCATATTTGGTTGGACGGAATGGAATGAGAGTGGAATGGAATGGAAGAAGTAATGGAATGAGAGAAGGAATGGAATGGAATTGTGAATGGAATCACTATTCCATTCTCTTGTTTGGTTAGTATGGAATGAAAGAAATAATGGAATAGTAAAATTTAGTAAAATTTCTATTTTACCCTTATAAAATTATTATTTCATTCTATTCTTGGTTGGTTATAATAAAATTTTATTATATTTCACTATTGTATTCCTTTCTTCATTTTATTATATTTCACTATTCAACTCAATTTTAAGTTTTTGTGATCTAATTTCTATTTTTGTTCTCAATTTTCCGTTTCTATTCTTTAATTTCTATTTTTCTTCTCAATTTTCAGTTTCCTTTTTCAATTTTTCGTTCTCTAATTTCCTATTTTTTATTCTCAATTTTCAGTTTATGTTCTCAATTTTTTGTTTTTATTCTCAATTTTCAGTTTCCGTTTTCAATTTTTTATTATCTAATTTTATATTTTTGTTCTCAATTTTTTGTTTCTATTATCTAATTTTATATTTTTGTTCTCAATTTTCAATTTTCGTTCTCAATTTTTCGTTCTCTAATTTTATATATTTGTTCTCAATTTTCAGTTTATCTTCTCAATTTTCTGTTTCTGTTCTCAATTTTCTGTTATCTAATTTTATGTTTTTGTTCTCAATTTTTAGTTTATATTCTCAATTTCCTGTTCTCTAATTTTCTATTTTTGTTCGCAATTTTCTGTTTCTCTCTCAATTTTCAGTTTTTGTTCTCAATTTTCTAGTTCTGTTCTCAATTTTCTATTTCTATTCCCAATTTTTTGTTCTCTAATTTCAATTTATGTTCTCTAATTTCTATTTTTGTTCTCAATTTTCGAAGGCATAATTGCAAGGGCTATCATGTAATTTAAGATATTGATTCTATTGGGTTGGAATCCCATTCCACCCCATTTCAAATGAAATCCCATTCCATCCAATTTTATTCCAATGGAATCACAAAAGTGATTCCATTGGAGAACCAAACAACGGAATAGGAATCGAGGACGGAATGCGATTCCATTCCGCCCTCGATTCCATCCAACCAAACATGTCGTTAGTGATTTTTGATTGTCAAACACGCTATATCATTTTTAAGGGGCCTAAAGAGTAATTTATACGAAATAAGGGGTATCCCCCATCAATTGCCATCAGGCGAAATCCAAGCGGTTTGTGCACTCACAAAGGCGCAAACCCATAGTAGTGTAAATTGGGGGGGGGGGGGGGGGCGGGGGGCCAAACACACACAAGATCAAAATACTCTCTTCCTTACTCCCAGACACTTCTGCACGTCACTTGATTTCTATACAAAAGCTCTAAAAAAAACTCTCTAAACAAAAACTTTAGGTTGTGTTTGGATAAAGATTTCTTTAAGTGCCAAATAGTGGTGAAAGAGGATTTAAAAATCCTTTCAAAATAGGTGTCATTTTAGAAATCCTTCCAAAGATGAATTTTAGATTCGGCAGCCTCCGCCCATTGTCGGCACTGCCGGCCACCATTGATCACCATCGACCACCATCGGTTGTTGTCATGCAACCACAGCTGGCAACAGTCATTGCTGCTGCAGACCGACCATTGTCGCTAATGACCACCACCCACCGCCGCTGCTGACCCCCACAATGGTGACGGTGATTATCCAAACAATGAACTTATAAAATTACATAATGAAATTCTTCACCTAAAATATTTATCCAAATATGAGATTGTTAAATGATAGGATTTGTAAATCTAAAATTTTGAAATTGCATCATTTTACAAATCCCTTACCCAAATGCAACCTTAAAAAAGAGATTGAAAAAAAAAAAAAAATAAGAGAGGAAAAAATGAATAAAGAAGAAGAAGTTAAAACCTAAGGAAAAGACTTAATCCCTAAACAAGATAAGTCCAATCCTAAAACCCCCTTGAACTTGATTTTTTTTTTTTTTTCGCTTTAAAGGACCTAAAAATGACAAAAATATAATAGGACATTACCAAGAGAATATTTTAAAATTGGTTTATTTTTATGCATTTACTTTACATTATTTACTTTCCAACATTTAAATACCTATCATTTACTTTCTCACTCGTCTTTTTGCACCTTAATATTTGGTCATTTAAATTTCTGTTATTTACTTTTCTTGTTTTGCACCTTTTTGCGCTTTACATTTCGACATTTATATTTCTGTCATTTACTTTTAGAACTTTACTTTTTTCGTTCTGCGTCTTTTCGTGCTTAAAATTTCCTGCACTTTATATTTCAGAATTTATTTTAAATGGCGGGTTAAAGGAGGCTCTTCCTCAAAGCGTTTTTTTAAGTTAAGGTTATGTCGGCAAAAAAAAATAAAATATGCATTTCATTTTCATAAAAAAAATGTTGTCCCTATTTTATTTTGTTTTTTTGGTTTTTTCATAACAAGAAATTTTTACAAACTTTTTTTTACCTTGAAAGAAGTTTTCTTCTTTTTTTTTTCATTGAAAAGAAATTTCATTAATATAAGAAACTTCAAAATTTTATTTTTCAAAATGTTTTTCTTTAAAAAAGTATTTTTATAATTCTTAAAAAAAAAATATTACTTTATTTAAACCCAAATTTCTTTATAACAATACTTTTCAAAACTATATACCTTTTTTTTGGTTTTACTTTCCACAATTTTTTCATAACAGGAACTTTTTTAAACCTTTTTCTTTTCTTTTCAAATTTTCTTCCGAATAAGGTAATTTAATTTATTTATTTTATTTAATTCAGAAAAATATTTTTCAAAAATTATTTTTTTTCCCAAGATTCTTTATAATAGACCGGCAATCTGTGACTGAATGAAGACGAAATGATGATTGAATGAAAACTGGATGGCGGATCTATGACGATATAAAGACTGGAACGAAGGTTAGGGTTTTGGGGAATGAATGAAAGCTGGACTTCTCGAAGGGTGGAACAAAACCGAAGGAGAAGTAGTGAGCAAAGTTCTAGAAAATGGAAAGTACACACATATGTATATAACCACTCAAAATGATGTTTTGAGTAGTTCGTTTCATTTTAAACCTAACACTCGGCCACTTGAAACCGAAAACCGAACAGGTTGTTGAGGTTTTTTTCCCAGACTAGAACTAAATAGTGTAGTTCTTTAATAGGCGATTTGATTTTGATTTTTTTAGTTGGTTCCGCTCTGTTTTTCAGTTCGGTCGGTTTTTAGCACAACCTGAAGTAAAACAACGAGGATATAACTAATTGACATTTTTGTATTTTTATCTGGGTCTAGTAACTTATAGAATAAATTTCACATAGCAACCTTATAATTAGATCGAATTGCACTTTGCATACACCCGTGTGGTATTTTCTTCACCATTTACATTCCATGTGCTTAATACTTAAGTGTAATGATTAAGTTTTTCATTAATTTTAATGGTCAACGGGTAAAAATCAACTAACATATATTAATTAATATTAAACTATATTTATACCCTTCAAAGATTTTAATAGCGGATGTTTTTATACAATTCAAAAACTTGTGGGGGTTGTTGTGTATTTTTTTTATGTTTTCATCTTCTTCCTATTGCTTGGACAACAATGATAGGGTGGTACTTTTCTGGCGAGACGCTCCCTCTCTTCAGGGAAGCCTCTGTCTCCCCGCTCAAACTATGAAATATATACATATACATACATATATATATATATAAGAGGGAGAGAAGATGAGATAAGAGAGGGAGATACATTGAGAAAGGGAGAGGGATTGGTGGCAGAATGTGGTGTTTGTCGTAGGTGTGGCGACGGTGGTTGCTCGGTTCGCCGTTGCCGGTTGCTCGCTTCACCGTCGTTGGAGCAAAGAGGGGTAGGGATAGGGAGGGAAGACACGAAAAATGGAAGAGGGGTTGGAAGAGATGAGGGTCAAAATTATTTTGCCCTTTAAGTTTAGATTTTTTTTTTTTTTTTTTCCAAATAGATTTAGTTAAAATAAAATAACAAAGTTATTGTTATTTTTCAAGTTAAATGATAAAAATACCCTTAGGTACTAGTTAAATTTTTAATCCTTGTCCTTATGCTCTAAGCACATGAGTGAAAATGGCGACGAGAATACCATAGAAGTGCAAAGTACAATTCGGTCTAACCATAGAGGTGCAAAGTGAAATTAAAATCCTGTTTTTCTTTTTCTTTTTTTGTTAATTTCACTTCACACCTCTATGGTTAGATCAAATTTCACTTTGTACCCCTATGTTATTTTTGTCATCACTTACATTCCTTGTACTTAAGACTTGAGTATAACGGTAGCCCCAACACACCATTTCCCTGGTTTATTTTTGGCATTGGGTACGCCACAACAACTATCTCTCTCTCTCTCTCTCTCTCTCTCTCTCTCTATATATATATATATATATATAGACACATACACACACACACAAAATAGAAGTAGACGACAATAGCCGAGAATGAACAAGAGTTTAGAACTGGTCATCTCTTCTCTCCCTTTGATTCCCGGCTGAAGTTCTACCACAATCAATCGTGTTCATCCATCATCCATTTCTTCCTCCTCAATGACTTCAATTTATTGCCTTCATCAATCCATGCTCCATCAATTTCTTTACTCATTCATTGAAGTCCTCATTCATTACTCCTTCTCAATCTACCGTTTCAATTCATCACCTTCTTCCTGGTCGTTTCACTTTCCACTGCAATCAATGATTCGTTCCCACTGGTCTGATAATCACCACTTACAGCTCCCAAATTGCCGTTTGCAACTCAAATTAATGGCTCTTCATTGTCTGCTCAGATCTCCGATGTTGCATTTCTTCGATCTCGGTTATAAACACAAGAATGAACTATGAAATCCAATTTGGAATCGCCACTTACTGCTCCCAAATCACCCTTCTTCAATTAATCAAACCTTTTTTTTATATATCAATAAAACCTAAACCCAAATTTTTGTCTCTGATTTTGTTTCATTTCTTGGTCATTTCAGGTGTCATCAACTGATAAAGGAAATTTTTAGGCTGATGGAGGTATTAGTACTGATAAAGGAAATTTTCACTTATAGTTCCCTCAATGTAATGCCGTTCTATGTATTTTTAAGCTAAAGGACACTAGAATGGTGCAGTTATATGAATTTAGTCATTGCTTTACTTGAGGCCTTTATTTGGGAATTTTTTGGAAATTTCATTTATTTTTGAATTGGGTATCTGGAATTTGATTAATCGGCACACATTCATGTAGATGATTTTGATTTAGATGAAAGGTCAGAGCTTTGAGTTAAAAATTCACTTAATTTCAAATAATGAATATATGTATGTGTGCGTATATATACAAATATACAGAAAATTTTGGGAAATTTCATTGATTTTTGAATAAGGTATTTCGATTTTTAGTTAATGGTATGCTTATGTTATACTCGAGGTCAAAAGCCATTACCATTATCAATTTCCTTAGCTCCCCATTGATTTTTCCCTTTACCATCATTAATGATGTGTTCCTCCCACGACAAATTGGCATTCAAATTGCCAACCAAACTCCCAATCTCCCAAGCTCCCGTTTCATATACTCCTTGCCTCCCACAATCAATGAACTCTTTCTTACTAGCACTCTGCTATTTCAAATCGTATCTTCCACATCCCAAACTGTATTTTAATGATTTTCAACATAGAAATTGTGTTCGCTTTCCCCATCAATTATGCAACCAAATATTGCTGTCGAAGGAGATTATTTTCTGTTTGACATTTGCCAATACAAACAAAGTACTAGGTAACTAAGACAAAACTTTATCACATGGTTTCTTATTAACTATTGTTCCTTATATGTTCAATGAAATGCTTCAACACATTTTTTTTCTCGATTCTTGAATGTTGTTTTCCTAATTATTCAATTTTTTTCCCTGAAGTAAATGGGTTTAACAATAACTGAACACACTACTTTGTTGTTCAATTTGATACATTAATTTATCTAAAATAGATATAATACATAAATCAGGCCTTTTAACCAATGCTTCTTAGGTGTTCGATAAAATGCTTAAACAAAAAAAATATTAGGTTGCAGTAGCTATCTTGAGCCCTTCGACACCGATGATCCCACCACCGTATGATTATGGTCATCTCCCTCTTCAATATCTCTTATATTATATGTGTTCACCATATATGTATCTGAGTTTGTTAATTAGTAGATAATATTGTGTTGATTATTTCTTATAATCACAATAATACATAAATTAATAAAGATCGTAAACATACATAATTATTAAGACACAACAACAAATAACGATAATCGAATACATACATGTTTGAGCAAATGCAGTAGATTGAATCTATTGCAGCGGATTACTAACTAAATCTTCCTCCCTATCATCTAGATTATTGTGGTGGCGGCTCTCAATGGGAAGAATCCCTTAATCTAGATTAGGGAGGGGACCTACTTATATATACTAGAGTTTCTCGTTGGGCCCTCCCATAACGGGTTTCAATGAAACCCTTAACCTACTCTTGCCACTTAACTGGGCTTCTACATAAAAGACACTATAGCCCAAATTAAATTATGATCACTGATTATTTGGGCTATTTAAATAATAAATTATCCATTAACCCATTTTTGTAAAACAATTAATTCAATTAATGTTAGCCCATACAAATATTCCAACATTCTCCCACTTGGACTACATTAATTGAATAAATTTAATTTTCAAAATAAGACTCTCGAGTTAATAATAGAAAAAAATTATTTTTGGTGTGGCCATACCTTTTGTTTAAAGAAATGATAGTTTATGAGTAGCATGTTGAGAAACTTATCCGATCCAACATGATCTTAATATTAAATTATGATAGTCTATATGTTAATCTCAACAAATATAATACTTTCATACTCACAAAATACTTATAACCATACTGACATGGATTATAAGCCCAGTAGTGTAGTAAGAAATCAATGCCTAGGTTTCTTCATAATAAATTTCCTCCTCTTGATTAGAGTCTTGTACTACTAATCTTGCTTTGTTCCTAATTACCATACCAGATTTATCCTTTTTATTTCAAAAAACGCATTTAGTACCAATAACTTGATGAAAATTCGGTCTAAGAACTAGACACCACACTTTGTTCTGCTCAAATTGAACTAACTCATCTTGCATTGCGGAAATCCAAGATTCATCAGTTAACGCCTCATTCACATTTTTAGTTTCAATTTGATATAAGAAAGTAAGATTTGTTATATCTCAAAGGAAGGAATGAGTACTTACACCTCTTTCGAAATTATGGATGATTTCTTTTACTGAATGTCCCGGTGCTGTTTTTATAGCTCGTGGTAATGTCGAATCATCTTCTTTAGTCTCTTCCTCTTTTTGAGAATCCTTTGTCACATTATCACATTGGTTTTGGTTATTTGAAATACCTGTATCATCATTATCCAAAAGATTTCTTGAAAAAAATGGGCTAGCTTCCTCAAATACAAAATGCATAGACTCCTCAAATACTGACGTATGTTTATTGTAAAATCTATAAGCCTTACTGTTAGTAGCATATCCAAGGAATATCCCATAACCAGATTTAGCATCAAATTTACCTAGATTATCCTTAGCATTCAAAATAAAGCATTTACACCCAAATACTATAAAATACAAAATGTTAGGAGTCTTACCATTCTAGATTTCATATGGGGTTTTGTTAAACCCTCTATGAATTGATACTCGATTCACCACATGGCATGTTGTACTTACTTTTTCAACCCAAAAGTAGGTCAGTAAACGATTTTCATCAAGCATCATTCTGACCATCTCTTTAAGCGTCACATTCTTCCTTTCCATAACACCATTTTGTTGTGGTGATCGTGGGGCAGAAAAGTTATGAGCATAACCATGCTCATCACAGTAACTAACAACATCATCATTCTTAAACTTTCTTCCTCGGAGAATACTATTTTTCCACACCTTGATTTAACTCGTAAGTGCACGAGGTCCAATTTTAATAAAATAGATCTTACGATCAAGTGTCATCCTCTGGGATAAGTGTTTGGATTAATTGAATACTACAATTGACATAGTTTTATATTATCTAGACAGTTTAAGAATTATTTTGAGTTTGCTAATTGAAAAACTAAATTAAACCTAAACAAATTGGATTAAATCTATTAAAATGGATTACCTAGGGATTAATTTCATTCACTAATACATGGTTGAATTCGTTTACTTTACAATAATGTTGTTTATCCAATCCAACAATCTATGTGTCGTGAACTCACTCACTACCTCTGCCGAGTGTAAACTGAGCGAATATGTAACTTCGTGTCAACTCCGATGTCCCCGTCTATTGTCTATACCGCACTTAGTAACGTGAGCCTTGACCCAACCTCATGGATTGCACACACTCTAATACCCTCCCGAGTCATTAGATCGTCGTGAAGTTTTTAACCCTAGTCCAAATCCGATATTACCTCTCCTGAGTGTCAAATCCTATATCTCAAAGCCAACCCTAATACCATAACAATCATATCAAAGATGTAATAAAATTCTAAACACAATCGGATTTAGACAAACAACCATTAAAGAAACGTATATTCAGTCAAACATGTATATACATGAACTATATCAATCCCTAGATAATATCTACTTAGCCTACAATGATCACAACCATATAAACATTAAAACAAAAGAAATATATCATTACTCAAGATAAAATGTTTAGATATAAAGAGGAAAACAAAGATAGAAAGGGAAAATTTGAGAGTGGAGTGTTCCACTTTTGCCAAAACCAATCCAAAAATGTTTTTTCTTCTTCACAAATGAATTCTCCTTTTCTAGATCTCAAAATATCCTGAAGAACAAGTGTCAGACGTCCCTAACAAGTGGTAGCAAATGGGATATAAGATAAGGATCAAAATATCTAAAATAAATATCTTCTCCAAGTGGCCATTGACCACTGTAACAGTAGGTTTGACCGCTGCAACAATGGGAAGTCAGTGGGCATTCTACCCTTTCACCACTGCAGCGATGAAGGCCACCATTGCAACGGTGAACAAGCAGAATGTTTCTGCTTTCTCAGTTCTTTCACCATTGCAGCGATGGATCTCACCACTACAGTAGTGAAGCTGCTGCTTTTCTTGTGATCCACTCCATCATTTTTCAACTGATTTCCTACTGATTTTCTTGAATATCAACCGGTTACGTCCCTATACGTAGCATACAACAAAATGAACATAAACGCAAAAAAATATTACTAAAACACTCAAAATCTACCAAATTCGGCTTAAAAATAGATAGATATTTTCAACCTATCAAATACCCTCTAAACTTGGAATTTTGCTAATCCTCGAGCAAAACACTCTAACACTAAAATAAATTATCACTACAAATTAACTAAATTTAATACTAAAAACAAACAAACATAGATGAAAAATAAGTAACGGCATGCAAGTTCCAAGTTCAACTAAGAAACCAAAATGTTTTTCCCTTAATGGCCCCTAATCAAATCAAGTTCAGGAATAAAACACACCACATGGTGTTCTAGAATTTCGACACTCAATATCAGTAAAAGCCATTCTAGATCCATTCAAAGTGTGTGTGTGTGTGTGCGTGTGTGTGCGTGTGTGAAAACTCAAATATATGACTATCCAAATACCAGATTGGATTATTCTGTAACTAACTCAAGACTTAAACTGTAAAGGATTAGGAAATCCATATGCCTCGCTATGATCGACTCTCCACTGATGTAGGATCGGAAGTTCAAGAAGATCAATAGGACATAGTTTGATTTTTGAAAAATGGCCAAGGGTATGCCAAGAATAGAAAATAGGTAATAGTTATAATTCAACGATACCCGAGGCACAACTCTTGTCGCTCATTCTCTCTCATAAACCCAAACGTTTAAGAAACAACCCTGAACAAACATTTCAGAACATTGTACTCACTTGTCAAAAGAAACTAGAAATAGAACTATATTTACATTTTTTTTAACAGACCACACCCCCAAACTTATTCGATTTGTACAATTAAAGGAGTGTGGGAACACTATAGAAAAAATGACAAGTGGATTCTCTAATACCAAACCAATAAAAAGTTCGTTCCAAGCACAACTACTCACTTCAAGTAGTACAAACAAATGCTAACTTGATTTCACTCAATTTGTCTCTTAGGTTCAGCGGCAATGATTTGTAAAAAAATTAATTGGTCAGGGTATTTTTTATGTGTACAGAATTGAAACGACTTTAATCTTTGACAGGGTAACGAGGGGTAAACATTTTACAAGGTAAGCTTTAAATGCACAAGCGATAAAAATAAAACCCAAAATCATGTCTCCTAAACTACCTCACCTAGGATTTTGCCTCATGTTTCTCCCAATCAAGTTCTAGATTCCTTAAACTTGTCATGAACTTACTACTGAATAATCAACATCAAATTGTTTGAATAGCTATACAATGAGCCTATGTCATCGTGCGATTTAGGATCAAAAGGACTTTTACCTAATCGACATACCAAGCACACAAAACGCACATGAATGGGCATTACTCCTTAACTCGATATACAACTAGGGGATAATTCTCATAATCGAGTAATGACCAAACAGAACTCAACAACTTTACACAGAATTACTACTACATACATAAACATATCTATAGTAATTCTTCACACTAATATGCATACACTACACTATGTATTCACATCATCATATTTTACATCTAAACATTTATAAACAAGAAAACAACTACAAAATAACTTAAACTATCAAAATATTTATCATACATAAAATATCCATAACAAAAACTAAACATAACTTTTGTAATACAAATCAAAATAGGTCCATCTTGTTCATCCTGCATAACAAAACAATATATATACCCCCCAAACTTGAACTGGTCAGTGTCCACACTAACCCATCAGCGAACCCAATAACAATATATAGCAATGTGACAAAAATAAGTTGCAAACACGTACTTGGGAGGTGATACTTGAAAGTATCACCCCCTACTGTCTACTTGGAGGGATGTTGTCTCCACTATCGTTACGACGAAATGGATTGTGAGGTGGTTGTAATAGGTATTGCAGAAATGGCAGCATCTGCGGGAAGTCGCTCATATCGTAGCCTGCCTGAACTCTAAAGTACTACTAAACTTGATTCTACATCTGAAGATATTGGTCTAGGAATATCCAGAATTTGGTATTTCGTTGCGGATCTAATATTGCTCTTGGCGAAGAACGACAGCGTCCAACCAAAAATCCTGGAGCTGTTAGTGAACACTTTCCAATGTGATTAGTTGGTAACCTATAAGATCAGCAACCGGGGTCTCAGACTACCTTACTTCTTCCTCTTTTGACCGTTCTTCTTCTTTACCCAGCCATTGAACTTCGGCACGCTAGATGCATCTCATAATTGTAAGATCTAGAGGTTTTACGGGGATGCATGGGCTATCGTCTGCGATCACCACAGCTGCCCTCCTGAAAAGCTTGGTGAGAAAAGATGGGAAGGGTAGGTCGGCCTTTGTGGTTTGGATAGCATGTTGGATAGATGAGTAGATGAGGAACCCTACGTTCAACGGCTTCCCCGTCTCAATTGCATATAGCGTTAATGCATGACCTTTGGAGACATCAGACAAGTAAGATGTTGGGAGGAGGCTTGTGCATATAAAATGAAACCAAATCTTCGGGATTGGGTTCAAGAACTTGGAACGAAAAAATGGCGAGATCCTACCCCGTATGCGTCCATTTAATATTGCTAGTGGTTAGGGTCCGGATAACTGTATTTAGGTTTGGCTTGTCCTCTTTATCCGCGTCTTGAGGTTGTACCAAATGAATCAATCCAAGAAGTGCATTTATTGTGTCCAGATCAAATTTTATTGGATGAGTCCGGACCCTGGTCCGGTTGTTCTGAGCTTCAACACAATTGGAGTAAAATTCTCGGACCAAAGCAACGTTGCCTAAGGCCAGATGTCTGCAAAACTATTGCCAATCTCTCACCCATATGACATTTGAAAACTCGGCTAGGATCTCATCGAAGTCCATAAATCCATGCTCCCTAATGCAACTCCGCTTGTACTCAAATCGATTAAAGTTTTGTTCTTGTTTGGAAACAAAACGGGCTGAGTCGAAGTCGGAAGTGGGACCGCCGGATTGTGAACTGGATACCTCTCATCTTGGATATTTAGCGGCATCTCTCTTCAGAGTTGTCCTTATCAAATAAACACACAAAACACAGCCACCTAATCATAACGAAACTATACAAATCACCCAAACGAATCAAATCGTCAAGAATTCCAACTATCTGCAAAGTGCATACACCAATCACAAAAATTTCAACAAAAATTTCAAGAACTTGGCATCGAATCTTGAATCATACAAATAAACCACCACTAATCAACATATTCATCACCAAAAATTGACCCAAAAACATAATGTCATGAAGAAATCGCAAAAGAGCATTGTAGGGTTTCATGAACAATCCAAATTCAACTATTCCTTAAATGAACATGTAAATAAACTCAAGATTTCAACATTCACATGTAATGTAGGTTCAAAACAACTTACTTATTGAAATTTGGAGTGCCCAGCGGTTGAGAAATGTGAAAATTTCCCCTTTTGAATCTCTAACCATAAAATCTCGAATTTGTGGTCGAAAATAGATTTTTGGTGGATGATTTGTGGTGGAAATCTATGATTTTGAACATAAAATGATGAATTTGAGGTTTGGAAATGGTTTTATAGGAATACATTTGAAAGATTTTGGTTTGTAAGGTTTTGGTTTTGGCGATTAATGAAGCGATGCCCCTCTTATCGGAACAGGGGCGTCACAACTACAGTGGTCAAAGCCCAGTGGACATTTTGCTGGCATACCGCTACAGTGGTAGAATGCCAAAATGTCTATTGACATTCTGGCTTTGCAGCGGTCATTTTGATCTCTGCAGCGGTGATAGACCTATACCAATTTGTTGTTCTCTATAATTTTTCTTAACAAGACCCTACACTACTTACTTTCGCTCTGCTATTTCAATGTTTTCATGAACAAAACACTACTCCGAATATCTGAACTCCTGAAATCACCCTCAAACACGCTTCGAGACCATTTTGGCCTCCAAAAAGTACTAAATATCAAAAGCGGGCTTAAACCGTACCCTCGATTTTATAAAAAAAATAAATAAAAATTACGCTTGATTTACTGTCCCTAGCTGATCTTAGGAATTTCTACCCTTGTTGTCAATAAGGGAGATACTCTCCACAACTCATTCATCATTTCCGAAATAATGCTTGATCCTTTTCCTATTGACTCGAAAAAGGTGTCTGTCATCATCTTCCAATTCAACGGAGCCAAATGGAAATACATGCTTGATTCGAAATGGTCCATACCATGAAGACTTTAATTTTTCGGGAAAGAGTCTTAGCCGAGAATTGAATAACAAAACTTGTTGGCCTAGGCTAAACTCTCTCATGTCTATTTTCTTATCATGCTACTTCTTGGTTTTATCTTTGTAGAGTTTGGCTTTGTCATACGCTTCATTCCAGAATTCCACTATCTCGGGGAGTTGGAGGAAACGTTGTTCACTCGAAGCATTAAGATAAAAAAATTAGCTTCTTGATCGCCCAGTAGGCACGGTGTTTTAACTCCATGGGCGAATGAAACACCTTTCCAAATACTAACCGATACAGTGACGTGTCGATCGGTGTTTTGAAGGCGTACGGTATGCTCATAACGTATCATCCAACTTCGTCGCCCAATCTCTGCGATTAGAATGAACTGTCTTTTCCAGAACTTGCTCGATCTAACAATTTAAAATTTTAGCTTGGTCGTTTGTCTGTGGATAGTACGGAAGTGCCACTTTATGTTGGACCCCATACTTTGTAAGTAATGTATTGAATATTTTATTGCAAAAATGGGTCCTTTCATCACTGATAATGGCCCAAAGTTTCTCGAACTGTGTCATGATGTTCTTTTGAAGGAACTTTAGAACCACCTTGGCGTCATTAGTTAGCGTCACCATAGCTTCTACCCATATGGACACATAATCCACCGCCAGTAAAATGTACTCCTAATCGAAGGACAGCGAAAATGGCCCCATGAAGTCAATACCCCATATATCAATCAGTTCTAATTCAAGAATGGATGTCAGCGGCAATTCATGTCTTCTTGAGATGTTTTCAACCCTTTTGCATCGATCGCAAGTTTTCACAAACATATAAGAATCACGAAACAACGTCGGCCAGTAAAAACCTAACTGAAGTACCTAGAAGCCATCAGTATCGCTCTAAAATGCCCGCCACATGGTGATGAATGGCAGTTGTATAGAATACTAGCCATTTTCTCTTCCGGAACACATCTCCAGATCACTTGATCAACACCCTTCTTAAACAATAACGGTTCATCCCACATATACTGCCTCGAATTGAATAGGAATTTCTTCCTCTAGGAACTTGAAAGATCCGATGACAACACCTTGCATACTAGATAGTTAATGATATCAGCGAATCACGGAATTTTGGTGTCAACTTTGAATAATTGCTCATTCGGGAACACATCCGTGATACAAGACTCATCACCAATGTCCTATTGCACAAGCCAAGATAGATTATCGGCCACTACATTTTCGTTCCCCGTCTTATCTCTGATCTGCGTATCAAATTCTTGTAGAGTGTCAAACCCTGTGTTCTCAAAACCAATCCTAATACCATAACAAGCATATCAAGGATGTAATAAAACAGTAAACACAATATGATTTAGACAAACAATAGTTAAAAAAAAATGTATATTTAATCAAACGTGTATATACATGAACTATATCAATCTCTACATAATATCTACTTAGCCTACCATGATCACAACCATATAAACATTAAAACAAGATAAATACATCATCATTCAAGATAAAATGTTTAGATACAAAGAGAGAAACAAAGATAGAAAGGGTAAATCTAAGAGTGGAGTGTTCTACTTTCACCAAAATCGATTCGAAAATGTTTTATCTTATTCACAAATGAATTCTCCACTTCTAGTTCTCAAAATATTCTAAAGAACAAATGTTGGACATCACTAACAACTCGTAGCAAATGGGGTATAAGACAAGGATCAAAATATCTAAAATGAATATCTTCTTTAGTTAGCCATTGACCACTGCAGCGGTGGGTTTGACCGCTACAGCAGTGGGAAGTCAGTGGATATTCTACCATTTCACCGTTGCAGCGGTGAAGGCCACTCTTGCAGCAAGGAACAAGCAAAATGTTTCTACTTTCTTTGTTCTTTCACCGCTGCAGCGATGAAGCTGTTGTTCTTTCTTTTGATCCTCTTCATCGTTTTTCCATCGATTCCTTACCGATTTGCTTGATTATTAACCGTTTACATTCCTACACCTGATTTACATCAAAATGAACATAAACGCAATAAAATATTACTAAAACACTCGAAAACTACCAAATTTGGCTTGGAAATAAATAGGTAGTTTTAACCTATAACTCTGTCACTACGAATGTTAATAATAGAGCATTGTTTCTCATTTTGAACAAGTTTACAAACTTTAGAAAATACAGAAACAACTTCACTCTTCTTAGCAAGAAAAAACACTCAGGTAAGTCTAGAATAATCATCAACGATTACAAAAGCATAAAACTTACCACCAAGACTAGGAACAGCGTTTGGACTTCAAGACATCTAGATGTGGACATGTGCATTTTTTTCTTAAATGATGATTTAGACTTCTTGCCTAATTAAAATGCATCACATATTTTATCTTTCAAAAATTTCAAATCAGGTAGGCCACATACGAGACTCTTCTTAGATAAATTAGAAATCAATTCCGTAATAGCATGCCCAAGTCTTTAATGCCATAAGCAACTATTCTCAGATAAAGCATTCAAACAGGATAAATTCTGAGAAGTAAAATCATCAAATAAGCAAGTATAGACATTCTCAAAATGTGATGCAACTAACAGGATACTACTATCATGTCCATTCTTAATAATGCATTTATCATGATCAAATACTACATTATTACCCTTGTCGCATAATTGACTAATACTGTGCAAATTATGTTTAAAACCATCAACTAGTAACACATATTTAATAATAGTAGTATTATTACCGATATTATCTATACCGATGATTTTACTCTTCGCGTTGTCTCTAAATGTCACATGACGTCCATTTTAGGTGTAAAAAATGTGAATTTTGTTTTATCTTCCATCATGTGTCGAGAACAACCTTTGTCTAGCCATTTATCTTTGCATATCGATGCTTTTATAATAACCTACAAGGAGCACCTCAAATAGTTCCTCAGTGATACGCCGTCTAAGTAGGTCCGATCTTGTTAGTCGGGACAATCTTAATTCTTTTTGAAACCCAAACTTGTTTACGGTTAGATATTTTAGCAAAATATCTATGAACAATATGCCCCACAACATTACATTTAAAACATCTAACAAAACCTCTAGTTTCATAGAAGAATTTATGAAAACATTTTTGCTTAAGATATTTCTAAAACCCAATACTTGCTTTATCAAAAAATCACGTGAACTTCCAAAAGTATTTTCAAGTTATTCTCACCATCGGTGAATTTGAGAACAATTGGATGCAAATCCGACATATTGAATTTTAATTCATTATTTTTAGATTCATAGTCCATTACTTGCTTGTTTAATGTGTTAATTGTACTTTGAAGGACATTTATTTTAGAACAATGGTTTTTATAATCATACGTAAGTTCTTGATCAACATCAAACAATTTATCAAAATCTAAAGGATAAGAACTTGAATATTTTGTTACCTGATCACCAATGGCCAAATAATGCACACATGGATGTTTCTTTACTTTTTGATTTTTCCAAGATACTCGATTCGGTATCAACCCAAACAACTTTCATGGAGTTCTTCTTGCTCTTCTTTGCTTTCTTCTTCTTTTTTCTTTTCTTCTCATTTTCTTTTTCTTTCTTCGGTTCGGGACAATCAGTTTAAAAGTGACTGGTCTTGTGACAGTTGTAGCATTCCACATTGTTCATGTTGAAGTTTCTTCTTCCATGGAATGTAAGTCGAGTTATTCTTTTAAAGTTCTTCGTGAGTACTACCACATATTTATCTTGCTCAATATCAAGACTTACATCATCACTACCAGTATCTTCTTTAGTTTTCTGAGCCTTTAGCGCCAAGGATTTCTTTTTACTATTTTCGTTGTCATCCTCATATCCTTGAATTTCCATTTCATTCGTCATCAGGTTGTCGATGAGGTCATCAATTTCATATTTGGCAAAATCCTTAGTTTCCTCAATTACGGTCACCTTCCGCTCCCATATTTTTGTTAAAGATCTTAGGATCTTTGAAACTTTCTCCTCCATGGAGTACGGCTTTCCAAGTTATCTCAAGTGATTATAAATGTTATTGAATCGAGTATACACCTCTTGAATCGATTCAGTTTCTCCCATTCAGAATAATTTAAATTTCCAGGTAAGAGCGTTGATTTTTTATTGCTTCACATGACTTGTCCTTTCATGGGTAACCTGTAGCTTGTCCCATATTTCCTTTGCTGATTTGCAACCTGAAACTCTCAAGTATTCATTAGCATCTAAAGAGAAAAATAAAATATCAATAGCTTAAGAGTTTATAGAAAGTTTCTTCTTATCAGAAGTAGTTAGTTGTTTTTTCTTCTTCTCGACTCCATTTTGCATTAGAACGAACGAACCATCCTCAATTGCTAGCCACACATCATAATTTGTGGCCTAAAGGAATACAATCATTATATCCTTTCAGAATGCATAATTTTTACCTACAAACAAAAGTGGTCAGCGCATAGACTGCCCCTCAGCTAGTGTGCCCATTGTGTGCGTTATGTGATCTTTGTTAGCTTAGTGTATTTAAGCTAAACCATCTCTGATACCAATTGTTGGCCAAGTGAGCTACCCAAGAGGGGTTGAATCAGGTAGATATAAAATTTAATCCAAATAATAATACTTAAAAAATTAAATAATTAATTTTACCCTAAATTAATTATTATTTTTATAGTAGCGGAAATATATTATCAACTAGGTGCACACCAAATAACGAAATATAAATAAAGTAAATAAAACAGTACTCCAAAAATTTATACTGGTTCACCAAGTTAGCTTTGGCTAATCAAGTCCCCCAAGCTCCACGGATATTCACACCCACTAATCACTATGATTCTTTTAACCAGGTAGGAACCAAAACCTAATGAAATGATTCTTTTTGTAAACTCAGTATCAACCTTTATAATTCTTTTTCACAGGCTCAGGAATAACCTTATTTTTTTCACAAGCTAAGGATTAACCTAATTCTTTTGTACTTAGGCTAAGAATGAAACCTCACACAAAAACACTCCAACTATCATTTTACCCGGAAAGGACTGAACCATTACAAGTTCACTCAAAATTAATTCTATTCAGGAAAAATTAACATTGTTGGCACAGTGAGCTACCTATGAGAGGGTGAATTCGATAGTAACAAAAATTTAATCCAAATAATAATACTTAAAAAATAAATAATTAATTTTATCATAACTTAATTATTATCTCTTTATAGCAGTGGAAATATATTATCAAGTAGGTGCACACCAAACAATCAAAAATAAACAAAGTAAAAATGCAGCACACCAGAAATTTATCTTGGTTCACCAAGCTAATCGTGGCTAATCCAATCCTTCGAGCTCCACGAAGATTCGCACCCACTAATCACTAAGATTCCTTTAAACAAGTAGGAACCAAACCTTTACACAATGATTCTTTTCACAGGCTCAGAATCAACCTTTACAATTTATTTTCCCAGGCTCAAGAATAACCTCTTCTTTTTTCCAAGCTCAAGAATAACCTCTTCTTTTTTCAAGCTCAAGAATAACCTATCTTTTTACAGATTAAAGATTAACCTAAGTCTATTATAGGGAGAATCACAACTTAATTCTTTTTCTACCTTAGGCTCATGAATCAAAACCTCACAATCACTCCAAGTATCCTTTTCTCGGGTAAGGATGGAACCTTTACAAATCACTCACAAATTCAATCAAGAAAGAATTACCACCTCAATTTCTTTACCGGAAGAGAATGAAACCATCTACCCTTTGATTAGATAATCCCAATCGTATCCAATCCGTCACTCAACTCACCAATTACAAATTGATAAGTGATTTTTCTACTCGGAACTTCTACCACCCCATATAAAGTCAAACTCAATTAATGTCCTGATACTAGTGATTGAACAAGTGTGAATTTTATAATCTGATTTCAAATAAAATGGGTAGCAAGTAATTTAGCACGTAATCAGATTTCTTCAAGAAATTGTTTCAAAAATAAATTTTCAATAAATATCCAGAAAATAATTTCAAAGATCAAATTCCAAATAAATAATAATAAGATCAAACAATAATGAATAACAAGTAATTTGGAATGATCTCACTAGGAATCCACCGAATGAATAACGATTAGCAATATAACCTCAAATAGATGATCTCAGTATCAATTCCCAATAACAATGCTCTAGAACACTTGTATAAATAGATACTCTCAAAAAGCTCTTTAAAATTTGATTGATATGAAAGCTTAGGATTCTTAGTATTTTTGGATATTTTGATTTCAACAATAAAAAACGCAGGTCTATTTATAAGGGAATAAAACAAGTCCTCCAACTGTTAGTTCCCATAAATCATAGTACTTAATTACCCCAGTCGACCCTATTTATCAAAATGATTCATTCCTTGTATAATTATCTTAAATATATCTTTAAAAACTCTTAATAAAGTCCCTCAAGTTTTTACTCAAACTCAATTGGATAAGATAGAAAGAATTTCATGTACCAATTTGAGAAATATTAAAAATACTCGAACCATGTCTATAGGGATACTTAAATATTAATAAAATAGCTCAAAACATATCAGATCCCTAAGATATCTCGTGAATCTTAACCATAAATGGCTAGTAATGGCTATATTTTGAATAAAATCCGAAATTTCACAGAATCTTGAAATAGTCTCATAAGTTGACCAACCCAGAGTCATCTATCAACCACTCGATTCAAGACGTAGCCAAACCAAAATATCTTTACCCATCGGTCAATCGCCCATCCATCATCTGTTGACAGAATGATTCAGAGAGTTTCGTAAGTCGACCTATCTGTCAACCTAGAGATTCAGAGAGTTCATCTTTTGGTCACAGGTCGACCTATCAATTCAAAGAGTTCACCATTTAAGCCCAGGTCGACCTACCTATCGACCAAAAGATTCAACAACTTCATATTCTATGCTCCAGTCGACTTACATGTTGACTTACTAATGCTGGAATCATTTTCTTAATTCGTTTTGAATCCATTTTCATCGATGTTTTCACCCATTTAACCAATTTATTTTCTCGGTTAGCTATACTAAATACTTAAGTTCAATTTTTATCAATTATCAATATATTTTTTTTCAATAACACATAGAAGCAAATAACTTCGCTAATTAGAATCCTATCAATGCACACATAAATTTAAAAACATTTTGTGTCATGTGTAATCCTAATCAGGATATTAATAGTCAAAATTTAACCTAAGTTATTTTTCCTAAGTTCTTCAATTTCTTCAAACTCTTAATCTCTAGATGTTCATCATCTTTGTCTTCATATTTAGTATTGTCACAAAATTTTTATGATCATTTTCATCACTGGAACTAATAAACTGAAACACTCAATTAAACCGTTAGTTCCACAAAAAAAATCAATATTTAATTTTCCATCAAAATCTTAAGATCAACAAACACCTAATATTTTTGTACTCTAGGTAAAGATTAAAATCTCAATCTATTTATCGGAAGAGATTGAAATCAGTTACCCCTAATCAGATACTCCCAATAGTATCTAATCCGACGCTCAACTCACCAATTACAAAATTGATAAGCTTTTTTCCCACTCAAAACTTCAACCACCTCAGATTAATTTTAACTCAATTAAATTCTCAAAACTAGTAATAGATATACAGTAAGAATTTTAAAATCTAATTTTAACAAAATGGGTAGCAAGCAATTTTAGCACGTAATTAGATTTTCTCAAGAAATCGTTTCAAAATAAATTTCAATTTAAAAATCAGGAAAGCGATTTTAAAGATCAAAATTCCCAGTATTAATCAATAATATCACACAACAGTTAATAGAAAAAACTTGGACCGATCTCACCAAGAATCCACCGAATAAAGAATGATTAGCAATGAAACCCCAATTCGGCAGTAGCAATAATCCACAACAATTTATCTGAAGAGCACTTCTCACAATACACTCAGTACACTCAGTATGATTTTTGAATGATAACTCTTAGAAAGCACAGGAACTGAATCACTCTTAAGATATAAATGATTGGAATTTTTTAATTTTCAAAAAACGCAGGTCTATTTATAGGGAATTAAAACAAGCCCTCTAATGGCTAGTTCCCATATATCATGACAAATAATTGCTCTAATCGACCCCTTATATCATTATGAATCAATCCTAGTACAATTTACTCAATTATATCTTTTAGAATATTCAATTTAGTCCCTTAAATATTTTCTCAATCTCAATTAGATTGACAATTTTCAACAGTATACTGAAGTAGTAGATTGGAGGCTTCATAGGATGTCTGACAATTTGAGAGGACTCTTAAATCATGTCAGAAGAATGTCGATTTCAATAGATATAGGTTTTGGAAAATGAGGAACTCCGTGGAACAAATTTATGGGATTATGCAGAATCTACAGCCATATGGAGGGTCATATGTCAACCAGAATATCTGGTCCATCTAGTTCATACAATCAGGAGATGCCTCTGAACACTAGTGTTGATATAATATGGTGGGAAATATTCTTAAAATGAACTTTAATGAGTTTAATTTTTTTAGAATATTGATGTTTTAAATCAAGAATGTGTTTTTTATTGAGAAATAGTTTTCAAATGAACGTTATAAGTGAAAATTTTATCTTTTGAATTATTATCTCTATGAACATTTTTTCTTAAAAAAATTTCAAATTATAATGAGTAAATGCTTTTGAAAATTTTTGGGTTAAAAATAGACGCTTTTAAATATTCGTCCCCACTATTAAAGATGACAAAGGGGAAGTAACGTTGATGATGTTGTAGATGATTCTTTGTTCTCCTTAGCATTAAAATTATATAGGGAAGAAATTTTTGTAAGGCGAGCAATAATGAGAATAATAATGTGTTATGCTTATATTGAAAATCTTTTTGATAGATATTTTGTATTCTCATAAAGATGCTAAAATGAGTTAGAAACCCATCCTCATATTTAGGGGGAGGAGAGTGTAGTTGTATGTTTTATTGAGAAAACATCAAAATTAATTGTCATCATAAAAAATGGGGAGATAGTTGAACCTAATACTTAGATGGACAATTGAATGTTGATGTGTTATGGAACTAATAGTTTTCTTGAGTGACTTCAGATTAAAAATTTCATATCGCTTAAGGAGAAAAAGAATGAGCTAAATAGATTAATCGTTGAAGATTTAAAAGTCGAAGAATTTATGTAGTGATCTTTGAAAATTTATAAGAAATTTATGAAGAAGTTTAAGATGGGTGCTAGATGAAGATAATGAAGATTTTTAGAGCATTGAAGACATTGAAGACATTTAGATAAAAACAACTCATTACTTTTATGCTCTTAATGAAACGTGACTTAAGATCACGCACGACACTTTAAAATGAATAATGTTATGTGTATCATTATTCGAAGTGATAAGTTCAAAATCCCAAATGGTTTTTATAAAGTTTTATAATGGGTTTTTTAGTCAAATCAGTCAACTGACAAAATGGATCAGTCGACTAATGAAAACATTAGTTTGAGGGAGTGAAAAGGATGAACATATTGACTAATTTAGTCAACCGGCAAAAAAGGTCAGTCAACTAACGAATCCAGTATCTAAAACAAAAAAAAATTGGAAAAACCTTGTAATGACCTGATTTTCTAGGACCGTTACATGGTTTCTCCTTTCTCTGAAGAAGTAGTAAAAGACAAACTATTCTACTGCCACGTTTCCGTTGCACCACTATGATAAATAAAGTAATAATAGGCGTGGCCTCGGCTTGCTATTAACCAACCTGAATAATATGTACATAAGTAATTGAAATTTTAATATTATAGATTCAAAATTCCGAAATTACAAATGGATACCAATATGTGCCCTGACTGCCTCAAAAGAATAAGACATCATCCTTTGACTCTACCTAAAGCCAGTAATGGACCTGTCTCTAACTAGAGTACATGAGATCAAATATTTTATCGGTACACTGTCTTCATAATATCAAAATAATTTATGGATCAAATATATTTATTAAAACTATTTTCTAAAACAAAATATAAGCACAGTGATATTTTTTCGAAAAAGAATATAACCGCACTGAACAGTATCAAAATTCACAGACATCATCAATGAATAGTATCTTAATATAAATCAACCAATCAAATCACTCTTATATAATAAAATGCCATAAACATATTTTCCTACTAACCATAGGATCGTTTCACCTCACGATCGAGGGTTATAACGGTACCGTAACCTATATAACTATACAATATAAGGTTGCCATAAGTGTAAGGGCTATTCAATATCTCCAATAGTATGAGCTAACACGTGATATACACTACCATATCATGATAATCATCATCATCATCAACAACAACAACAACAACCACCTGCATGACTTGCCCTTTTATCTGGTCACAACATAATGTCTTTCAGGACATGTCCTCCTATTAGAACCAACAACATTCCGCAGTACATACCCTTATGTCAGGATCACACTATGGTATAGTTGGATAATAATAAAAATTAATTTCTACAATTAAGTTTTTACTCGATCCATATAATGTTATAAAATAATTCATTTTAATAAATCTTTTCTTTTCACAGTTTAATACAAAAATATAATTTGACACTTTACATAGAAGATAGTATACTTACCTCAATAACTACACTACTTTTCACACTACTGTCGAAACCCTGACGGGGTCAGTCTCACCTTTGAACTTAACAACAACAAGGCCTAAATGAACAATTTAACTAAATAAATATAATATGTCATAAAATGAGTGACACTAAAAATACAGTTTTTCTCATTCCTATTTTTCTCAACCCCCATATTAATTATATAACTAAAATATCATAATTACATTTATAAAATTTATAAATTAATAATTTAATTACTACAAAAAAAAAATTATCTGACTATCAACAATATTACTAGTCAGTGAAATATTAAAAATATTATTCTAATAAAAATTTAGAATTTTCTACTATAAATTAAAAAATTTATCATTTAAATATTTTTATTTAAAATTATAAATCTAACACGCACATATGTGTGTGTGTATAAAACAAAAACCCATTCTATAAACTAGATTTAGTTCTAGATGTTTACATTAAAAAAATAAAAGTAGATTACCTGTACAAGGATGAAGTTGGGAGCTCTTATATCTCTATGTATATATGGAAAGGGTGAACTCATAAAAACTCTCTCTCTCTCTCTCTCTCTCTCTCTCTCTCTCTATATATATATATATATATATATATATGAAAAAGAATTAGATGGCATCAAATGACATCCACCACCTCTATTTAGATTAAGTGGATAGAATTTAATATTTTAAAATAACAATTGGTCCTTCAAAAATTTGAAAGTAAAATTACACTAACCTATTGATCCTCAATTTTTTTAAAATTAAATTTTAAAATTTCATAATAACCCCTTAAAAAATTTAGAGTAAAATTTAAATAACACAATGGATCCTATTATTTTCAAAATATTTTAAAATGCAACTAAAAAAATATGCATGTGCAAAAATTAGGTCTTACAAACCCTCTGGAAATTTGCTTAATCGATGGGAGTCGGTGCAACGATAATAAAACTGATCGTTGCAGGGCCAATCGACCGAACTAAGGCTGGTCGATTGAGGGAGGTAGATAGTTAAAGTTTGATTGTTTCGGGTTTTTGTATTTATTTATTAAAATCTCAATGTTTTGAACATTTGAAATGGAGATTTTTAAGGGATTCAGTTATTTTACTATTATATATCATATTCTACTAAGATCCTAATTATTCGGTCCATGTATTAAATTGTTCTTTCAAATAAATTGGTAAAACTACTTTATCTCTTCAAGTGTTTTGAATCAAGAAAGTTTTGGGGACCAAATTGAGTTTTTCTAAAAGCATATTTGAATAAAATAACCTATTTTGATAGTATATGATATATGGGGCCTTCAGATGATAATTTAGGTCTTAGAATTTGAAATCTAGTCGTTATAGGCCTAGTTAGAATTCTATATAAGAAGACTTGCGTTTTTCAAATAAGATAATCAAGAACAATCAGCATTTTCTATTAAAACAGACTGATTTATGCTGAGAAATTTATAAAAGAATTATATTGAAAGAGTTTTTGATTGAGTCGCGAAAACGTTTTCACCATCGGTCTTTGTTCTTCACTAAACTATCGTATATATTTTCAAGAAATCTCGGTAAGATCTTTCCAAATTAATTAAAGTGAATTAATTAAAGTGCTTTCTTAGATGATCTATTTGATTACTTCGAATAATTGTTTTAGAAAAATTGTTTTCAAATCTAATATCTTGAAAATCTTATACAACGATTTTATTTGTAAAATCTGATTATTTGTTATATGTATTTTAAATTGATTAAATTAGATTTATTCCTCACGTAGTTCTATTACATAGGTTTTAGGACATTAATTAAGTATAATTGTTTTAAGGTGGTAAAAGTTCTTGTGAGAAGAAACTTGTGACTTTTTTGTATTTGTGAGTTTGAATGGATTAGACATATTTGGGATGTTGTCTAATCAGGGTACTTAGGGTTTGATCTTTGGTTTGAGAAAAAAAATTAGGGTTTGATCTTTATCCGGATAAAACGATTTGGTTTGATTCTTAGTCTATTAAAATGATTAGGTTTTAACTCTTCCTGTAATAAAATTAGGTTAGTCTTTAGTCTGAAAAAGATAAGGTTTTTCCTAAGCCTGTGAAAAGGATAAGTGTAATATTGTGTAAGTTTAAAAGTTTGATTAAGAGCTAACGAAAAGAATTAAGTTAATCTTCAACTTATGAAAAGTATTGTAAGGGTTTTGCTTGCTACCTGGGAAAGGAATCAGGGTTAGTAGATTGAGAAATCCATGTGGATCTCAGGGGACTAGACATAGATAAGAGTAGATTACCAAACCAAGATAAATTGTTGTGTGTTTCATTGTTATGTTTCTGTTATTTGAGTGTGCACTTAGTTAAAAGCATTTTCACTCCTAAACAAGATAATAATTAATTAGGAAAATTGATAACTTGTGTTGAAGATGTAATTGTTTGAATTTTTGTAACTACCCAATTCACCCCTCATCTTGGGTAGATCGTTGGGCCAACAATTATCTTTCCCGCAAGCTAACCATGGGAGACAAAATGGTTAGTTTGGACATAAGAGATTGAAAATGAGCAGTAGGAATACCCTTGGTAAGAATATCATCCAATTTATCAGAGGAAAGAACGTGAGCAATTTGAATTATTCTGTTGAGATATTTTTCCCTTCTGAAGTGGTAATCAACCTCGATATGTTTTGTCCGTGCATGGAATACAAGATTAGTAGATAAATCTAATGTTGATTGGAATTGTCATGCCATAGTATAGGAATGGAAAAGCATTGGATATGTATGTCTTTATAGAGATGAGTCAACTAGGTAAGCTCAAATGTTGCCTGTGCTGTAGACCTATACTCAATTTGTTGTGGAAGATCTAGAAATAGTAGGTTGTATTTTAGATGACCCGGAGACTAGATTTGTACCAAGGAACAAACATTACCCTCTAGTACTTCTTCTATCAATGTGGTCCCTAGCTCAATCAGAGTTTAAAAGAGCTTGAAGATCAAGGGTTTGATCTGAGACCAAAAGTATAAGTGCCCTTGAGATACCTTAGGATTCTTTTACTGTTTCAAAATATTTGTACGTATAGGAATTCATGTATTAACAAACACTATTGACTGCAAATGAGATGTCAGGTCTTGTGGTAGTTAGATATTTCTAGGGATGAGCATGGTTTAGGTTCGGTTCGATTTCATATAAAATCATAACCAAAACCGTTAGACATATATAAAATCGAATCCTCAACCAAAATTGCCAATTTTTTTTAATCATTTTTAAAACCAAACCATTTCATTTTATACAAAAACCAAAACCACGAAACCGCAAAACCATTTAGGATTTTTCAATTTTGTAAAAAAAAAAAAAAAAACAAAAAGAAAAAAAACAAACATTTAAAAAATTTCAATTTTATAAATAAAAAAAAAACTAAAAAAGAAACCGTGAAACCGCAGACCATTGTTTTTTATATATAAACAAAATATAACTAAAATATAAAATATAAATTAAAAAAAAATGCAAAACTAACCCAAACACACACACACACACATATGAGGGATTGAAGTGTGTGTTTTTGTGTGTGTGTGTGTGTGTATATATATATAACCAATGTTTTGCTTTAAATATATAAAAAAGTGAGGGTATATATGTCCTAAAAATATATATAAAATATCAGTTACACGATTTGGTTTCTTGGATTGGTTTCGTAGTCACTATACCAAACCAAAATCAAACCGCTTCGGTTACTAATTTCAAAACCAAACCATTTAGACTGTTTTAAAACTGGATCATTCAACTCGGTTTCCCTCAATTAATTGTTGGTTCAGTTTTTTTTTTCATCCCTATATATTGTAGTCCCCCTAATTGTACTTTTGAACCTAGTAGAGTCTTCATAAGGTATATCATCACTAGGAGAAGAAGCAATATACTTGCTAATATGGTAGGAGTAGGTGCAGGTTTGCATCGAATCATGTTGTACTTGACGAGAAAGCCAATGAGGTACTTAAATTGATTAAGGATAGCAACCGTATCATTATATTGCACTTCTAGTTCTAGAAAATAAGACAAATTACCCAGGTATTTCATTGCTAATGTGTTATTCATAACCTGAATAAACTTAGAAATGGTCTAGTTATTGTTGCTAATAATCAAAATATCATCAATGTATACAAGAAAAATGAGAATGTCATTCTTAGTTTTCTACACAAATAGGGATGTGTCGACAGTACTTGTAGTAAATCTATAGGTGTAAAGAAAATTAGTTAACATGGAAAATCAGGCTCTGGGTGCTTGTTTAAACCCATAGAGAGATTTTTGAAGCTTACAAGCATAGGTGGGATGCTTGGACTCTTCAAAACTCGTGGGTTGAGTCATATAAACTTCTTCTTCAAGAGAACTATGTAGGAAAGTATTAGAGAAATCTAGTTTTTTAATATCCCAATGCTTATGTAGAGATAATGAAAGAAGGACCTTGATGGTGGGATATTTAGCAATGGTGCTAAATGTTTCTGTGTAATCAAGTCCTTCTTGTTGAAGGAATCATTTAGCAACCAACCTGGCTTTATGTTTAGTTATGGTCCTATCAAGGATTGTTTTTTCAACTTGTAGACACACTTGCAGCCAATGGGCTTTATGTGAAGAGTAGAGGGTACCAGAACCCATGCCTACTGGTTAGCAAAGGCTTCAAATTCATGAAGCATGGCATTGTGCCATTATCGGATATGAGTGCCCTTAGTATACGTAAGAGGTTCTTTCTCAGAGTTAAGGTATGTAACATTGTTAGTATACTTGGGATTGGATTTGGTAACCATAGGATGAATGGAATGGAATGGATTGGAGAAACAATGAAATCGAGACTAAAAGGATTTCCAGTTGAATAAAATTATGGTATGGGTGTGAGAGAGGAAGATGAAGAAATAAGAGGTTTGATAGGAGTAACTAGAAGTGACTGAGATTGGAAAGGTGTTGGAATAGGGCCACAGAAAGAAGAGATGGTGTGAGGAAGAGTATAGGTAGGGTGAGGTGAGGGTACATAATCATAATACAAAAAAATATATGTGAAAGAGTATTGTTCTGATGTGAGTTGATAATGAGTGGAGTCATTTAAATAAAAAAATGTGTTCATGGAATTTCACATGTCGGGAAACATAAACTTTATGAGTAGTTAAATCAAGGCACCTGTAGCCTTTGGTTTCTAAATAGTAACCAAAAAAACATAGGGAATAGCCATCAGTTGGAGTTTGTCCGTTTGATAAGGTCTAATCCAAGGAAAATAAAGACAACCAAAAGCTTTGAGATGATGGTAAGAAGGATCTTGAGCATAGAGACACTAGGTATGGGTATTTGTAATGCTATTGAACTTTAGGAAGTTGATTGATTAGATAGTTGGAAGTGGAAATGGAATCTAACCAATAATTGTGTGAGAAATTGGCTTACTGGAGAAGTGCAACAGTAGTTTCAATTAGGTGTCTATGCTTTCTCCCAACTAAACCATTTTGCTCTAGTGTATGTGGACACGTTGTTTGATTGATGGTACCTTTTGAAAGAGAAAAATCAGCAAATTGATGGTTCAAATATTCTCCCACACTGTCAGTTCTAAAGTTTTGTACAATACTTTTGAATTGAATTTTTATCATGGCATTAAAATGACAATAACTTGTGTAGGCACCTGATTTTAGTTTGAGGAGGGTAAAGCCAAGAAATCTAATAAAATCATCAATGAACAAGATATAAGACAAGACACATACAAAATTTTGAGGGAAGTAAGAAAACTTTAAAGACTTGCTTAAGAAATTATAGACTATGGTGAACTGATAACCTAGTTGTAGATACCAGATATGTGGCATTGAAGTTGAGTGGGAACATGAGTAGGCTGCCGTAGTCATGGGAGTAGGATGGTTGGACTGAATTGGATAGAGCCCTTAATTTGAGGGGCCCTAAAATGGGCCCTTCTTGGTTGAGTTGTCTAGTATTTTGAACTCCTTGGAGGAGAACAAAATTGAGCAGTCATTATCATGTGTGAATTTGTGTATATATAGGATATTAGATGATAAAGATGGAATAAGAATGAATTGATGTTTAGAAGTTAAAATATTACCAGTTCTAGAGTTTTGTATTGCGAAGGTTTTACCATTTTCAATCATGACTTGATCATTGCCTCCATGGGGTTGTGCAAAGGTAAGCTGAGCTATGTCATTTATCAAATGGTTGTTTGCTCCTGAATCAAGAAACCAACCATTTCTAGGATTATGGCTATTAGCAATGTGAGGTTGAGATTGAGGTTTTGAACTTTGGTAATTGTCATCATGCTTACACCAACAATCAAGAGCATTATGATTAGGTTTGCCACAGATTTGACAGTAGAATATTTCTCTTGCATTTTCTTTGAATCCTCCTTCTTCTTCTTCTTGTTTGTTCTGGTAACCATTGTAACCAGATCCTTAACTATTACTGTTTCTAATACCTCTTCCTCTTCTACCATATTTTTTCCACCTCACCACATTGAGTCGGAACCTTCTAGTTGATAAGTGTGCTAGGTGTCATATACTATAAACTATAGTTCAGTGGTGTTGAATGTAGTTTCAGGCTACGCATTATCTTCTTAGAAAAAAACATTTTATTAACTTGTTTAATGGTTGAGGGTTTCTTCTTGGATCGAATGTAGGTTTTGATGGAATCATATTCTCGAAGTAGGCTATTTAATGTGTAACATATTAAGTCTTCATCACTAGAAATACTGTAAGTAATATTTTTAATTTGCTCAATATATTCTAGCATGTTAGCGTTACCCTTTTAATAGAATGAAGCTTGTATGTGAGTTGATAAATGTATGTTCTGATAAGGAATTAGACCTTCTCTTGAGTGAACTCCATACTTATGATGTGTTGGAGAGATTAAGAACAAGAGGAAGTATAGATCCTAAAATGGTAGTGTTGGCCTAGTGATCTATCTAAGAAGAGGGTGAATTAGGTATTTATAAAAATTAAAGCAAATTCTTAACTTTCAACAGTTAAATATTCAAATAATTAATTTAATCGTAAATTAATTATTATTTTTGTATAGCAGTGAATAAGTGTATAAATCTAGGTACACACCCAAACAACAAGAAATAAAGAAAATCAATAATGTAGTACACCACGATATATCTTGGTTCACCAAGTTAATCTTGGCTAATTTAGTCTTTTGAGCACCATGGAGATTCACACCCACTAAACCACTAGATTCCTTTAATAGGTAGGAACCAAACCTTTACACAATGATTCTTTTATAGGCTCAGAATCAACCTTTACGATTTTCTTTTCATAGGCTAATGAAAAATCTCTATTTTTTTAACAGGCTAAAGACTAACCTAATTATTTTATACATTAGGAAAAGAATCAAACCTCACCAAAAACACTCCAAGTATCATTTTCATCCGTAAGAATAAAATCGTTACAATTCACTCAATTTTAATTCTAATCAGGAAGAATCACGCCTAACTCTTTTCAAGGGAAAAAAGTTACCTAATATTTTTGTATCTTAGGTAAATGTTAAACCTCAATCTAAAAAAAGAAGAGATTGAAACCCTTGATACCCCTAACTAGATACTCCCAACAGTATCTAATCCACACAAACTCACCAATTACAAAAATCGATAAGTTTCTTTCCACTCGGAGCTTCTACCACCTCAAATCAATTTAAACTCAATTAATATCCCGATAATTACTAGTGATAGAATTTACGTGAGGAATACAATATCGGATTATATTAAATGTAGGTAGCACACAATTAAGCACGTGATAAGATAATCACAAAAATCATTTTAAAAATAATTTTTATGCTCTTAAAATTTGAAACAATTTTACTACAATCTTATCAACAAAGCAAACAGAATAATATCAAATAAAAATAAGAAATAATAGCTTAAAAAGATCTAACCAGGATACTGCAAAAGAATAAAAACAGAATCGCTAAACAGTTTAGATCAGTGACACCAAAACACTTAGCACTTTTTCTCCATAACTTTTCTCACAAAATGATCTCACAATAATCTCTCGATATAATCTCAAAATAATCACTCTTAGAAAACTCATGAACTGAAACTTCTTGATAGATATGATGTCTTGATATGTGAAAAACGCAGATCTATATAAACTGATTTGAAACAGACCTTCTAACGGCTAGTTCCTTCAAGATATGACACTTAAATGCACATATAGACCTCATATATCAATACCATTTAACCCTGAACCAATTCTCTTAAATATGGATTTTAAAACATTCAATTAAATCTCCTAAATAATTCTCAATCTCAAATTAAACTAGATAAGAAGTATTAAATGTACTAATTTAAGAAATATTTTAATTTCATGCACTATATCTATAGGAATATCCAAATAATAGTAATATATCTAAAATATATTCAAATCTCCAAAATATCAACAAAAAAAATGGCTTGTAACGGCTAGTTTTGGATCAGATTCCAAAAATCCTTGAAATCTGAAATAGCTCAGTTGGTTGACCAATCATAGGCCATCAGTCGACTGATCATTTCAGGTTGTAGCAAAAGCCATTTCTCAAACAACGATTGGTTGACTGATCTCCCATGGGTCAGTTGACCGATCGATTCAAGATGCTTCTCTAGGCCATTTTTCGGCCCTGGTCGATTAACCGATCATCGATGGTCGGTTGACTGATTGATACAGAGAGTTCACCTTTTGGCCATCGATTGACCGATCTCGCTTGATCAGTTAATCAATCAATGTAGAGACTCTCCAATTCACTAGCCCCTGCCCATCAGTTAACTAATCCTTTTTGGCTGGTTGACCAATTGCTACTGGAACAACTTCTCCTTAAATTATTTCAACTCCAATCTTCGATGTTTTCGATCCTTCAACCAATTTCTTTTCTCAGTTAACTAAATTGACACTATTAAACAATTTTAAACACTAATCTTGCCTAGGTCAATTTTTTTTTTTCAATTTCACATTGGAGTAAATAATTGAACACTAATTAGGACTATAATTATATCAAATTAAATACACATAAATATAAATCATTTTTGGGTCGTATGTGATCCTAATCGAGATATATTAAAAATAAATTAGATTTAAGTTGTTTTCACCTAGTATCTTTAAAATCTTCAACACTCTTTAATATCCGTCTCTACATCCTTCATAATAACTTCATGATATTATCTTGTATGTAACTCTTAATCTGAAACACTCAATAAATATGTTAATTTCACAAAAAATATCAACACTTAATTGTTTATCAAAATCTCAGGATCAATAGGTAGACAAAATGTAGATGCGAAGATACTTGTCAATTGTGATCCACTTGAGATATGCTGTATTTTCTTGTTGTTTTCCATCAGTATTTGTGATATGAGATGGTGGGCATGGTATTTTTCTAGTACCATAATCAAACAAATCTAATAGTCTTTACTTGTGTGTGCCATGTAGTTTGTTGTATCTATTTTGACATTAATTAAGGCAATCAAGTTTGAGGCCAAAAAAGAAAGCACCGTAGGTAGGATGTTTGCAGCCATGGTTGAATGTCAAAAGATTGATAATAGAAAAGAAAATATGTTATGTGGCTAGAAAAAAAAAAAAAAAAAAAAAGAATAAATTAGGGATGCCATGAACCAGCAATGAATAACACGCACGATCCAGTAATAAAAAAAGGTTTCTAGACAGCTCATATGAACCAGCGCCTTTGTGACACGTGTCTGTTCCCTTTTCTGTTTGCCTCTGCACATGCATGAACCCGCAATGATAGACAATGATCAACGCCTTTGTGACACGCGTATGCCCTGCCTCTGTACCTCAGTGACACGTGTGAACCAGCAATAAATTAGTCACTTACTATTACAATTCTCGTATATCGATTGCTTCTCTCGCTTAAATTTCTCTCCAATTTGAATTATGAAAATCCTAGGTATTTTTGCTGCCTGCATTGCTGAAGATGCAGCGAAGTGATGGTAGTGGTGCTAGAGTTTCAACAATTTTCAATGGTGTAGAGGAAGGAAAATATGACTGTTAGAATAATTGAGGCCTATCACAGTGAACAGATACCGCAGATCTGTGGTGGTTTGAGGCGGCACGTGGAGGTGTATGAAAACCCCGATAGTGGTGATTGTGGTGTCCTTGAACTCGTTTTGACGAAACGAGTCAGATAGTGATGATGAATAAAATGTTGGGGTGTTGAATGATTAAAACGAGATGGCCAGCGGCGCAGTGAAAGACTTAAACGATTAGGGTTAGGAAAAATTTAGTAGGAACATGGCAAAAAAGAATTGGCTCTTGTTGATACAGAAAATAAATAAAGAACGAGTTTACCAAAATTTCTTGGGATGAGTTGCGGACTAGATCGCTCTTTTTAAGACGTTTCGCGGCTCTGCCCAAGAACGTGCAAGCAGTGTAACAGCCTCGTCGTCCCTAAGATAAAACAGCCCAGAATCACCTCTGTCTAGAACCTTCTTTGCACAACAGAAGGCCTGAATACTAAACACCCACTTACTGTTTGAACAAACAAACAAACTGCTCGGAAATCGAAATTAAAATAAATAAAATTATTTCAGATGAAGAAGAAGACTGAAAGCAATTCTGTATTGCTGTTTCAGATCAAGAAGAAGGTTGAAGACTTATTCTGTATTTTAAAACTGAGGAAAAAACCAATATTTATAGGGGGAAATCTGAACCGTTTGAAAAAAATAAATAAATAAATAAATAAAATAAAATCTTGAAACCGAAAAATTAATTCTTAAACGTTTATTATTTATTAAATTCTTAAACGTTCAAAAAAAAAAATCTTAAACGTTCAAACAATGAATTCTTAAACGTTATATATATATATATTAAACGGTTCAAGAAAGAAAAAAAAAATGTTTTTTATTAAAATGTTTTTTTTTTTTTTAATTAAACTATTTTAAAAAAAAATATTTTAAATAAATTTTTCTAAAAAGTAAATAAGTGCCACCTCATCACACGAGCGACTCGACTTGACTCGGCACGGCCGGCCGGACGGCGGCGTGCGCGCGTGTGATAAACCGGTAGGGATGTAACTCCTCTCCCCTCCACAAAATGTGAGTACCCCTTGGGGCACACCCCAAGTGTCTCACATACCCCTAGATATCTTCATTAATTCCTCCTCTCCCAACCAATGTGGGATAAAAGGGTTAGAGGAAATTGCACATTTGACACTTTCTATTCTAAAAACAATTTAAAATTCATTTGTTTTAACTACTCTTAATACCATGTTAGAATAATTGAGAGATGAAATATTAGGAGAAATATAGGACGATATATTGATATTTAGGAAAACAGTATAATACAGAGATTTACAATAGGAATATTTATAGAGGATTAAGGGAATCCTAGGATTAGGGTTTTAAACTAATAGGTCAAGACCATATATTATATTAACAATAACAACGGTGACAAGGTTTCAGCGATTTTCAACGGTGGAGACGAAATCAAATGAATCGTTCGGTTCCCGCCGTCTCTGACAAGCTTGCTCAAAATCCAAATGTGAGACATCATCTTGTGTGTGTGCGATTGGTAATCGAGGTGATCTTGGGTTCAGAGAAGTTTTCACTCAGAGCGCGAGCAAGGAAATGAATATACAGATATGAAATCACAGTAAGGATGATGCACTGGAAGAAAAGGACGATTCTGAATTTGAGCTTTGCTTTCTCATTTATCTTCTCATGAGTTGATGACCAGTTCCAAGAACAACTTATATTGTTGCTACTAGAATCTACGACGATTTCGTAGTGCTTTAATTTCTTTGATTGTAAAGGTTAGTGGGATTTGCGAAAGCTTTGTTTTGGAAGAACTTTCAATGGATTATTGCTTAATGAAGTGAGTCAATAATCTCTAATACCATATTGAAATAGAGAAGATGAAGAAGGTAATAAACTTTGTGATCTCATTCATCTATGTATTTTTTCCACAATACAATTTAAGAGAAACAAGCTATTTATACAAGTATGGTTAGATCTGAAATCCAAGTTGCATTTGAGATCTAACAGAATAACATTCTTTTAGGCTAAGTTGATTTCTAGAAATGTTGAGTTTGAAAGGAATTTGTTGAGCTATTGAATGAGCTCGTAAGTTTGTTATCAATGTGTGGGTGAGAGAGAGAGTGAGAGCAAGAATGGATGGTGCTAGAAGACGTAGCAGTAGAAGATATGAAAATGAAAAGGTAGTGTCGGAAGAGAGATGAAGAAGAGTCAAATGAAAATAAAAATAAAAATTGGACCTTTAAGATTTTGATAACATTTTAAATAGATCCCATTGAGATACTTTGAGGAAAATAACGAAATTACCCTTGATTTTAAAATGAAATGAAAAAATTACCTTCAGTTCTATTATAAACACCCAAAAATTATACTTTATTTGGAAAATTGAATTCTCAATATTCGATATATATAAACACCCAAAATTTAAATTTGATCAATTTTTTATTTTATTTTGATGCATAGCAAAAGTAGTTAAACTATTATTGAAAAGTCTATAATGTTTTATTTTAGAGTTAATAGCATTTTACTCCCTGTAATTTGGTTGATCAGCACTTATCTCCTGTGGTATTTTGTTGGCAATTACCCTCTTTGTGATCTTGGACTGAACTGCAACGGTTAAAATTAGGAATAATTGTGTCAGGTCACTTTGAAATTAAGGATAATTTGGTCATTTTATTCTAACTAATTAATAGGGTCTATTTGAAAATATCTAATTTTTAAGGCCCAAGCGTTATTATTTTATCATCATCTATTTATCTTTCCTACCCCCCCCCAACCCACCCGTTGGTGGTTCCTCCTCCGGTGACTTTTCCATGTCGTCACCTCCTGAGAGTTCAAACCCAGAAAATTCCTCCGATTTACCGTCGACGACGGCACCGGTTGCATCCCCTGTGTCCTCCGGCCAACCACCTCAATTCACCCTACTGCTTTCATGGTAACCCATCACTTGTTCGCCTTTTTTTTTCTTAACAGAATCTAAAATCTGATCAGCACATAGAACTTTCTAATCAAAGCAAAAGCACCGAAACTGAAGTTCGGGAAAAACAAAAACGAGCACGAAAACAAAAATCCGAAAGAGGAATTTTGATGAAGTTTTTTCACTTTAGAGGAATAAACCTTGAAGAATGGGTGGCATCGAATTCGGGCCTACCATGCTTGACACGCTTGTAACTGAGAGAATTCAGCCAAGTAGTGGCTAATCATTTCGGGCTTAATCTCCACGTCATTGAAAGTCTTCCCGTTGTATAGTTCGATCACACTCCCAATCATCTTCGGCACTATGATCATGTTCCTCAGGTGGGTTTTCACAAGTTCAAGCATCTCACCCAGCGGTGCCTCCCGTTTCGCCTTGTGCAGTTCTTAATCAAAGCCGTCGGCTTTCTCTTCAAACCTCTCTGGAACCTTCTGTTGCTGCAGAAAATAATAAAGAACGAGTTTACCGAATTAGTTTGGGTTGAGTCGCGGATTAGGTCACTCTCTTTAAGACGTTTCACGGCTCTGCCCAAGAAGCGTGCAAGCAGTATATTAGCCCCGTCGTCCCCAGGATAAAACAGCCCAGAAATCTTCTCTGTCTAGAACGTTCTTTGCACTGTAGAAGTTCCGAAAACCAAACACCCCCTCACACTATTCGCAAAACGAACAAACTGCTCGGAAAACAATTTTGAACCGAAGAAACAAAACTGGAACAGAATCGTGCAGATCAGAATAGAACCAAACCAAACCGGAACACTGTATACTGTTTCGGAACAAATTAGATCTGAAAAGAGAACAGAAAAGAACCTGAACATCTATTGTTCTGAAGATCGTCTGCATTTATAGAAGAGATTCAGATCTCAAAACCGTTAGAATTCGTGGAGAGATTTTGGGAAAGTGGAGAGTAAATCGTGGGATCTGAAAAACTGTTTTTACCAAGTCAAAAAATGATTCTGAAAAATTTCTTTTAAATAAATTATAATTATTTAAATAAATTTTTGTCCAAAAAATTAAGTGCCACCTCACCACACGCGCGACTCGCCTCTGCACTGCCGGACGGACGGCGGCGCGCGCGTGTGTTAAACTAGTAAGGATGTAACTCCTCTCCCCTCCAAAAAATGTGGGTACACCTTGAGGCACACCCCAAGTGTCTCACGTACCACTAGTTATACATTTCAATTCAATTTCTCCCAACCGATGTGGAATAGAAGCATTTGAGGGAAAAAAACCATTTGACACAAAAACATTTTTCAAAAAAAATCATTTGCTCCAACACCTTCTACGAGCACGGGCATGGAAGTGCTTGACGACCTCATCCGTGGGCATATCAAGGAGCGCATCGAGATCAATGCCTCGGAAGCTGAACTTCATGAATGTCCTCTGCTTAGGCACACATGTGGCCACATCAGTCTGTACGTCCGCCATGGCTATGGAAGAAGATCAACAAGGTGCGGCTGACTTCACTTGTTCGACTAATTGCCGAGGTGGCTACATCATTTGCCTCTGAAGTTCAACTTGAAGTAATCGCCGAAGTACATGGACAGAGGAGGAGAATTAGAGGCGGCAGAAGAGAGAGAAAATTGTCCAACCCATGTGCTCTCCCTCTAGAGAGAGAGAGAGAGAGAGAAAACCGGTGTTTTGGGTTGGAGTGAGAGAAAAGTGGGTCCCCGAAGATGGGGGTGGGGTGGGAAATCGGCGACTCCGGCGTCGGGAAGTCGAACCTTCTCTCGCGTTTTACGAGGAACGAGCTCAGCTTGGATTCCAAATCGACAATCGATGTGGAACAGATTGTGGTCGGCGACGAGTAAAATGGGCGTGCAAGGAAGATGATGAAAAAGTAGAGAAAATACATTTATGGCCTTTTAAGTTTCTAAATAGTGTTTAAACAGTCCTTGTTAAAATATTTAAAGGTATAAATGTCATTTAATAGTATTTAACGGATTTCTGTTGAATGTTTCCATTGACCATTAGAGTTAATGAAAAACTTAACTGTTGCAGTAGTCCAAGACCACATGGAGCTAAGTAATTTCTAAATAATGTTAAAACAGTTCCTATTAAAATGTTTGAAAGGTATAAATGTCATTTAAAATTATTTAACGGATTTCTGTTGAATTTTTTCTTTGACCGTTAGATTTGACGGAAAACTTAACTGTTGCACTAGTTCAAGACCATAGGGAGGTAAGTGCCGGAAAAAAAACAAAAAAAACATGGAGATAAATACAAATCGACCAAACCACAGGGAGCTAAAGTGTTGTTAACCCACCACTGGGGGGTAAAGTGTTATTAATCCTTTTATTTTATAACAATTATATAACCTTTCAAAAATAGAAACATTTGATTTTCATCGTATAAGCAAATTATAATAATAAATTAATTTATAAGATGAAAAATAAAAATACATTATTTTTTTTCAATATATATCTATATACATTTTCAAAGTAACTCCGCTTGTGGGGTTCGATACTTTATTCCTTACACACAGCTGGTCCCAAGCCCGGATAAAGGAGGAGGGTTGTGTTAGGTAGCTGATAGCCAGCGAAAAACTTTATCAGAACTTTTATAACATGAATCCAAAGATATTAAACGTTGGGGCGTTCCCTACTAGCAATGCGCTACATTTCCACCACTTGGATGTAGTGAATAATAAGTTAGGGTGGGCTAGGGCGTCACCCAAAAGCGACGTGTCATGTTTTCGCCTGAAATACGATGTCAAATGAACGAGGGTTGCCGTATTATGGTGTACAAGTACAGATAAAGAAGTTAGTCCACGAGAATAGGTTTAGGTTGGAAACTTGTAATATAGGAACGTTGACGGGTAAGACTAGAGAACTGGTGGATCTGATATGTAGGAAGAGGATTAATATTCTATACTTGTAGGAAACTAAGTGGGTTGGAGAGAGGTCTAGAGAAATTGAGAGTATGTGAAATAAATTATGGTATACAAGAAAGGACAAACATGGGAATGGGGTGGGCATCATGGTAGATCGAGATTTACAGGATAACATTGTTGATATTAGGATAATTGGTGATAGGATGATAGTTATAAAGCTGGTGATTGGATGGGAGAGGATTAACGTTATTAGTAAGTACACTCCCCAAGTTGGGCTGGAAGAAAATGTTAGACAAGATTTTTGGGAGAAGATGGACTAAGTCGTTCAAAGTATGCCTAACCAAGAAAAACATTTATTGGGGGAGACTTGAATGGACATGTCGGGAAGAAACTAGGGATTTTCCAGAAAGTACATGGTAGTTATGGATTTGGAGAGTAGAATAAAATGGGGGAGATGATTTTAGATTTTGCTACGGCGTATGATTTAGTTCTTCTAAATACATACTTCAGGAAAATGGATGAACACCTTATTACATTTAAGAGTGGACAAATGAATAGCTAGATAGATTTTATCCTTACTAGGGTGAGTAATTGTTTAATATGTAAGGATTGTAAAGTCATACCCGGAGAAAGTATTGTTACCTAACATAAACTAATGGTAACTGATCTCAAGTTTCAGGAGTGGAAACGGGAGTATAAGATAATCAGGAATGCAAGGATATGTTGGAGAGATCTAAGAGGTGAAAAGATGTAGTGGTTTAAGAATGAAATTAGCAAAGATGAGTTATGGAAGAATTATGAGGATGTAAACAAAATGTGGATTAATATGGCGAGTCATATTACAGAGGTAGGAAGAGAAGTTTTAGGAGTTTGTAAAGAATGAGGACCACGATATAAAGAACGTTGGTGGTGGAATGAGGATGTCCAAAAAGTCGTTCGGGAGAAGTATAAACATTCAATAACAAAGGCGAGAAAAATAATTAAGGAATCAAAATTTAGGGCGTATGATCATTTATATCAAAAGTTAGATACAAAAGAGAGAGAATGGGATATATTTAAACTTGCTAGGTGATGTAAACGAAAGATTAGAGATATTGGAAATGTCAAATGCATCAAAAACACTTATGAAAATGTATTAGTGAAAGATGAGAAAATTATGGAACGATGGACATGTTATTTTTATAATTTATTTAATAAGAATGACGTCGGGGAATCTAGACTAGAGTTGCCTAGTTTTTCTTCAGATACTATTTATAGGTTTTATAGAAGAATTAGGGCTACAAAAGTTAGAATAGCACTAAGGAAGATGCGAATTAGAAAAGTAGTGAGGTTAGATGAAATCCCTATAGAGGTGTGGAAAAATTTGGGATACATTAGGATAGAATGGTTTACTAGACTTTTCAATCACATTTTAAGGACTAAGAGAATGTCTGACGACTAGAAGAAGAGTATCTTAGTGTCCATCTATAAAATTAAGGGAAAGTACAATTTAGACCATCTAACTATTAACACATTTTTTAATGGTCCCTCAAAGTTTTGGCATTTCATTTCAAACCCTCTACGTATCGAAACGGCTTTAATTGATTCCTCCGTCAGAGATTCTGTAAAAACTAATAGAATCACATAGGTAAATGTGTCATTTCACGTTTTTTAAATTTTTTAAACATTTTTTAATATATTTATTTTTAAAGATTTCTCTCTCTCTCCCTCTCCCTCCATCTCCTCCCTGCCACCTCCCTCTTGTAGGGGGTAGAACACACCCCCGTTATTGGGGGTGGAATTCATCCCCTATTTCGAGAGTAAAACTCACCCCCTGCAATAGGAGGTGGTTTTACCCCCTGCAATAGGAGGTGGTTTTACCCCATATTTTGGGGGCGAAACTCACCCCCGTAACAGGGCATGTTTTCACCCTGTTCCGGGGTGGAACTCACCCCCTACAATAGGAGGTGGTTTTATCCCTTGTTAACAGGGCTTGTTTTTACCCCCTAGAATAGGGAGGTGGAGTTTCGGCCCCTGTTACAGGAGTGAGTTTCACCCCCGTTTGGTGGGTGATATCGGGGAAAAAAATGGAGAAAACGAGGAAGAGAGAGACAGAGAGAAAGAGAATAAATGAAAATAAAAATATTAAAAAAAATTTAAAAACTGTAAAAAAACCATTTTACCCCAAGATTTTGTTAACTTTAACAGATTTTCCAACAGAATGATCAATTAAAGCCGTGTTGATATGTAGAGGGTTTGAAATGAAACACCGAAACTTAGAGAGACCACTTAGAAATGTGTCAATATTTAGATGGTCTAAATTGTACTTTCCCCTAAAATAAAGGGGATGTTCAAAATTGCACGAACTATCGATACGTAAAACTTATGAGTCATACTATGAAACTTTGGGAAAGAGTGATAAAATATAGAATAAGACATGAAATAAGCATAGAAGATAATCAATTTGGATTTATGCCCAGGCGATCAAAGGAAAATTTGTGATTGAAGGATTTCGTTGAAACTTAAAGGAAAATTCTACAAAACTACTATAAAACCAGTGCTTCTTTATGGTTCATAATCTTCGACAGTAAAAACGAATCATGTCCAAAAAATTGGGGTGACCGAAATGAGGATGTTGTGGTGGATGAGTGAAAAAACGAGAATGAATAAAATTAAGAATGAAACTATGAGAGAGAATTTAAGGATAGCACCTATCGAAGAGAAAATTAGAGAAAATCGTTTACGATGGTTTGGGCATGTGCATAGAAGACCCATAGAAGAACTTGTGAGAAAATGTGATTTAATTCAAATTCAGGAACTACTAGAGAAAGATGTAGACCTAAGAAAATATGGGACGAGACTATTAGAAATGATTTGGCGATATTAAATCTGAAGAAGGGGATGACCCTTGATCGATCTCTATGGCGTAAATGGATTTATGTAGCCAACCATATATAAGTGGGATAAAGAATTAGTTGTTGTTGTTGTATACATTTTCAAAGTATCTTCATTTCAAGACAATAGATATATTAATTTTATTATCAACAAATACACTTAGAATTAATGTTGATCAACAAAATAAATTTATACGAAAATGCATATAACAAACAAATTTTATAAAATAATATCTCCTAATATTATTCAAGAAGAAAAAATTAGATAAGATTAAATGCATCATATAAGATAGAATATTGACCATAACAAAGACACAAATATAATTTCTTTTGCATTTTTCATAAATTTAAAACTAAAACAAAATGTGTTGATCATCAAATATAATAAAATTATATTTGAAACATAATGCATACAAAGTCGAACTTTCACAAAATTTTATCACTTCTTAGATTGTTGGAAAAAATTTCACACAATTATTTAAGTACAAATTAAATAAAAAATAAAATTCACTTGTCATTGGGTTAATTATATTTTGTACTCCTACGGTTAGATCGAATTGCATTTTGCACCTTGCATTATTTTCGTTAGTGCTTACACCCCATGTGCTTCTAATTTTAGCTTAAAAAAAATAAAAAAATCCTTATGGTTTAAGTACAAGAATTAAATATTTAACAAAATAAAGGCACTTGCATCATTTCACGTGAAAAGTAAGGATAATTTTATTATTTTTCTCCAACCAATTTAATGGGATTAATTTAAAAAATAATCAAAATTTTAGGCGTCAAAATATATATTCTCAATTTCATCTTATTTACTATATCTTCTTCCTATTCTGCAATTCTTCTTCACCGCCAAACCGAACTACAGCAACCACCACCATTCCAACAACGACTTCAGCAAATAACCACCACCACTCCCTTGTTTTCTATCTTATGTTACTCTTAAGTGTGTGCGTCTCTCTCTGTCTATATATATATATATATATATAATAGATCCAAGCATGAATATATAGATCTAGATATTGGATCTATAAATCTGAAGCATGTATATAACATATTTATGCTCAATTTTGCAGATCCTTGCTCAATCACAGATTAGAGAAAGGATCTTTATGGATATATTATATATATAAAGAAAGATAAGATGAAAGAAGAGAGAGAAATATAGACAGAGAAAAAAACAAAGAGAGAGATAGAGAGCGAGAAAGAGAACAAAGGAGTGGTGGTGGTCGTCTGATGTAGTGGCCATTGGAGTGATGGTGGTTCACGTAGGGTGGTTCGGCAGTGAAAAGCATTTTCATATTATTGATTTGCAGAAGTGGTCGATGTCTTAATGAAAGATTTTTAAACTATCATTTTTTACGCTTAAACTTCTGAATAAATGTCTAAATCATCCTTTGAAATTGATTGAATATGATTTATTTAATTCGGAGGTTATAAATATCATTTAAGATTATTAAGTTTATTTTCATTGACTTTTATGTTTGACCATTAAAATTAATGAAAAATATAACCGTTTTACTTCAATCTGAAGCATAGGAGGTGTGGGTGCTGAAGAAAATACTATAGGCATGCAAAGTACAATTAGATCAAACTATAGGAGTACAAAGTATAATTAACCTCATGTTATTTTAATCTTTTTAAACAACTAAGAACATCAGCAATTAAACAAATAAAATAAAGCATAAAATAAAGTGCAAATATATATATTTGGTGGATCGAGCGTGTAAACATAATCTTAAGAAGAGTTACACCCCCTTTATACAAATGGTTGAATGGTGAGAGCTTCTTAAAATACAACAGCCCAAGGAGTATAATGTTGCCAAAAATTATCAGCACGTGCGATCAGCTTTCCATGTTCCAAGAACCTTCTCAACTTCTTCTTTCAATCTATAAAACTAATTAGTTCTTAAAAGGAACACTGATTAGTTTTTCTTTCAACCTGCAAAACCAACTCAAGTACTTGAATCAATCATAAAAATAATATGATGATATCTTCCATTTATATAGACTTAGTAGATAATTGTCATTTTGTTGATGAGGTTGACTGTTTCGTGATTTCTTCCTAATAGCATGGGATATAGCCATGATCTTCTCCATTAAACGTGGAAGAAGATCTCTGTAATGCTCCTCCCATTAAATATGGGCCGTTACAGTCAGTTGGTTGTAACGTTCCTCATGCATAAGGGATATGGAGGTTATGGGTTAATCTATTCTTGGCTTTGTCACTATGGGTTCTGATCACCCATTGTTGGGCCTGTTGGCATTCTTTGCTTGTGTACTGGATCGCTAAGATCGTTTTACCGACGGGCTTGACGTGCTCCAGCCAAATCATATATCAAGTTATGTCTTTGAGGTTGGATCATCGACCCAATCTGACCCACAAAGGCACTCAATCCTTTAATAGTCATGAGGGAGAGTTTTCCCATATCATTTGTCTTCTTGACTTTCGTGACAATTCAAAGAAGATAGATGAAAGATTACCTCTATCGTTCGCGTAAGTTCTCATCCTCCTCCAAACTTTTGATTGTGTTTCTTGTTCGCATTCTTCTTTCAATTTTTGTTGCTCTGTTTGACATATTGTTGAGTCTATCACATAATCCTTCTAAGGCTGGTTCATCGTAAAATTCCCTTGCGAAGCAGAAGATGATGGCTCAGGTTTCTCAGTTCACCGATTCCTCAGTTAATTAGGGAAATCATGTTGCAAGTTCTATCCAAAATGAATGGCTTGGGCCATTCGAAGACGAACGTCCTTATAGTGCCGAAGAGGATGAAATATGCTTCAACGAGCATCCTCGTCTCCGAGCGCCTAAAGATGCTTGTGTCGTCCTCTACGCCATCGAGGAAGCTCACTTCTCCACCATCTCTCAGCTCCAAGAACTCAAGGACTAGTTGAAGCATTCATAATGGGAGGCTCATGAGCTGTGTGGCCACTTACATTTCCACAATGAGTATGCTGATGCGATAAAAAAAATAAAAAATAAAAATAAAAAATTGGGATAAGCTTTAGGAGATGAATGAGGAGAAGAAGACCAAGATCCGAGAGTTAGTCCGTAAGATCAACCAGTATGAAGATCATGCAACCCACTTAGCCCTGGTTTCATAGAAGAAGTTTTAGACTTCTATTTTTCTTTTTGTTTTTTGAAGTGAACAATTTTATGTTCTTTTTTTTTTTTTTTCTTTTACCAATAGTCTTCTTTTTTCTTTTTTCTTTTTTTGTAATGATGTACCCTATTTTTAATTTAAAATGATGGCTGCCAATATTTGTGTTGCCGCTGTGTTGTTCTTTGTTCCCCTTCTACTTTCCCTCCTTCATAACTTGGTTAGTACACGAAGCTGCTTATGAACCAACTTCGGCTTTCGGCTAGAATAAATAAGACGTTTGAACATGAACTTAATCACAGCAAGCAAGGCCACAAAATAAAGTTAAATAAAATTTTACCATCAGATGAATCCTTCCAATGAGAAATTCTCTTTCGTCTTGTTCTATAACATCCTTCTCAAAATATTGTTCTTTTCCAATCTTAAACTTATCACTCCTTATCATGGTGTTAGTCTAGACTTGAACAAATGTTTCGGACTTTAATCTTGACTGAATAAGTAATGTTTTGAATACGAGAAGTTCATATTTGATAAAGTCATTGAAGGAGTTTATTTGGTGGCTAATAAATGAGTATTGTGCACACTTAGTTCTTAACACTAAATGTAACAACCCGGTTTTCCAATGCAGCCACGCAGTTTCTCCCTTAGGAGAATTAACGCCAAGCAATAGTTTTCAACATCACATTCAAATATCTATTTGTGTTTCAAACTAATTCCAATTCAACAATTTTAAATTGGACTTCAATACTACACTTTTAACTAAAACCTATAAACTAATTTTATAATAAAAAACAACATAAAACTTATTTATATTTCATTGTATAAAAATTCGAGAAATTTTACTGTGACGCTGATAATTATAATTATCGAATTATCGCGTCAATTTTACAACCATAAATAATAAATGCAGCTATTACAAATTAAATAGAAATCCAACTAAAATTCATTTCGCAGTTTCATTCTCACTGGCCCTTGAATCAAACCTGTGGGGTTGTATGTCAATGCTCAGTAGAATTTTAACCATTCTAATACATGCATTTAATCAATACAACAAATAAATACATAAACATATTATTCACATAATTTTCGCATAACAATTCTAAATATTTCATGGAAACTAACAATTAAAAATTAACAACTATTTAAGCATGAATCACATAACAAAAAGGAAGATTAATACAAATATTAAAAGAGTTAAAAATTCTGCCTAAAATTCAAGCTGAAATCTAAACCAATATCAGAATACTCAAAAAGAACATTCAAAATCATCGTACTACAACTTCCAACTTTCAAATATATGCCTATATACTCCTTTAACCTACTTAATTATGTATGGACATATCTATTCTAACTCCACTTATACGACTATGACAATAAGGATAATCTTTTTTGTTGATCCCAAGATTTTGATGAACAATTAAATATTGATATTTTTTGTGGAACAAACAGTTTAATTGAGTGTTTCAGTTTATTAGTTCCAATGAGGAAGATATGATGTCAAGTACTGAATGGTTACTAAAAGATGATGACAAAGATTATAAAGGATTAAGAGTTTGAAGAATTTGAAGAATTTAGGGAAAACAACTCAGGTTAAATTTCAACTCTTAATATCCCAATTAAGATCACACACGACACAAAAAAGTTTTGTAAAAGTTTATGTGTGTTTTGATAGGATCTTAATTAGTTAAATTATATGTTCCTATGTGTAATTGAAAAAGAAATGATGATAAATTGATTAAAATGGAACTTAAGCTTTTAGTGGAGCTAACCGAGAAAATAAATCAGCTAAAGGGGCGAAAACATCGATAAAAATAGATTTGAAACAAATTGAGGAGAATATTCCAACATATATCAGTCAACAGGTAAGTCGATCGATGCTTAATGAACAAAGTTGTTGAATCTCTCGATCGACAGGTAGGTCGACCTGTGCTTAAAACGAGAAGTCTCTAAATCTCTAGGTCGATAGGTGAGTCGACTTATGAACAGAAAATGAACTCTTTGAATCTCTAGGTCGACAGATAGGTCGACTCATGAAACTCAATAAATCGATCAATCAACAGGTAATTAATAAGCAGTCGACCGAGAGGCAAAGAGATATTGGCTTGGCTATATCTTGAATTGATCGATCGACAGATGACCCTTGGTCAGTCGACTTATGAGACTGTTTCAAGATTTTGTGGAATTTCGGATTTTATTCTAAAAGTATCCATTACTATCCATTTTTTGGTTATGATCTCCGAGATATCGTAGGAATCTGAAGTGTTTTTAGTTATTTAAATGATATTTAAGTGTTCCTACAGATATGGTTCAAATATTTTTTATGTTTCTCAATTTGGTACGTATAATTCTTTCAATCCTATCCAATTGAGTTTGAGAAAAAAATTTGAGGGACTTAATTGAAAATTTTAAAAGGTATTTTTGAGTGAATTATATCATAAAGGAATCATTATGATATAGGGGGTCGATTAGTGTAATTAAACGTCATGATTTATGGGAACTAACCATTGGAGGGCTTGATGAAATCCCCTATTAACAAACCTGTACTTTTTAACTTCTAAAAAAAAATCAAAAAATCAAATATATCATTCACATCAAATATATCAGTTCTAAGAGTATTCGTTCAGAATATTTTGTGAGATTTTTCTTGAGAAATTATTGTTCATTCACCAACTTGAAGTTGAATTGCTTATCATTATCTAATCGGTGTAATCCTAGTAAGATTATTCCAAATTACTTACTATTATTTGTTACTTGTTTCTATTATTTAAAATTTGGAACTTGATCTTTGAAATTGTTTTTCAGATTTTTATTGAAAAATATTTTTGAAACAATTTCTTGAAAAAATCTGATTACGTGTTCAATTAAGTACTACCCAATTTTTTGTTTCAAATCAGATTTTGAATATCTCACTTTTCAATCACTAGTGGTGGGATATTAATTGAGTTCTAATTTATCTGAGGTGATAGATGCTCCGAGTGAGAAAAATCGCTTATGAATTTGTAATTAAGGAGTTGTGTGACGGATTAGATACTATTCAGACTATTTAATCAAATGGTAGCTAGTTTCAGTCTTTTCTTGTAAAGAGATTGAAGTAGTAATTCTTCCTTAATTGAATTATTTTGTGAGCAATTTTATAACGGTTCAATCCTTACTAGGTAAAAGGATATTTGATGTTTTTGTGAGGTTTTGAGTTTTTAGCCTAAGGTATAAAAAGAATTAGGTTAATCTTGAGCCTGTGAAAAATATAGGTTATTCTTAAGCGTGTAAAAAGTAGAGGTTATTCTTGAGCCTGAGAAAATGAATTTGTAAAGGTAGATTCTGAGCCTGCGAAAAAAATCATTGTGACGATTTGGTTCCTACTGTTAAAAGAATCTTGAGTTTAGTGGGTGCAACTCTCTATGGAGCTTGGAGAATTAGATTAGTCAAGAATAGCTTGGTAAACCAGTATAAATTTCTGGTGTGCTGCATTATTTACTTTATTTAATTTTGGTTGTTTGGTGTGCACCTAATTAATAATATATATATCCATTGCTATATAAAGATAATAATTAATTTTAGGATAAAATTAATTATTTGGATTTTTGAAGTATTTTCTTTGATAATTTTTAGAACTACCCAATTCACCCCCCCCCCCTCTTGAGTATATTACTAGGCCAATAATTGGCATCAAAGCTGGCTTTAGCTCGATTAGGCTTAACGTCCTAGCTAAACCGGTCACGTGCACACACCATGGATAATGTGTTTTCTGTATCCTCTTTTGATAGTGGTAAATGCGTATATGATAATGTGATTTCTGATTCTTGCGGTAGTGATAGAGATAATGATAATGAAAATGTTCATATTGTTATAGAAAAATTACTTTCACTTACAATACTTTTTGCTAAAGAGATGTTGAGTTTAAACAGAAAAATTACTTCTTTTGAAAATAGTAGAAAAAATGTCCGAAAATCTAAAGTGCATTTGAATGATTATTATGATACAAAAAAAAAAAAAACAGATGTTGTTTTTGAAATTAACAATTTGCTCTCTAAAGTGGATTCTGTTGAAAATAAAAATAGAGTTTTAAAAAATAATCTTGATATTATTTCTAAGCAAAGGTCAGATCTTGATTCAAAAATCAATTTAATTAAGAAAAATTTTAAAAAATCAAAATTTGACCTTAAGTCTGTTTCGAGAGATTTTGAAAATGATTTTTCTACACAAAGTGGATATGCTTTATCGTCTCATCCTTCATCACAAGCAAGTGGTAGTTATGTGGCTATTGTTAGAAATGATTCTTGTTTTACATCTTATGCTTTCTGTGATATATAAATCGTATTTGAGATGTTATTATTGCAATAAGATTGGACATTTTAAAGCATCATGTCTGTTTTAGAACCCTAAGTTTATATCTAACAAAGACGGATTCAAAATGAAATGGATACTGAAGAAAACTATTAAAATGTCTTGTACAGAATTACATAATGTCGGAAGTAGATCTGAAGGAGCAAACAAAGAAGTTGTTTCATGGCCAAAACAGGAAGTCACCAAAGATCCAGAATCGACGTATGCAAAACGAAAAAATGCATCAAAGATAGAATATGAAATTTTAAAGAAGCCACAAGCGAAACATGCAATAAGAAAATATTCGTCAAATGTAAGATGGAACATCACCAGGAAGCCACAAGTGACACGAGTAAATTAAAGTATCAGTGAATCAAATAGCAAAAATCAAAGGCTGAGAAGATACGGACAAGTCAGGAAGAATTTCATACCCAAATCAATCATGAGTACAAACAAGGTAAAAAGCAAAGTCACCCCGAAAAAATAGAAAAGGTACTCCTAACCCTCCGCATTTTAAATTTATTAAATTTGTTAAAGAGAGAGGTGGCCAATTTGCCAAATAAGTAAGGTGGTGATGGTTTCTAAGATCTATTTTCAATGATGTGTTCTCCTGTTGTCTTAGAAACATTATATGGTAATTATGAAAATCACATTTAGTTAAAGTGTATTTACATGTTTTTATAATATGCTTATGTCAAATAGTAATCATGTGTTTAATTTTAAAACATGTTATGAGATTTAGAAATTGAATTAAGTGAATTGAGTTTTTATTTTATACATCTTGATTTATTAAAATGCATAATATTTTATATTGAGGTGAATTGAATGATTTAATTTGATTATGATAAGACTTTTACGGTTAATATTAGTATGAAAGAGAATTGTTTTTGATACCATATATGATCATTTGAATACATATCAAACTATATTTGGTGTTTCAAGTTAATATTTTTGTGCACATATGGATATCAAGTATCTTGCTATATACATGATAATTTGTTTTTCTCATACGTTTCATGTCTCCTGATTTTTAAATGTTTGTGTTTGTGAAGGTATCTAGTATGATATGATATAACATCGTTATTGATTGAGATATGATTTATGTTTTTGGGCATTAATGGTTATAAGAAGCATGTTACTTGAGATAACTTCATTAATTGATAGGATTAAGATTGCTTGGAATTGATTTGTGATCATATATGTTGATGAGAATAATTGATAAATATATGTTCACTTGATTTCTATTAATGATCTTCTTCCAAGCATGTTCCAAAGAGCTTCAAGTTATAAGATTACTCGAGGAAAAATAAATATTTATACAGAAACTCAAAGTTGAGTCAAGAATAAGAACGAGGTTGATTGAAGGAGATAATGGATTAGAGTTGAATCTTCATTCAATTCAACGGTAAAACAATCTCATTCTTGCATAATTATGAGAGAAATTTAAATATCAGGCTTTGATTATATGCCTATGCTATATGAGATCCTCTGAAAGTCATGTTTAAAATATGCGAAATATCTTGTATCAATCCATGACTTGTTTTTTATTGAGTTATTTGTTAATGTGCATAATCTCTAAATATATATAGCATGAGTTATTTGTTAATGATTATTGTTGAAAAATGGAGCTGAAATTTTTATGAAATAAGTATGCATTATATTGATAGCTTCATAAACTATCATTGAGAGATGTTTCATGTCTTAGTGCTTCAAATATTATATTTTTCTTCTTAAAATAAATTAGTTTGTTTACACTTATATAGTGGGAGATTTCATGTTAAGAATGATGTTTTTTGTGTGGATTTTGATGGATTGAGTAGACTTGATATTTAGCTATAATAATAATCCGCATAGTATTGATGTTTTGTGCTTAAAAGTTAATTTGTTAAAATGAGTTTTGATTTTTAAAGTTAAATTTATGAGTTGATTCAGTGTGCTTTTAAAAGAGTTACATATATCCGAATTTAATTACTTTGGGTTTACTTTTTCAAGTATATTATATGATTGCCTAGAGTAATGGTTATTTGTGATTCCCCTTCCCCACCTTTTGAGATGACAAAGGAGGAGAATTTATTGATGTTTTATTAAGTGGGAACTAGAATTTTTTTTTTAAAAATATCTGTAGGAGGAATTCATCATATTTTGTCAATTTGTACTTTGTTGAATATTTTTCATGATCATCTTCATTGCTTTGCTTTAAATGAGTTATAAAACCCATCCTTGGATTCAAGGAGAGTGTGGGTTACATTTTACGTTGACGAAAAATATCAAAGTTAATTGTCATCATCAAAAAGAGGGAGATTGTTGATTCTAAGATTTTGATGAACAATTAAATGTTGACGTTTTGGTGGAACTAATGGTTTAATGGAGTGTTTTAATTTATTAGTTCCAATAATGAATATATGATGACAAGTAATGAATGGATGCCAAAAGATAATGACCACGACAATGAAGGATTAAGAGTTTGAAGAATTTAAAGAATTTAGGAAAAATAACTCATGTTAAATTTCAACTCTTAATATCCCAATTAGAATCACACGCGACACAAAAAAGTTTTGTGAAAATTTATGTGTATTTTGATAGGATCTTAATTAGTGAAATTATATGCTTCTATGTGTAATTGAAAAAGAAATGATAATAAATTGATTAAAATTGAACTTAAGCTTTTAGTGGAGTTAACTGAGAAAAGAAATCAGTTAAAGGGGCAAAAACGTCCATGAAAATGGATTTGAAACTAATTAAGGAAAAGATTCCAGCATCTATCAGTCGACAGGTAATTCGATCGATGCTCAATGAACAAAGTTGTTGAATCTCTAGGTCGATAAGTAGGTCGACATGTGCTTAAAACGAGAAATCTCTGATTCTCTAGGTTGACAGGTGAGTCGACTTATAAACAAAGAATGAACTCTCTGAATCTCTAGGTCGACAGATAGGTCGACTCATGAAACTCTCTGAATCTATCAGTCGACGGGTAATTAATGGGAAATTGACCGATGGGCAAAGAGATTTTGTCTTGGCTACATCCTGAATCAATCGGTCGACAGATGACCCTTGGTCAGTCGACTTATGGGACTATTTCAGGATTTTGTGGAATTTTGGATTTCATTCTAAACGTAGCCATTACTAGCCGTTTTTTGGTTATGATCTCCTAGAGATATCTTAGGAATCTGAAGTGTTTTTAGTTATATAAATGATATTTAAGTGTTCCTATAGATATGATTCAAATATTTTTTATATTTCTCAATTTGGTACGTATAATTCTTTCAATCCTGTCCAATTGAGTTTGAGAAAACGTTTGAGGGACTTAATTAAAAGTTTTAAAAGATATTTTTGGGTGAATTATATCATAAATAAATCATTATGGTATAGATGGTCTATTGGTGCAATTAAACGTCATGATTCGTGGGAATTAACTATTGGAGGGCTTGATTAAATCCCCTTTTAATAGACCTGTATTTTTTTCACTTCTAAAAAAGCGAAAATCAGAATATCAAACATATCATTCACATCAAATATATCAGTTCTAAGATCTTTCTAAGAGTACTCGTTCAGAAGATTTTGTGAGATCTTTCTTGAGAAAAATTCTTGAGAAATTGTTGTTCATTCACCGACTTGAAGTTGAATTGCTTATCGTTATCTATTCGGTGTAATCTTGGTAAGATCATTCCAAATTACTTACTATTATTTGTTACTTGTTTCTATTATTTAAAATTTGGAATTTGATCTTTGAAATTGTTTTCCAAATTTTTGTTCAAAAATATTTTTGAAACAATTTCTTGAAGAAATCTGATTACGTGCTACCCAATTTTCAGTTAAAATCAGATTTTGAAAATCTCACTTTTCTATCACTAGTGTTGAGATATTAATTGATTTCTAATTTATCTAGGGTGATAGAAGCTCCGAGTGAGAAAAATCGTTTATCAATTTGTAATTGGTGAGTTGTGTGATGGATTGGGTACTATTGGGAGTATTTAATCAATGGGTAGCTGGTTTCAGTCTTATCTTGTAAAGAAATTGAGGTAGTAATTTTTCCTTAATTGAATTGTTGTGTGAGCTATTTTGTAACGGTTCAATCCTTACCGGGTAAAAGGATATTTGGAGTGTTTATGAGATTTTGATTCTTTAGCCTAAGATATAAAAAGAATTAGGTTAATCTTGAGCCTGTGAAAAAAATAGGTTATTCTTAAACGTGTAAAAAGTAGACGTTGTTCCTGAGTTTGGAAAAATAAATTTGAAAAGCTTGATTCTGAGTCTATGAAACGAATCATTGTAAAGGGTTTGGTTCCTACCTTTAAAGGAATCTTGAGTTTAGTGGGTGAGACTCTCCGTGGAGCTCGGAGGACTGGATTAGCCAAGAATAACTTGATGAACCAGTAAAAATTTCTAGTGTGCTGCATTATTTACTTTGTTAAATTTTGGTTGTTTAGTGTGAACCTAATTAACAATATATATCTGTTGCTATATAAAGATAATAATTAATATTAGGATAAAATTAATTATTTAGATTTTTTAAGTATCTTCTCTGATAATTTTTAGAACTACCCAATTCACCCCCTCTATTGGATAGCTTACTGGGCCAACATTTATTATTATTATTATTATTATTATTATTATTATTATTATTATTATTATTATTAATAATAATAATAATAATGACACGTGTAATGTTTATATATATTATATACAATTACTTGGTTCACTTTGTTTCCTTTTATATGAAGGTAACAATATGAATTGTTTAATTTATTTATTGATTTATACAATGCCCCCTTAAAATAAAATAAAAAATATTAATTATTTTTCAAAACTCTTAAAAATATATTTCAAATAACATAATAGTCTCAAACTTTAAAAATCAATTTAAAATTAACATTTAATATAAAAAATTATCAAATATTATTTATACAACAAATTTACAGAAAAATCTCAAAAATATTAAACTTACTTAAAATATTATTTTCAAAAATATAAATTTTGGGGGTAGTACAATCTACCCCTCTTAAATAAATCTCGTTCTCCAAATTTCGTTTGAAACAAGAATAATTCTGAATCGCACCACACTGTCATGTACTCTCGTTTAAATAATAATAACTGAAAGTTACCACCACGCTTCCGTTGTTATTCTGATAAAAATAGTAATAGAGTCTATATAAAGTTTCCCAAGAAAATCTCAACAATTATCTTATACTCTGATCCTATCTATCGCTAGTAGTGGATCAATATCTATCTGAATTATTTTACCAGTACATTATCTTCATAATACGAAAATTATTTATGGATCAAGTGTTTTTGTGAAAATCGACTTCTCAACAAAATATAGCCACTCACTTGTCAGTATCAAAATTCCAACAAAAAATCATTATAATAAAACAATTTAATTTAAATCGACTAATCAACACATATTTATATAATAAAATACCATACTTTCTTATCACTCATAGGATCGTTTCATCTCACAATCTAGAGTTATCATATCAACTACTTACAAGACTTGCCCTCCGATCAGGTTTCGATACAACATATATCCACCCTGCAAGACTGGCCCTCCTGATATATAACAACATATATCCACCCTACAAGATTTTCCCTCCTGACATGTAACAACTATGACATAGCAGGATAAATAAAATTATTTTCTACACTTACAAAAATTAATTGATACATTAATTATCGTAAAACTGTCTATTTTCATCAACATTTTTTTTTCACAATTTAATACGAAAATATAATTTGACAATTTATATAGAAGACGCATCTCTTTAAATTAGTTATTTCAATTCAACGACAAATCCTATGGTCCACGACTAACACAACACTCCCCTAAAAATTATGAAAAAGACAATAGGCAAAAGTCGGTGACGTATTCTTAAAGGGTCTATGGCATATCAAATACCTAATTAATCATCTTCACAACCTAATTAAATGAAACAAAATTGAGCTTCGTCTAACGTCAAATACGGTCAATATCTCAAGAAATGAAAAATGAAAGAAATCATTATTGTCCCATTCAATTTCCTTCGGCTAAGCAAAACTTTAAACCATTAAGGTGCATTTAGAGAGTTTATGATTTCATGAAGAGATCTATAAATTTTACACACCCAACCCGTAATCAACAATATAAATACATGCATAATAAATCAGGCCAGAACAACTAACCATTATAAAATCAAATACCTAATAATACAAATAAACAAGTAGTAAATGCAGTGTGAATGACATAAAATGTACAATTGTTAAGCAACTCATGCAACGAAACTAGCCTCAATTCAACCGTAATCAACAATTTTTTTATTTTTTTTACAAGCCGAGATCAATTAAAATTACAATACTGTCGCTACGTTTAAATTTTTTTTAGTTCTAATTAGCTTACTTTTTTTTTCATTTTAGTCCTTTCAATGTCTTAGTTGGATCCGGCCTACAATTAGCAGCAAGGGATGTACTTCGCATTTAATTATTAATTCTCTCGATCTAAATAGATCGAAAAACCTAGTAATTTGAGTTTCAGACTTCAACTTTGTTGTCATAGTAGTACACTAGAAGATAGCCATCCATAAATTATATCAATGCCACATTCAAATGCATGGCTGGTTCGAAAAATTGGAGCAAAGGTTCCAAGTTGAAAAACTAATTTGTTTAAATTCACTTTGTAAAATATGAACCACGCCTAATGGGGAAAAAACTAATATACAACGCTTAGTTCCTATAAGTACAATTATTATTATGACTAATGGATACTATAACCCAAGTCTAGAGTAGTCGAAAATCCGCTCTAATACCACTCTATAACTACCTAGTTTTCTAGGGTCGCCACACAATTTCTCCCTTCAGAAAATTTAACGCTAAGCAACAGTTTTCAACTTCACATTCAAATATCTATTTGTGTTTCAAACTAATTTCGGTTCAATAATTTTAAATTGATCTTCAATACTACAATTTTAACTAAAACCTATAAACTAATTTTATAATAAAAAACAACACAAAACTGATTTTCTATTTCATTGTATAAAAATCCGAGAAATTTTACTGCGGCGGAGATAATTATAATTATCTAATTATCGCGTCAATTTTACAACCATAAATAATAAACGCAATTATTACAAATTAAATAGAAATCCAACTAAATTTTTTATTGCAGTTTGATTCTCACCAGCTCTGCAATCAAAACTATGGGTTGTGAGTGAACGCTTAGTAGAATTTCAACCTCTCTAATATGTGCATTTAATCAATACAACAAATAAACAAATAGACATAATTTTCAAATAATTTTCGCATAACAATTCTAACTATTTCGTGAAAATTAACAATTAAAAACTTACAACCATTTTAGCATGAATCACATAACATATAGGGAGATTAATACAAAGAGGTTATACCACTTACCTCTCTTGTCATTTTGCACTAAACCAAATACCTCTCTTATAATTTTACAAATACCAATCAATTACCTTATCATTTTAGTTAAAGACCACTTACCTCCCCTATAAATAAAAAATTAATAAAAATTTTATTATAATGACAATTTTACCCTTACTTATTTGAAAATAATTAAATAATTAGAAATTAAAATACATAAATAACCCAAGTTCTTAGCCAAAAAAATATGATTCAAAAACTTAATTTCTGAAAATAATAGGGGTGAAACTTATTTACAGGGTTGAGGTAAAACGCAATCGCGATTTGCGTTTTTCTAAAAACGCATTTGCGAAATGCGGTTTCAAGGTATGGGAAGTTGAGGTGAAAACGCAAAAGGGATTTGCGTTTTTTTAAAAACGCATTTCCCTTTTGCGTTTTCCAAAATAGAAAACAAAAATTAAATTAAAAGTTTTAAAAACGCAGAAAGCTTCTGCGGTTTTCCAAAAAAATAAAAAAAAAAAATTGAAAAGGAAACACGCAGAAGCGTTCTGCATTTTTAAACATAATTGCCCCACCACCGACCTTCTTCTTCCTCATTTGTTGCGTCCGTTTCACTAGGGTAAAAAAATAGAAGGGAAAATTACAGTGAATGTTGCCGCCGCTCCGCCGATCTGCCGCCATCGTCGTCGCTTCTCCGGTCGTCGTCTGATTACTGCGTTCATTTCACTGAGGGGTAAAAAAACAAAAAGGTTTTTTACAGTGAACCAACGCCGCCGCTCCGCCGATCTGCCGCCATCACCGTCGCTTCTCCGGCTGTCCGGTCATCGTCTAATTGTTGCGTCGGGTATGTGTGTGTATACGAGATGCATGTGTTTATGGATTTTTTTGTTTATTTTGCATTTTTTCAATTTTGTTTTTCGGAAATGTAGATATATCTGCTGTCCATCGCCGTCACCCACTCCTCTGCCACCAATCTAGCTCCTCTACCGTTGTTCGTCTCATTTTGGTTAGTAAACCAATTTTTATTTTTATTTTTCGATTTTTTTGTAATGTAGATCTAGATTTATATAGTTTGTAAATAGTTTTTTCGTAATGTAGATCTAGATCTAGAAATGTAGATGTAAAACAATTTTTTTCTTTTGGGTTTCGGTTTTTTCTTTTTTTTTTCCCGATTTTTTCGGTTTTATTTTGTGTGTATTTGTGTGTGTGTGTGTGTGTATATATATATAGAAGGATTTTGGTTTTTATGAAGTAGATTGGACAATTTAATTTTTTTTAGTAATATAATTGATAATCATAATAATACGTTACATGTTTTATTTTGATTTGTGAAATTGTAGTTGTTTGAAATGGAGAATGTTATATTATATTTGTATTTGGGTGGAAAGATATTGGAAGAAACTGAGTTTAGAGTGTCATATAGCATGTCTACGGTCAAATTATTGGATGTTTATCGGGGGATTACGTTAAACGAATTAATTGAGATGCTACGACCATATATCTTCGAGGATGGAGTTGATGGAACTTTAAAGTTACAATGTAGGTTGCCGATAGCTACTATTGGTCTTGGGAATTATAGACACATGTTGTATTCAATCGGTGACGACATGGCATTAGACCATGTGCTTCAATTACTTCTTAGGGTGCCCTCACTACTTGGTGTTGAGGTGTATGTGGAGGTAGAACGAGCTTTTAATCACGCTCCAATATTTTCTTCTCAACCTGGTCTTTTTACCCAATTTTTAAGTCAAAAATTCAATCCTCATGTTACTGCGTTATCTTCTATGTTTGACCCTCAAGTTGTTCAATCCAGTTACACTCACCGATCACCTTACATACCTGAAGAATATCATCCCCACACAGTAATTGATCATGATTCAGGCACCAGTTCTGTCGCTCCACATCAGCATCATTCGCTAATTAGTCCACCGCACGAGAATGTGGAGGGTGGGACGAATACAGTCGATAGTTTTCACGATGTCGAACAAACAGAGTTAGATGATGCTTTTGAGTTAGAGGAAGATGAGAATGGTGGGGATGAAGATGAAGATGAAGATATGGATGTCGAGTCGACAATGGAAGGGAGTGAACAATTACCATTACACAAGGTTCCTTCATTCTATAATCAGTTGGAATGGGGTGATGATGATGACATGACAAAGTATGAGCTAAAGTTGCAAAAGAATTTTTGGACCCCGGAAATGGACGAATTTAATTGTGGCATGGTCTTTAAGGACAAGAAACATATTCAGAATACCGTGAAATATTACCATGTTATGAAAAATAAAGAGTATCGTGTGGTGGAGACGAACCAAAAAATTTGGTCGATTAAATGCAAGCATAGTTGCGGGTGGCGGATGCGGGCGACTCTAAAATAGAGTCACGAAATGTTCAAGATTACGCAGTACAACGGGCGACACACGTGTTTCTATAATCATACAACATTGGATCATGGAAACTTAGATTCGGGTGTCATTTCTGACATGATACTTGGATAGGTCGAAGAGGATCCAGAAGTGAAGATGGGTGTTATCGTTGTGTCCGTGAAAGAGTCTCGGGGATTCACTATCTCCTACCGAAAGGCTTGGTTGGCTAGATCTAAAGCCATCGAGACCTTGTTCGGCGATTGGGATGAATCGTATCGAAAGTTGCCGAAATTCATGTCGGCATTGCAGCTCTTTAATCCTGGGACAATTGTCGAATGGAGTATTGTTTCGACTGCTGCAGGTGGTTATTCGACATTCGACATGGTATTTTGGGCATTCAAACCTTCTGTGGTCGGATGGAGATATTGTCGACCAGTCCTCATGATTGACGGGACCAATCTGTATGGTAAGTACGAAGGAAAGTTCTTGATCGCTATTGGGATGACACCGTCCAATAAGTGTTATCATATGGCGTTTGTGGTGGTATCGACGGAGGACCACCGCTATTGGTCCTGGTTTATTTTGATGCTGAAGCGCCATATTGTTAAAGACCAGCCGAAGGTCACATTGATATCTGACAGACAGACTGGCATTCTTAGTGCAGTAAGAACTTTATGGCTTAATCAACTGAACGAGCCCGCTCGGTATCATCGATTTTGTTTGCGGCATCTTTGTAGTAATTTTAATAACATCTTTAAAAATCAACAACTAAAAGATCTTGCGTGGAATGCGGGTGCTGCAATACAAGTTCGAAAGTACAACGCTATCATGGAAGAGATTACAAAAATAAAAGTGGGGGTGTATACATGGTTGGATAACGTAGTCAAAGATAAATGGACCAGGTCACACGATAATGGTAAACATTGGGGCGTGTTGACGACCAATTATGCTAAAGTATTCAACAACTGTTTGAAAGGTGCAAGGAATGTCCCAATTACAGCTATCGTTTCAATAACTTTCGATAGGTTGGTCAAATACTTTGATCTTGGTCTATAGGAAGCTCTAAAGGATATGGCCATGGGTTTGGGGTACGTAAAACATGTTGTTGAGAAAATTCAGAAATCCCAAGCGAAGTCTAAAACATACGACGTCCAAATATTCAATCGGTAAGGTTTTTTAACTTGCAATTTATTAATTAGTAATATATATTTTTTTAACTGATCATCTAATTTGATTTATAACTATATTTAATAATAGGGAGAATGCACGTTACCACATGAAAACGAGAAAGACGTTGTCCGGTGGTATTATTACACACAAAATTACTTTAGGTGATAACCCTGATTGTACTTGTGAGAAATATAAGACTTTCAGATATCCATGCTCACACATGCTTGCGGTGACGGAGTATTGTGGCACAGATGCGTTTCGCTACATCGCTGATGAGTACACAATAGCGAACTTGTTGAAAGTTTGGGAGTCATCATTTGAACCGATCATTCATGAGGACTATTGATCGATGGTTAACTTTCCGATCCTTCTTCCTAACAAGAATAGACTTCGAGTTGTGAAGCGCGGACGACCTAAATCCACTCACATTCGAAACGAAATGGATGTGTCGCAGCGAACAATGACAAATCAGTATGGGTTGTGTTCTCAAACTGGCCATGATAGGCGAACATGTCCATCCCGACCCTAATGACATAACAATTGTAATGGAGACAACAATTTTTTTTATTTTTATTTTTAATTTACTTTATGGTTGGAACAACATTCGTATTGTGTTGTATTATATTGTCATTTAGTATATTATCGTTTAGTATATTGTGTTGTAATATATTTCGTATATTACTACTTCATATTTTAGTTTCAGATTATTGCTGCTATGACTGAGTCTGGTCCCGTCGATCAGTCGTTGCTTTATTTGCAGAGAGACCACAGATCTGGGACTGTCTGGGAAGAACGCAGAGTGCAGGTCATATTAAAAAAATATTTACCCAATCTCTTGAATTTTTTTTTATTTAGTAATTTTTAAATTAATTGTCTTTTAATTTATATTTCAACATTCTTCTCGGCTTGACTGCTCCGGAGCAGGGCGGTTTCCAGGGGAATGGACGAACCATGTACCTGGTCGTGTGGTACAATTAATACAAGCCGTCGGACTTTATGGAGATTTTAGGTTAAAGAAAAAACAGTTAGACTACGCATTGATTACGGCGTTGGTTGAGAGATGGCGTCAAGAAACGCATACGTTTCATCTATCGACTGGTGAGATAACAGTGACACTGGAAGACGTAGCAATGTTATTTGGGCTGCCCGTAAACGGACGACCAGTTACCTGGTCTGATGACACATTACTGACCGTACGTTGGTAAGAACTTTGCCAAATCCTCCTCGGTCACACACCTCCGGATGACAAAATCAAAGACGGTTGTCTGAACCTGAAATAGTTACAGTCCACTTTCGATCGTGTACCGCCGAC